>JAFEMH010001442.1:0-473470 GCA_022495995.1 Adenophora triphylla var. japonica
GCAACTCCATGACTTCTTCAAACAGACTCTGTAGAGCTGGTCCACTGAGAGCGTTTTCT
Organism: Adenophora triphylla var. japonica; assembly: GCA_022495995.1. Lineage (NCBI taxonomy): Eukaryota > Viridiplantae > Streptophyta > Magnoliopsida > Asterales > Campanulaceae > Adenophora > Adenophora triphylla. Next base: position 60 of record JAFEMH010001442.1, read on the forward strand.
ATGAATTCTGGTTCCTTCTGCTTTGGATTTACTGTCTCGAATGTGGCCTCGGCGGCTGATCCGAACAACTTGTTTCCCATGGAGAGTACCTTGAGTTGCTCCTCCAAGTCTGGGATTCCCTTGAATGTGTACTCATGCTGGACTGTGGTGGCAGTTGGTCCAGGTAGAGCTGTGATGTCGAGGAACGCTCCCCTTATCGGATTAGCTTTGAGTCCTCTGAAACGCTTGAGGTCCCGTGCTAGCTGTTCCATTCTTTCTGTAGTCTTGGTGTTGACTATTCCTGCTTCTTTCTCATCTTCATCAGTTCCACTGTCGGTCCCATCAGTTCTGCTGTCGGTTCCGCTGTCGGTCCCCTCAGTTCTGCTGTCGGTTCCCTTGTCGGTCCCCTCAGTTCTGCTGTCGGTTCCCTTGGTGAAGTAATGAGCGAGGTCAAAGCTGTAAGGTCGGAGATTGGGTGTGCCGTCGGAGGTTCCCCTTTTACGGGCTGCTGCCTTGGTGCGGGCGAGCCCTTTGTCTTCCTTGATGTCAGCCGGTGTTGGCACGTAGCCAAGCCCCTGGACCGTGGTGTGGTCCTTGACTTCAATAACTTGGTGCTGGCCTTGCAGCCTTTTGCCGAGCCCCAGTCCTGGGATGAAGTTCATGAGTTTCATCATCCTCATGGCGGGAGGAATCTGATCGTGAGACAGTGGAAGGTCCACGTTGCATATTTGGATCTTGGAGGTCTCCAGAGTGAATCCAGTTAATGGCATGTCATCATTATGCTTGATTTCCAATACTGGAATGTCGTTGGTGCTGGTCCCCTCGGTGGTGACACTGTCGCCGTAGACTGTGGTTAGCTCGTTGCCTTGCATGAACTTGAGGCCTTGCGGTGGTGAACTCGAGGCAGAGGGTGGATGCCACGCCATTGATTTGATGCAGCCAGGGATGCCCCAGGATGGCTGTGAAAGTGATTGGAATGTCCAACACTTGGAATTCGGTGGGGATCACCCGCTTGCCGAACCAGATGTTAAGAGTAGCAACCCCGAGAACTGTACGGGAAGTAGAGTCATAGGCCTTGACAGTGTGGACTGAAGGCTTAAGATCTGTGGGCTTGATGTCAAGCAGGTCCATCATCTTGGCGGGCAAGACATTCATTCCGGAACCTCCGTCTACCAACACGCGGGGAAGGCGACGCTCGTCCAGCTGGACTGTGATGTAGAGCGGCTCATTGTGATCAGCCCCAAATTTTGGAAGGTCCAAATCTGTGAAGGTGATAATGTTGCCATAGTGGATGTTACCAATCATCTGAATGACTTCATCTGGGGTTGCATCCACGGGGACCATGGTACGGGCCAGGCTTTCCTCTAGCTTGAGCTTGTGAGGATAAGAGGAGGTGAGCAGAGACCAAAGGGAAATGTTTGCCTGAGTCTGCTTGAGCTGAGTGAGGATCGGGTCCTCTTTCAAGGAACTTGTGTCTTCGGGCTGGCCGGACTGCAATTCTGGCTCCGTCGGCTTTTTGGTGGCCTTAGGTGGTAATGCATGGATTTGACCCGATCGGGTTAGAACGCTGACATCAGGTTTGGTCCCTTCTGAACAGGCTGCTCTGAGTTGAGCCATAGTTAGAGGAGGATTCCTCGTAGCATAGGGCCATATGTCTTCCCTCAACTCATTGATTGTGGATGAATTCCCGGGAGCTTCGGCAGCTTGACGGATTCTGTCCCAGGATACTGGCTTAGGTGCCTCTGCGGGGAGGTAGCCTACAGTTTGACGTAGCTGTTCGAATGTCAGTGCACAACAGTGATTGCCTGAACTGAACTGTGCGTTGCTGACCCTCCGGGGGAGGTTGGAGAGTTCTCGGCTCAAACGAACGGTCTCCTTGATCTCTTCACGGTATATCGCGTTCCTTTCCTTCTTGCTGAGCATACTCAGGGCAGTCTGGAGTTGGGTCTGGCGATACTCGTGGTTGGCTAGTTTTCCTCCACTCTGGGCCCAGATCAACCTTCTTGCAGCGGAGCCTGCGTCGAGAGTTAATGCCTGCGTTTCTTCCCATGTGAGAATAGCCAGTGCTTCTTTGAACTGCGTGCGGCAGTCTAGGTAAACCTCCATCGGGGAGAGTTTTCTTCTCTGCTTTATCTGAGTGGCGGGTATGTCGGAAGGTGAGTACACGGCTTCCCGAACATCTGCCCATGTGACTGGTTGCTGTCCCAGTTGATCGTTTCTGTAAATGAAGGCTGTAGACTGTGGAATTTCCCTGAGTAGTTGCTCGAGACGAATTTCCATCCTCCTCCTGTTTTTAAATAGACCTTCCTCCCTGAGTTGGCCTTTCAATTTGAGTGCGGTAATGATCCGTTCCCATCCTCCCAGGACCCTTGGGAGTCCGGTTTTGTTGACTTCATGCCCGGCTTGGAAGAGAATGGTTTCATCGTCTTCATTGTCGCTTTCACAGAGAACTTGCTTTCCTCGGGAAGGTAAGCGCTGGGATTCGTTCTGCTGTGTCGTTCCATCTCCTAGGTCATCGGGACCGTTGACCACCCTTGCCTGGCAGAGGGGGTTGGATGAGAACAGACGGTAGTCCGGGAAGTTGCCATGGGCAAAACTCCTGAGGTCGAACTGGTCTAGAGTGGCCTCTAGCTTTCTGTCTGAAGCTGCCTGTGACACTTTAAGGGCTTGGTCCCTGTAGGTCTTTCGAGCTTGGTCTTCGTCCCAAAGACGACTTTCTTGAGCGGCTAGTTCCATGAGAGCTTTCCTTGCGAGACCTAGGCAGTCTCCGTAGGTGCGCATCGTCTGGCTAGTGTCCAGAACCGTGATTACATTCAAATCGCCGAATGGCGGGAACACTTGGATTATATTGACGAAGGAAGTCGGACTGGGACATTCCATGCGTCCTTCCTTAATCTCGATCACCAAGAAGTTTGCCCATATCTGCTTGATTGACCCCACGGGGGTATTGAATTCTGCAATGTTGACGGTCTCGTGATCTCGTTCGATCGCCAAGTCTATCAGAGCTAGCAGTCGACTGGCAGGATGTCTGAATCCGGGGCCGTGACGACTGGGAGTAGAATCGAACTGAAGCATGTTGATGCTGAGGTGGTCATTTCCTGTGTCAGAAGCTGACTCTGCCTTGCGGGGAAAACTTTCACAGATGTTTTCGGGGTGGCTGCCGGAAGCGTTCCCGAGGTTGATCTGACTTGTAGCAGGGTGAGGAGCTTGGTCTCCTTTGCTGTTGCCCTTGGCCTTGGCGGCGTTTGAGGGTATAAGCTTGACTGACGGCACGGGCCGGTTGCCACTGGGGCTGGTACTCGGAAGTAGGGATGAGCTCTGAGCTCGCTTGGCCAATGCCTCGTTTACCATGAGCAGGCAGTCATCGAGGGTGACCTTGGTGTTGCAGAATCTGATAACAAGGACGGGATCCTTGGCTTCATCAGGATATCTGGAATAGATGATATTGACGAAGTCGTCGTCCTTTACTTGATCAGAGGGATTCCTCGTTGCGTGAATCACGTGCTTCCAATTATCGGATAGCTGCCTGTACTGGACATTGAGCTTGACAATTTCCATGGTATTGGAACCTTGGTCGTAGGTGACCTGATCGGAAGGAGTTCCGTCCTCAAAACTGAGCATGTGAATGCAGAGGTCTGCTTGCGGATCTGCCGCATCTTCGACTCCGGAGAGTCCAGATTCATCGTCATCCGACCGTTCAATCCAGGTGTAGGGACGTATTGCGTCCGGTTGCGTTGCTGGAGCAGCTAGGAAAACATCATGCTCTTCGTTGGAGAAGAGGGGTGCAGCGGGTAGTTCCTCGTGGAGGACATCCCATACAACTTCCATGCATTCATCCCGAGAATGACGGTGCTTGTTGACCTTTATCACAAAAACCTCTTCGCCTGGCGGGGCCAGAGAGTTTGTTTGGAGAATGCCTACGAATCTATGATTGGAGAGTGAGGGTTTATGTGCCCGCATCATGGCGATGTTCAGTGTTTCCTTCCAATCTGCCTCCAAATGTTGGAAACGACAGTTGAACTTGATGTATCGGACTGCTTCAGGGTCTGCCTGCTCGAGTACGTTTACATAGTTAGCATCTCCGGACTCTGAGGGATTCTGATGAGATTTGCCCCGGTAGTCCCTTGGTTGATTCGAAGGAGGTAACCCCGGTGCCTGAGTGCGGACACGCTTGGCTACTGTCTCGGCTTCGTTTCCTATGAGGAAACTGTCCCCTCGGATGACTTCGAGATCTCCCTGCCGGTTAATGAACTTGACGCACTGATGGAGAGTGGAAGCTATGGCTTTCATGTGGTGTAGCCAAGGGCGTCCCAAAAGAGCTGTGAATTCGGATGGAATGTCCATCACGTGGAATTTTGCTGGCACCATTTGGGTTTCGAACCAGAGTTCCAGAGTCACTGTCCCCAGGATGGGACGAGACGAGTTGTCGTAGGCCTTGATAGTCCGAGTAGACGGTATCAAATGGCTTTCATGGATGCGGAGAGCTCGCATCATGCTGAGAGGGAGGACATTAACGGCTGACCCGTTATCTACCAATACTCCGGGGAGTGATATGGTGTTGAGTTTGAGAGTGATGTACAGAGCTTCGTTGTGCCCCGAGGCGTCTCTCGGTAAGTCTTCATCACAGAATGTGATCATGCTGCCATACAGGCGGGAGTCGTAGATCTCGTCTCTATCCGTAGAAGGAGAGTCATCCAGCCATCCGTTTCCTGTCTTCCTCTTGCGAGGTAAAGCCTTTGCTGGAACCTCAGGAGTATGTTGAGGCTGCCTGTGGCGGTTGCCGCCCTTGGTTAGCACATTGATCGAGTGCGATTGCCAAGCTGACCTTGATCTTCCTTTACCGGTCCGGGCTCGGAAGCTAGACAAGTTGAATCTTGGCTGATCCCGCGGAAGGTTAGGCTTCTGACTGGCAGTAAGACTACCAAGATCTGAGGTATTCCGGTGTCCCAGTGGTCTGAATTCTGGTTTCAGCTGGGCTTTTCGGCTTTCCCACCCCCGTCTGCTCTAGAGCCGCATGGCCTGGAGGCAAAGAGGACTGGCCGGAGTACAGTACGTAGTAGTCGAACCTCCCGGAGGGTTCTCCAAGTGTACCTACACCGGTATCTCCGGCTTCGTATCTTTCTCTCGATTCTTTGTTGAGAGGATTTCTTCTTCGTTTTCTCGGAGGATTGCTCCGGACAGTTTCTCGAGACTCGTACTCCAGTGCAGGCGGAGCAGCCACAAACATCGTAGCCGATGTGGACATTAGAGGAGGATCCAGCTGAAAGAGGCGGAGAAACTGGTTCGTGGCACGCTCTTGGGCACCCACTCAATGGAATTCACGCTGTTATTGTTCGGAAAGGGATTCCCGAATGTATTGGGCCCACGGGGCGCTCTAACTTGCCTTCTTCTATCAAGTTCTGGATTTCGTATCGTAACCCCAAACAGGCTTGTCGTGGTATGGCCGTGATACCGATGGAAGGCGCAAGATGTTGCTCTTGTCCGCATTGGCTACGGGAACTTTGGGTTTGTAATTGGCCACGAGCTTAAGGAGACCCTCCTTGATTAACCCTGCCAGCATCGTGCTCAGTGGCATGTCCAACTTGTCGAAGTGTACGATAGGCTGCTTCTGAGTAGAATTGTTGCTTGGCGGGATTGGGTTTCTGTTACCCGACTCGTTGTCCCCGATGGACGTAGTTGACAGACGTATCTTTCCCTTTGCGGGGCCGGTGCGGGATTGAATGCAGCTGTTGAGCGGTATCTGTATGGCCGTGCAGTAGCCAACTTTTCCTTGAGATCCTTCTCGAACTGTGAGCCGGCATTGACCATGGCCCGGAGATCTGGGAAGAAATTGTGATCTGATGAGAGTTCGATGGACGGTCTCAAGCAAGACTTGAAGATCCGCATCTGTTCGTCTTTGGAGAGTGGCTCCATGATTTCGGAGAGTTTCCAGCTCCATCTCTTGTAGAATTCCCCAACACTTTCATCCGCTTTCTGCTCAGTGGTGATTAAGTCCTCGCGACTTGTTTCCCACTCTAAGTTGGATCTGTACCGTTCCAGGAAGATGTTACTGATCCGTTCCCAGTGTGGCGATCCGCAGCTTGACCTCGAAACCATCGTAACGCTGAACTTTTGAGCGTATGCTGGAAGTGGTCGGCCATTTGCTGGAGGGTTGCTCCTTTTGCTCTCATGCCGAGAACGTAAGTGTCGACGTGCGTTTGAGGACATTCGGTTCCATCGAATCGGTCCATTTCCGGCATTCTGAACTTGGCAGGGAGAGGCGTGACCATTCCCGGATCGGTGGATTTGAGCGTTTCCCTTTTGAGCCGCTCATGGTGGCTTTCGTGTCTTTCATCTCGCTCGACCATCCAGGCTAAGGTTGGGTCCAGTGGTGGGTTGTGAGGCTCGGCGCGGGTGCTACCACGTGAGCGGTAGTGATTGGAGGTGGAAGGCTTGGTATATGAGAATATACGGGAGCCTTTTCTCGAATCAGACGGGGTTTGTCCCCTGTTTAGGGATTCGTGTATAGGCAACGGGACGAACCCGGGAGGGTATTGAGGGATATTGGCATCTTGAGATGGTCCGGGCCGGTGCGCTGGGTGATATTGAGTGATGGGTGTAGCACCGGGCCGACCAAAATTGACAGGGTTGCCCCGAGAGGTGGCAACATGGAGCCTAGGTCGGCTGTTTCCTTGGCTGGAAGGCATCCCGTAAGTTGGCGGGGGAGGAACCTGATTGAAGGTTTGGTGAACTGGTTTTGGGGAATCTTCATCCTCGACAAGGACAAAAGTATCGTCTGACTGGGGGATAGCTGCTATACCACGCTCATTCAGAAGCTGTACCACGAAATTCTGCTGATCTTCTTTCTGCCTCTTGTGAACCTCACAAGCCCGGATGGCTTCTTCCAATGTCATATTGTAAGTGCTCCAATTTGAGCTTGTTAGAATTTTCGTTAGAAAATTAACGAAAGTTATAACATTTCTAACAATTCCTAACAATCCTAACTTTCCTAACAAAGTGAGGGTAAAATGGGCATTGTTATTTAAGGTTAAACCTTAAAAAGAATCTTAAAAAGAAAAACAAAAGAAGAAAACCAAATATAGCAATGCTGGAAACATAAACTGGCTGCCTAATTTGAATTTTGAAAAAGATTATTCCCCTTGTCCAAAGCTGGAGCTGCATTTAATGAACAGTGCACGCCAAGCATTCCCATCCGCGCGGACATCTTTGTCAATTTCAGAGGGCTATAAATTGAGCCCTCCAGTCACAAAAATGAAAAGGAAGAACACAAAATTCAACGAAGTTCTGGCGAAATATAGAGAGAAAACAGTGAGAATTCTCAAGAATTGTCACCTTTTTCTTTCCAATCTTTCCCAACTCATACTCATCCACTCACTCTCATATTAAACCCCTAAACACTCATACACTCAAGCCAAACACTCAAGAACACAAGGAAGATTGGTAAACCCTCTTCTTCCTAATCCTAAATCTCATCCATGCATGCATCTTCTAACTACAAAATGTAGTTTCTTCATCTTCTTTCTCTAGATCTAAGAAGATCACCATGGAAGACCATCTCCATGGATGATCTTCTACAAAGATCAACATTATTTTCAAAGCTTTTCTTTCTTACTTGCAAAAATGCACTTTCAAAACCCTAGAAAACCATTTTCAAGCACTAAATCTTGATTTCAAAGGGTAAAATCCCCCTCCCCAAGCAAATGAAATGCTTAGTCCTAATGTACCCCAAGGATGGTTTGGTATAGTTGATTCACCACTAAAATGTCTAGTGATCACTAACCAAAACCTAGGGAAATGGGGACAAGCATGGATGCAAAACTCCCCTTAAAATCTTGTTTTCTTTCTTGGAAAGTTGCTGTCCAGTAGCAATTTTCCCAGACCTCAGTCCATGGTCTTAATTTTTGGACACAGATGAACTTGGAATTTGGTGTTTACTACAAAACACTTTTTGTAGCCAACATCCAGAGCTTTCCAGACATATTTTTACCTTATTTTTTGGGTGAGTAAAACTCCTCTTTTCAATTTTTCTTTCAGAGGCTAGTTCATCAGCTTCTGGGAATCCAGATCTCATATCTGAGGTTTCCAGAAGGTTTTGACCCCTCAAATCTTCTCCAAAATGGAAATTTCTTTCACACAAAGTTTATTCAAGGAGTCTAGAGAAACTTTCATTCTCTGAGTTCATCCAGATTATGAAGTTTTAGGACCCTTGAATCCATTTCAAAATCAGGTGTCTGCTGCCATTTTCTTCTGGCAGAAGTGACTTCTCAACTTCAAAAGGTTTTTTGAGTACCAAATCTCAAACCAAAAATTCTCCAAAAAATCATGGGATCAGTTTAAAGTCTTAAAAAGACATCCCAATTTTTACTTTTTCCAGTTTCAACTTATTTTGGCCAAAACACACACACACACACACAAATGATTTTCAGCTTGGAAGACTCGTTTTTACGAGGCGCGTCGGGTGCACACTAACGTCCTTCCCGACGCGTAACATGACCTCCGAACCTAAATCTCTGATCTCGGGCTTTTTTCAAAGTTTTGGCCCTTCAAAATTAAAATGGCGTGGCGACTCCGTTTTTTCCGGTTTTATTTGGTTTTTCAAAGAAACGCAAAAGCCGAATATTTTTTCCCGTATCGTCACAGTGGCGACTCTGCTGGGGACTAAGCTTTTTAATAAAAAATGGTATTCGGTATATTGGTGGAAACCACTAAATCTCCCGTTATCGCCTCCTAACACGAGTCGGGGATAAATTGTGGTCTAACAATCCCACGTGCCGGTATCACCGTTTTCAAAAAAAAAAGCTTTTGAGGGTCAAGCTTCCGTCCCGGCTTCGAAAATCATTTTTGTGTGTGTGTTGATTTTTTGCACGGTTTTCATGTTGTTTTGGCCGCCTCGGAGAAAGTCAAAATTTTGACTATCGTAATAATGTCCCTAACTGTCGGAATTTCCGTGCTTACGTGCTTATGTGCTCATAAAAAAAAAATTTCAAAAAAAAAAGATTTTCAAAAAAAAAAAAGAAAATTTCCAAAAAAAAAATCATGCATCATTTTTTTAAGACACATAAAAAAAAATCTCTATTTTACTCAGAAAAAGAATATAGACTGCTTGCACACTACGCGCACGTGACCGTACACTGCACACTACGTCCTTAACCCGGGGAAATCCTTGTCGCGGTCCGTTTGGTCTTATTACGCCTCTCGGATGAGCACAGGACTACCCAAACATCCCATGGAGCCTCGTGTCGACCATGCACTTGTCCGTGACACACTTTGTCCGAGACCCGGTTGGTTTTTAGTCCTGGTGCGTGTCATGCCCCGTCGGTGTATAGACCTTTCCTTTCAAGCCTTTGTCGGCATACCGACTCAATATCTCTCGGGTCCCTAATCGCCGCTAATCGGTCGAAGTTCTGCCGGTTTTCCGCCGCAAACTTTGACCAAGATATTGACCGCGCCTTGACTTCGGCTCGATCGCACAAATTATACACTGACTCCCAGCATTGACACTGAGTCATCAAGGATTAACGGCTATTCCATGCCTAATTACGGCTTAACTGACGACAAGTCAAGATCAATATTGGACGCTTATCAGTCCAAATCATGCCGACTTTTTGTCGAGCCCTCGGACATGATCTTGACTTTCGACGTCAACTTTGTCCGTAATTTACATCGAATGCTCATTAAGACTCGATTACCCGCCAGACTTCTAGGATCGTTTTTCTTTCGGTCGGTGGGACCCGCTTGCCCTATAGGACCCTCGCCCGGGGCTGTCCACCCTGGGAGGTCGAAATACAGGTGGAATACGAGGGGCTTATAGACGTAGTGACGGGGCCCACTGATCCAGAATCGAGTAGTTTGCGAAAAGAAGAGCAATCTTTTCCAACCGATTAGGTTAATAAAACATGTTTTAAGTAAACGTGAACAAATAATCGCATGTTGCATGAGCCAAAAGCCCAAACACCTACCCTCCTTCCATTCCCAGACATCGAACCTTCGTGTCCTTTCCCCGCAGCCTCCGCACAAAGCTTGGTTTCGGGCACCGGTCACCGTTTGATCGGTTGGGAAGAGTCAAGCGCATCGCCCGGCTTCGCCATTTGTTCCGACTCCGGGTTTCAGAATGTCTGCATCAGCCGGTAATGATGGGGATAACGTTGCTCCGTCCTCCAGAATCCCTCAGACAGGCCCAGTGTGGATCCAGTTGGTAGAGCAAATGAGACTTCGGCATGAGGCTCAAATTGATGACCTACTGGGGGTAGTCGCAAGTCATGGTTTGACTATCAGTCTCAATTCCGATGGCACTTTTACCGCAAAGACAGAAAAGGGTTCTCCTCCTCTTCTTAACAGTCCCGGATACACCAAGATGCTACCCCAAGATTCCTATGTTTCCACCGCCGGGACTCCTGCCCGCCGACTTACAGGCAACCGGCCCCCAAACAGCAGCCGGGGACGAAAGAATTCGGTATACTGTCGGTTGTCCCCTCTCAAGGTGACGATCCCACAAATATCGGCTGAGTGATGAAAATCGGGGAACAGCTTAAAGAAATATGGTCGGCCATCAAATCCCTGGAAGAACGCCAAAAAACGGACGGCGGGCTGGATTGAAGAGGCCACACGCCACTTTGGGACCTTAACAATATCCCAACTGACTGGGGCTGCCTTGAAGGACAAACATATGCCCGTTCCCCGGGACCTCACTATTTCTCATTATCCGGCGGAGTCCAATCACTCGCTACCGACGAGCGGCCAGAATCCCCGGACCGGTTCCACTCAAAGTCATTCCAAGACCGCTCAACACGAGGTCCCAAATCCGCCACCACTGCGTAGAACACATTTGGTGGGATATTTGTGATCGTCCCGATTGCCTTGAAAGGGACTATCGGGATTGGATACACGAGGACCGTCCTCCTAAGAAAAGAAAATTTCCTCCCAAGAAAAATTGAAGGAGAGGTTCGAGGCCGGTGATAACGGTGTGGGAACGCTCGGGGAGCCATCTGGGGATTTGATTATTATGTACTCTACTCGGGTCCGTCTTCCCAAAGCAAAAAGGGATAAAAGAGCAGTAAAAGCCTTGCCAACGACGGAATCGAGACCTTCGGATACCAGAGTACCGCAGAACGAAGTCCAACCCCTCGGGGTCGCCCAAGGTTCGGTTGTCCGGCTCCCGAGTATACACCGATGAAGAAAAACCGACACCGGCCTGGCGCTCCCACTCAATCAACATGTTGACTGGAGATGGCAACCGCCACAAAAGGCATCGGTATAACCCAGGGGCTTCGGCAAAGACTCGCCTCGCAAGAAAAAGGCACGAAGTGACCGGCTTGATGACTCTCCATCCCGAGACAAGGACCAAATCTATGACCCTCACCTATATGGGAGTATGATCACCTTCTGCGATGAAGATCTGCCAAGAGATGTCTCCCAACACAATGAAGCTTTGTACATCACTATTCGGCTCAACACCATGTCACTCCACTGGGGTATTAGTGGACAATGGATCATCGGTAAATGTCCTTCCCCTCGGCATGATGAGGGCCCTCCGCATAAATGAAAGGCGCATGATCCCATCTACCCGGATTTGTCGAGCCTACGACAGTTCGTCTCGTCCCATTCGGGGACGGTGACTGGAACTCGTACGAGACCCAAATGGTGCCCGCAGTTCCATGTAATGGATATCCCCTCCCAGGGAGTTCACAGCCCTGCTAGGGGCGCCCTTGGTTGCATCACATGAAAGCCATAGCCTCCACTCTCCACCAATGCGTCAAATTCATCAACCGCAGGAGACCTTGAAGTCATAAGGGGTGACAGTTTCCTCATAGGGAACGAAGCTGAAACAATAGCCAAGAACGCCCACAGTCAAACACCGGGGCTACATCCTTCAAGAGGCAAGTCTCGCCAGCATCCTTTGGAATCCAGCAATGCCAACTATGTCGCCACACTCAAGCGAGCGGACTCCGAAGAAGTTCGATTTATCAAATTCAATTGCTATTTCCAACACTTGGAGGCGTACTGGAAGGAAATGCTGAACACCGCCATGATACAGGCACACAAGTCCCCGGTCCTCAATCACAGATTTGTCAGTATTACGCAAACCCATTCTTTGGCCTCGCCGGGCGAGGAGATTTTCATGATAAAAGTCAGCAAACACCGACAGACTCGGCTCGAATCTATGAACGTCGTGTGGGACGTCCTCCTTGCTGAACTACCTACCAAGCCTTTCCGCTCGAGTATGGGACATGAGATTTTTCTAGCAGCTCACCGAGACGCGATGCGTCCTTACATCTGGATTGAGCGGTCAGATTGTGACGAAACGGAAGTCCCCAGAATTGAGGAAGATCCCTACATCCACATGCTCAGCTTTCGATGCCAAACACAGGTGGGTTATGGTTCGCACAAAGAGGTGATAGCAACGGCGAAGAGGGAGCACGAGACCATGCCTTTCCCGAGTTGTGAAGCCACCAACAGTGATGCCGCTAAAGAATTGGGAAACTCTCTCAGGCCCGTCTGCGACCAAGGAGGAAATGATCACCAAGCTTGGATTGGTCCCCCGATCCTTTCGTGTCAACCTTTGTAAAGTCCTCCGAGTCCCTCATTGTTGAGTTCGAGTCTCTCGAGTCGTCCGACGGCCTCACGCCTGAAGACTACGAGTCCAGTAGCCAACGTTGTATTCCCCTTCGTCTTCAATGAAATGATGAACCTTTCGAGTATCCCTTAATTGCCACTTTAACTAATGATGAATTAACTAATAATCTAAAAACAGTTAATAACGATTCACTAGATGAAGAGGCGGACACATTAAATGAACAATATACCAAAGAAATCTTTAAGCGGGTTGTCAGAAAGAGGAAAATCGAGCCCAAGCTGCCGAAGAGATTTTGACAAGTGTGAATTTGGGAACTACGGAAGAGCCTAAAGAGACGCAGATTGGTAGTTTCTTCGAAGGGACTCCGAAAGGGTTGCCCTAATCGAGCCGCTAAAGGAATTCGTGGATGTGTTCGCATAAAGATATGCCAGGCCTCGATCCTTCCATAGTTGAGCACCGAATACCGCTCGACCTTAAGTCAAGCCGAAAGCGAAGCTAAGAAGAATTAAGCCCGAATGGTCCTTACAAGTGAAAGAGGAAATAGAAAAGATGCTCAGGGCGGGGTTCATCAGTGGTCATTGAATACCCAACATGGCCGTCCAACATAGTGACGGTGACCAAGGCCAACGGAAAGATCCGATGCCGCGTAGACTTCGAGACTTGAATAAAGCCGAGTCCAAAAGACGATTTCCCCTGCCAAACATCGACATTTTGGTAGATTCCACGGCCAACCACGAAGTCAAATCTTTCGTCGATGGTTTTGCCGGCTACAACCAAATCAAAATGGCAGAAGAAGATCAAGCCAAAACAGCCTTCACAACCCCTTGGGGCACATACTGCTACACGGTCATGCCATTCGGACTAAAGAATGCTGGGGCTACGTACCCGGGCGGCTACAGCGCTGTTCCATGACATGATCCACAAAGAAATTGAGGTCTATGTGGACGACATGATAATACATTCCAGAGGATCAGATGGCCAGCACTTTGTTGATTTGAGAAAGTTCTTCGGCCGCCTCTGAGACCACAAGCATGAGACCGAATCCAGCCAAGTGCACCTTCGGTGTAAGACGGGGCAAGGTACTAGGATATATGGTGACAGAACGGGGAATCGAAGTAGATCCCCAGAAAATCAAGGCGATAGTTGAAATGAAGCCACCACGGACACTGACAGAAGTAAAATCCTTCATGGGGAGACTGCAATACATAAGCCGCTTTGTAAATCAGCTTACCTCGATCTGCGAGCCAATCTTCAAGTTGATGAAAAAGAATGCCTACACAGAATGGACCCCAGAATGTCAGCTTGCCTTTGAACAAATTAAGGCATACCTTGTGAATCCCCCGATTCTCTGCCCACCACATCGGCAAAAGCCACTCTTGCTATATCTAACTGTCACGGATACAGCAATTGGGGCTATGCTAGCTCAAGAGAAAAAAGATTCCAAAGTCGAAAACGCCATCTATTTCGTAAGCAGAAAGCTCCAAGGAAGTGAACTCAATTACTCTGCTTGCGAGAAGACTTGCGCAGGTTTGGTCTGGGTAGTGGGTGTTAGTACCCGGTCCGAAAAAAAGGAACTGAAGTGCATTCGGGAAAATCGGGGACTAAACTGGCATTAAGGAACCTCTGAGGACCTCTCAGTCATTTATGAGTTTCAATAGGCTCAAGTAATTTTTCCCCGAAATCCCTTATTTGTAGTTTCCCGATAGACCAAATGTCCGCTAAAACTTCCGAATGCGCGTTGCATCGGGACGGGGTATTCACAGTGGCGACTCTGCTGGGGACTGTTTTGAAATTTTTTCAAACTAAGTGGGTCAGACTTTCGTTTTCTTGTATGGTGTTGTGTTTTACTTCCTTTTTATTTCTCTCCTATTCTTAACTGTTGCATTGCATGCATGCATTTCATGTAAATAAAAATCTTTCTCTTTTTTCTTTAAAAAGAATTAGACTTCTTTACCTCACACTACCACTAGAGTCCGTGTCACACTGCACAGACACCCTTTTTACCCTTCGGAGAAGCCAAAGTGCGGGAAGTGTGGTGATCATGTCGCCTCCCTTCCGAGTCTCACTTGGCCATCCACTCATCAGTGCGCTTCGGCTGCACGGTGGGAGCCTAAAACCTAACCCTTGCATCACCCACTTTTCTAGGAATACACTCCATGTGACCGGTTGGTTTGACTAGCTTTTTTATGTAGACAATTAATAAGGTCTTTATGTTAAGTCACTACGAATCAATGATAAGTCAAGATCTATAAAGGCACTAAAAATTGATTTTCCTTTTAAAGGACGTACCATGTAAAGTTTGAATGCTAGATCTTGTCTTATCATAGGTCTGTAGTACTTCCCATATATATCATATTAAATGTCTATATGAGACGGTTAGTCGTTAGGATCCACCACTTTAGGACCTTTAGTTAGTTGCGAAAAAGGGGTATCCCTTCCAACCAAGAGTAGGTTCTACAAAATAGAGAGCTTTTTTGTAAATAAAGTGCTTAACTATCCCTCATTTCTAGGACCCTCCAAGGTCCGCTCCTCGTTTCTAGGACCTTCCGAGGTCCGCTCTTCATTTCTAGGACCTTCCGAGGTCCGCTCTTCATTTCTAGGACCCTTCGAGGTCCACTCCTCATTTCTAGGACCCTCCGAGGTCCGCTCCTCATTCCTAGGACCCTTCGAGGTCCGCCCCTCATTTCTAGGACCCTCCGAGGTCCACTCCTCATTTTTAGGACCTTCCGAAGTCCGCTCCTCATTTCTAGGACCTTCCGAGGTCCACTCCTTACTTCTAGGACCCTTCGAGGTCCACTCCTCATTTTTAGGACCCTCCGAGGTCCGCTCCTCATTACTAGGACCCTCCGAGGTCCGCTCCTCATTTTTAGGACCTTCCGAGGTCCACTCTTCATTTTTAGGACCCTCCGAGGTCCACTCTGCATTTTTAGGACCTTCCGAGGTCCGCTCCTCATTTTTAGGACCCTCCGAGGTCCACTCCTCATTTTTTAGGACCCTCCGAGGTCCGCTCTGCATTTTTAGGACTTCCGAGTTCCGCTCCTCATTTCTAGGACCCTCCGAGGTCCACTCTGCATTTTTAGGACCTTCCGAGGTCCGCTCCTCATTTTTTAGGACCCTCCGAGGTCCGCTCTGCATTTTTAGGACCTTCCGAGGTCCGCTCCTCATTTTTAGGACCTTCCGAGTCCGCTCTTCATTTTTAGGACCTTCCGGGTCCGCTCTTCATTTCTAGGACCCTCCGAGGTCCGCTCTTCATTTCTAGGACCCTCCGAGGTCCGCTCTCCATCTCTAGGACCCTCCGAGGTCCGCTCTTCATTTCTAGGACCCTCCGAGGTCCGCTCTCCATCTCTAGGACCCTCCGAGGTCCGCTCTCCATCTCTAGGACCCTCCGAGGTCCGCTCTTCATCTCTAGGACCCTCCGAGGTCCACTCTTCATCTCTAGGACCCTCCGAGGTCCACTCTTCATCTCTAGGACCCTTCGAGGTCCACTCTCCATCTCTAGGACCCTTCGAGGTCCGCTCTCCATTTCTAGGACCCTTCAAGGTCCGTTCTTCATTTCTAGGACCCTCCGAGGTTCACTCTCCATTTCTAGGACCCTCCGAGGTCCGCTCTTCATTTCTAGGACCCTCCGAGGTTCACTCTCCATCTCTAGGACCCGTCGAGGTCCGCTCCTCATTTCTTGGACCCTTCAAAGTCCACTCTCCATTTCTAGGACCCCCCGAGGTCCGCTCTTTACTTCTTGGACCCTTCAAGGTCCACTCTCCATTTCTAGGACCCTCCGAGGTCCGCTCTTTACTTCTTGGACCCTTCAAGGTCCACACCCTCTACTGCGGACTGCCCTAGGTCCAGTCTCTCTATCTTGGACCGTTCAAGGTCCACTCTTTGACCCTTCGTGGTGCTCTTCCTATACTATGTCCACTCTCCCAATCTTGGACCATTCAAGGTCCACTTCTCATATCTTTGACCGTTCAAGGTCCACTCCTCATATCTTGGGCCGTTCAAGGTCCGCTCCTCTTCTCATATCTTGGACCGTTCAAGGTCCGCTCTTCTTCTCTTGGACCCTTCAAGGTCCACTCCTCAATTTAGGACCCTTCGAGGTCCACTCTCTCTATCTAGGACCATTAAAAGTTCACCCTTCCACCTGAGACTCTCCGAGGTCCACCCTCGTCTCTTGGACCATCCATGGTCCACCCCTCTACCTTAGACCCCCATGGTCTACAAGTTAGGACCCTCCAAAGTTCTACCTCTCATCTCTTGAATCTTCCATAGTCTGCTCCCTTAGCCTTAAAACCATCCATAGTCTCTAGCACCCTTCAGCCAAAGACCAACCAAGGCCAATCCTCACCTAGATCAAACCTCTCTCGACCCATATAGATCAAACCACCATCTAGGGCCTACCTAAGCCAACTTACCAAGTCCGATTAGCTCGTCTAGATCACCCTCACTTATATTTGACCAAGGATCGAGTCATCTTCCTCTCCCTTTTTCACCAAACGGACTCTTTTACATTCATCCACTCTCTTTCTCTAAACTTAACCCTGGTTGTATCATCAATCGGGGCCCCCTCGAACTACGGTGACCTGAGACTCATACCTTAAATGGTAAGGGTTACGTAGGCAACTTCAGCCCGGTCAAACTCTCAAATTGTGGAGATCAACTATTTTCTCAGAGATGCCTTAAGATTAATTATGAATCTAATTCAACTCATTGGCTTGACTCCGCCATATGTTCTTACAGAATTCCACATCATGTCTCTGGAGAAAAGCATTGAAGCCCTCAAAGAAGTCTCAAACATGAGGTTGGGAGTGATCAACCTCCTCAAAGACATGCATGAAATTGAGCAATACCATTTGTCTTGCATTCACGAGTGCTTGAGAAGAGATCCTCCTCCTGTGCAATTCCAGAGTCCCTATCATCCACATGCTTATGGTCCCACTTATGGTCCAACACATCAGAATTTCTCATTCAGGATGCTTGCTGTGGCCACCAACCAACTAAAGGCATCAATACCCGAGAAGAAGATCAACAAGGAACATTTTGATGACTTAGGAATGCCTGTGGGTGAGTTCTTCGACATTTTGGTGGGAAAGAATTTGATCAAGCCGCTCGAGAACTACAAGCCTATTAACCCAAAGGAAGACTTAGATACATCCAAGTTTTGCAGATACCACAAGTACGCTGGGCATACCACTGACAAATGTGTGCAACTGAAACGCTCAATTCAAAGATTGATCAACCAAGGGAAGACCCAAGGCCTCGTTGATGAAGGAACCCTCACCCTTCGAGGAAAGATTTAGATTCATTCAGTCTTGTAGGTTCTAGTGCGTCTTTTTTACGTCCATTTTGGGCATTGATATGTAATGTCCACTTTAGATTAGTTGCTTCAATAATAAAAAAGGTCTTTCTTTCTTTTCTCTCTAGACTTGAGACATAATCTCGCATTACTTTCAAGAAGATTGTTTTATTTATAATTATCACTTGGTTGCTAATCTCACTGATAAACTCACCGGCTAATAAAGTAAACAATGAATGAATGCTTTGATTGGAGTAAACAACTCACCGTTCCTTCTTCATACACACCATCTCTATACACCATCTCTATACACCATCTCCACACACCATCTCTATACACCATCTCAATACACCATCTCCATACAACATCTCTATACACCATCTCCATACACTCTCTCCATACTCCACCATACACTTTTCATACACTCTCCCCCACTTGACCTCCTTTCCATATGGTCAAGACAAGCACAAAGACCGTTGTTGCTCATCATCAGAAAATAGCTGCTCACGCCACTGCAATTTAAAGAAAATGCAAGGAGTTGTTCCTATCCTTCACAAGTGCTGCATAAATATCAACTTGGGGCTCACCAACCTCCCAATCTCGCGTCTCCTCTGATTTTCCATTCGATCGATAAGCTTTCATTGAATATGCTCACATATCTTTCTCATGGTCCGAATACATTCTGCCTTACTTAAGTCGGTTAATTGAGTTTGCATTTATTTTAAATACTCTTTTGAGAATGCTATCCAGTAGCGATTGAAGTTTAAACCTCTCACCATAGGAAGCCATAACCTTATCCTCACTAAATAATACCCTTTCATTTCAAGATCGACAAGTTTTGAGACCCTAAGGAAGAAGCCCATACTAGGGGCTCCCTCGACTCACAAAGGAAGTAATCACCTCCAAGCTCAAGAAAGGCGGAATGCAAAAGAAACTCATACAAGGGGCTCCCTCGAAGGGACCACCTCCAAGCCCAAGAGGGAAAAGGTAAAACCATCCTGAGGCATACACTAGGGGCTATCGCGAGCAAACAAATCCGAAGGCTTTTCGAGAAGATGGTGTTAAAAAAAAAAAAAAAAAAAAAAAAAAAAAAAAAAACCTCCATCACCCCGAAGTGAACTTCCCATCGCAAAGGTTGTGAAAACGAGACATCGAGTGAAGATACTATCGTGATCAAGTTACCTGCTAAAATCACAACAAACTCGCGAGAAGAAGCAATAAAGATTCCCTCTTGGACAAATCCCATAAACCCATTCCAAAGTCCATCCTCTCACTTTTAGAGGATTCCATCACCACCCTTGACCTTGCCAAAATCAAAGTTAACCTCACTCTTAGAGGTTCTGAAGAAGCAGCAACAAGAAAATCCCTTCACCTTAGAAATTCCAAACACATCCCTCAAGCCAACCTCTCAGCAAATGGCCCAGCCGACCTCTTACTTTAAGAGGTCATGTTAAGCATCACCCAATGATCGATCGCAACCCAAAGACCAGCTACAACCGCTACCGGATAGCATTCTCAAAAGATTATTTAAAAGAAATGCATATTCATATTTTTGAGTCACTTGTTATCCTACGTGAGCATATTACATATTCTCTCAAAAGTTTGGGAACTCGTCCTATTCTTGAAATTCGTTCATTCGACTCCTCAAACACTGTCTGCAAAAGTCTCACTGGGGCTTCGCATCCGTGCCTCTCAGCGGCACTCCGGTAAAAGCAAGGAGACACGCGCCAGGGACTACTCCCCTCGGCTTGCGAGAACAAAGGAACAAAGAATCTTCACTTGAAGGAATGAAAAAATCTTTGGGTTATAATCAGTCAATTCCCACCTTTTCTTCCACCCCAATCTTTTTTCTATTTTTCATTCTTTCCCATGAAGGAGATCAATGCAACGGCAGCCCGCACCACAATTACCATCGAACAGAGCAGCAAGCAACAACGGAACATCCTTCTCCTTCTAAAGACAAGCCAGATTTCACCTTCAAATCAAAACATTCATTTGTTTACCTATATAATTGGAATTTGATAAACCAATCAGTGAGGTCCATTCACGAGCAATCAAGATATAATTCTAAATAAAATAATTCTTCAAATGTCTCGACAAGTCTTCTTTTCTACAATCTAGGAAGAGCCAAACACTGTCTTTCTGTCTGCAGGGGCTTCCATACACTTTTCCACACCTTGTGATGCTTATACTCTCCCAAAAGAGTCAAACCCAAAAGCGAAAGTGTCATACACGAAATCGGGATCCATTCCCACCTTCAAAAAATGCGCCCCTGCACATATACATTTCCGAGTCTTGACAAGCGACTGATTGACCATTGTTCGAAACGAGGGGTCGCCCCCGTGACCGCAAGATGACTCTGTCTGCAAATAGGGATGCATTGAATCTCTCCAAGCTGGGGCTTTTGTTAAGCTGTTCTCTCAGGCTCTCTTCAGGTTTGCTCTGCATCATCAACTGGGGCTTTGCCATTCCCTTCAGGTTTGCTTTGCATCATCAACTGGGGCTTCGCCATTCATCATCAACTGGGACTTCGCCAAAGTCACTTCATCAAACATTGGGGCTACCCTCAACAAAAATGGGTCGACTATGTGCTCTAACAAAAATCGGAGCTCCAATGAAGTCATATCTAGCATGAAGGGCATCCCTTGTCATCAAGATCAGCATATGGCAAACTCTTTGAGTCAGTTAGAAACATGATTAATCATAAGGCCTCTTTATCAAATAAACATGCTTTCAAAATACTGTCCTCCTTGGTACCTTATTTACAAAAATCACTCTTTGGTCTCCACAAATTTTCAAACTCTTCAAGTCTATCAAAGACGCCTCTCTCTCAAGATGACTCGGTCCTTATCTCTGGACCTCAAACTTACCTAATCCCACCTTCTACCATCGACACTTACTCGGCCTCGCCTAGTTTAAACCAATAACCTTTCTGCTCAAACTGCCTTGTTTAGACTTACCGCAAATGTAAAACCCTAGGCTTAAGCCTAAGTGACAAATACCTTTCTAAACCCTAGCCCTAAGCCTAGGTAACAAAAATCTTTCTAAACCCTAGCCTTAAGCCTAAGTGACAAATACTTCTCTAAAACCCTAGCCTTAAGCCTAGGTAACAAATACTTCTCTAAAGCCCTAGCCTTAAGCCTAGATGACAAAAATCTTTCTAAACCCTAGCCTTAAGCAAGCCTAGGTGACAAATACCTCTCTAAACCCTAGCCTCAAGCCTAGGTGACAAATACCTTTCTAAACCCTAGCCTCATGTCTAGGTGACAAATACCTCTCTAAAGCCCTAGCCTTAAGCCTAGATGACAAAAATCTTTCTAAACCCTAGCCTTAAGCAAGCCTAGGTGACAAATACCTCTCTAAACCCTAGCCTCAAAGCCTAGGTGACAAATACCTTTCTAAACCCTAGCCTCATGTCTAAGTGACAAATGCCTCTCTAAAACCCTAGCCTTGAGCCTAGGAGACAAGACTCCTCTCTAAGCCTTAGCAATGATTATCCCAATCTTTTAATCGCTTGGTTCTTCGGCTCGGGAAGCCATGATAATCCCAATCAATTCACACAACTATTCTTCATCGCAAAATGTAGCCTAAGTCCTTTGGCAGCTACAGTTTCCCACATTTCAGAGGTCTATCCTCCATTTCAACGGTCCGTCCCGCATTTCAGAGGTCTATCCTCCATTTCAAGGGTTCATCCCGCATCTTTCAAAGGGTCCGTCCCGCATCTTCAAATGGTCCGTCCCGCATCTTCAAAGGGTCCGTCCCGCATCTTCAAAGGGTCCGTCCCGCAGAAGTCAAACTCTCACAAATCTAGGGGTGACTCCCACAAAAGTCAAATATTTGGCTTTTGATTCCCACACAGTTTTTTCCACATATTTTCAAAAAGAAAATTTCAAGACTACACTGCTTGAATTTCCTTTCCACATATTTTCAAAAGAAAATTTCAAGACTACACTGCTTGAATTTCCTTTCCACATATTTTCAAAAGAAAATTTCAAGACTACACTGCTTGAATTTCCTTTCCACATATTTTCAAAAGAAAATTTCAAGACTACACTGCTTGAATTTCCTTTCCACATATTTTCAAAAAGAAAATTTCAAGACTACACTGCTTGAATTTCCTTTCCACATATTTTCAAAAGAAAATTTCAAGACTACACTGCTTGAATTTCCTTTCCACATATTTTCAAAAAGAAAATTTCAAGACTACACTGCTTGAATTTCCTTTCCACATATTTTCAAAAAGAAAATTTCAAGACTACACTGCTTGAATTTCCTTTCCACATATTTTCAAAAGAAAATTTCAAGACTACACTGCTTGAATTTCCTTTCCACATATTTTCAAAAGAAAATTTCAAGACTACACTGCTTGAATTTCCTTTCCACATATTTTCAAAAAAAGAAAATTTCAAGACTACACTGCTTGAATTTCCTTTCCACATATTTTCAAAAGAAAATTTCAAGACTACACTGCTTGAATTTCCTTTCCACATATTTTCAAAAGAAAATTTCAAGACTACACTGCTTGAATTTCCTTAATTTAATCTATTTCATAAATCCAGTTTTTGTTCAAATTAATAATTTTTTCACAAGGGGTGACTCCCGCAGAGGTCAAATTTTTCACAAGGGATGACTCCCGCAGAGGTCAAATTTTTTCACAAGGGGTGACTCCCGCAGAGGTCAAATTTTTCACAAGGGGTGACTCCCGCAGAGGTCAAATTTTTCACAAGGGGTGACTCCCGCAGAGGTCAAATTTTTCACAAGGGGTGACTCCCGCAGAGGTCAAATTTTCACAAAACTTTTGGGTGATTCCCGCACGGTTACACCAGTGACTTTCACGCAGTCACGCATCTTTGAGTGATTCTCACACAATTATATTCGGTTTGAGACGCCGCACGTCCGCCATTCTTGGGTACTAATACCCATTCATTTCTATCCCCGGCAGTTTTTTGAACTACGACTTGGCTTGATTCCTTTTTAGGGATACGTAGGTAGCCCGACGTGGGTCCAGCCACTTGACCTATCTGGTCATCCTTTTGCGACTCAGCTCGAGTCAAACCTCTCATCCGCAAGATCATTGTCTTCCTCCACGAAATCCTTTTTTTTTTTGGGGACGGATCCTATTTTTCTATCGTCGACCCCACTTGTCTTACAAGAAGCGTCGCCGAGGGGCTACTGTTAGTACCCGGTCCGAAAAAAAGGAACTGAAGTGCATTCGGGAAAATCGGGGACTAAACTGGCATTAAGGAACCTCTGAGGACCTCTCAGTCATTTATGAGTTTCAATAGGCTCAAGTAATTTTTCCCCGAAATCCCTTATTTGTAGTTTCCCGATAGACCAAATGTCAGCTAAAACTTCCGAATGCGCGTTGCATCGGGACGGGGTATTCACAGTGGGAAAGTTGAAACACTACATGCAGTCTCACCCGATACATCTTGTTTCAAGGATAGACCCATCAAATATCTGTTCGACAAGCCCTCCATCTCCATGAGATTGGCAAAATGGTCGTTCTTTTTGGCCGAATATGACATCGCTTATGTTTCAAGGAAATCCGTAAAAGGACGCATAATGGCAGAACATCTGGCCGATTTCCCAAGTGATGAGTCCCGAGGACCTGAACCTCAATTTCCCGATGATGGAATCTTCGCTCTAGAAGGAGAAAATCGCTGGCAACTCTTCTTCGACGGGGCGTCAAACAAAAGGGGGAACGGGATAGGAATGCTTCTGGTCGATCCTACTGACGAACACACCCCCATAGCAGTAAGGCTGAACTTCGAAGTCACCAACAACGCCGCTGAATATGAAGCTTGCATAGCTGGGTTGGAAGCCGCCCTTGAAAGAAATATCAAGGAATTGGAGGTGTACGGTGACTCTGCCCTCATCATCAATCAGGTCTCTAACAAATGGAAGACCGTGGATCCGGGTTTGCAGAAGTATCATGCTTACATGGAAGAGTTAATAACTCAGTTCAAAGAAATCAGCTTTCATTACCTGCCAAGGGACCGAAACAGGTTCGCAGATGCTCTGGCTACACTAGCCTCTCTTGTCGAAATACCCGAAGGAAAGTCTGTTAAACCATTCAGAGTCGGGAGAAGAGAAAACCCCGCCTATTGCTTCGAAATTGAAGCGGAAGCCGAACTGATCAATGATCCCTGGTATACTCAGATTTACCAGTACCTGAAAGATGGCGAGGCCTCTTTCAAAAGCGAAGATGGGGAATATAAAGAAGGGATCAAAGCAAAAAGTCTCTCAGCCCTGAAGCGACTCGCCTCCCATTATGTTCTTTTGGGAAACATGTTATACAAAAAGCGTTATCAAGGCCCCCTCCTGCGATGTATCAGCAAACAAGAGGCTACCGAACTCATGAAAGAAATACATGGTGGTACTGCGGCCCTCACATGAATGCTCGAGCTACGATGCAAATCATACCGAGAATGGGGTATTTTTGGATCACCATGGAAGCCGACCGCATCCAGCTTCGTCAAAAGCTGCGACAAATGTCGGCGATACTCAAATCTTAATCACTTGCCTCCTCACGAGTTATACCGCATGACAACCCTTGGCCTTTCGTCACTTGGGAATTGATGTCATAGGCAAAATCACACCATCAGCGCAACGGCCACGAGTTCGTCCCGGTAGCCGTGGATTATTTCACCAAGTGGGTTGAAGCCAAGTCCTACAAAATCCTCAATTCAAAGAAAGTTGCCCTCTTCATCAAAGAAAACATCATGTGCCGATACGGGTTGCCGGCCGAAATCATTTCGTATAATGGATCCCACTTCGAAGGGAATGTGAAAAAGCTGGCTGGCGGAATTCCGAATAACCCGTCACAAGTCATCACCCTACAGGCCCCAAACCAACGGAGCCGTCGAAGCAAAGAAACAAGACTCTGGAAAATATCATCCGGAAAATGGCTGTCCAAGGCAGAGATTGGCCCGAGAAGTTACACTGCACTCTGGGGCTACGTAACATCGCCGAACGGCAACCGGGGAAACACCTTTTGCCCTCACATACGGAATGGAAGCCGTACTCCCAATCGAGCCGGAAATACCCTCGCTCCGTATACCGCTGGAAAGCCAAATCAACGAGGTCGAATGGCTCCGCAGTCGCCATGACGAATTGGCCCTACCGGACGAACGCCGATTGAAGGCCATGGAACACATCCGGGCCTACCAAGGAAGAATGGCGAGCCTTCGACAAGAAAGTAAAGCATCGGGAGATCCGAGAAGGTGATCTCGTTCTAAAAGAAAAGCCCCGGTCCGTATCAACCCTCTCGGCAAATGGGAGCCTCGTATGGGTCGGGCCATATGTCGTCCAGAAGATCTTCTCCGGAGGAGCCATGCAACTTGCAGACCTCGACGGGAATCCCTTTGTACACCCAGTGAATGGTGACAAGCTGCGCAGATACTACGCGTAAAAAAAAATCAAACAAAAAAAAAACAACAAAAAACAAAAAAAAAGAGTGCTAAAAGAGTAATACCCAACTAGGTTAGAAACCCGAAAAGGGCGACCTAGGTAAAAAACAGGGTTGCACAAAAAAAAAACAATAAAAAAACAAAAAAAAGAGTGCTAAAAGAGTAATACCCAACTAGGTTAGAAACCCGAAAAGGGCGGCCTAGGTAAAAAACAGGGTTGCACCAAAAAAAAACAACAAAAAAGAGTTCACCAGTTTGAACTACGAAGACCTGAGCTCCTCAAAATGGGGGGAACGTAGGCAGCCGGAAGCGGTTCGGTCTAAAGCACAAATAAAAGCCATACTTTGGCATCAATACAATTGATCAGACCATGAAAGCGTCTCAAAAAAAAACTCTAAAGCAATTCAAATATTCATTACAAATTAAAAGCTCTTTGATGAGTCTAAGCCCGATTCATTCCTACAACTGGCAACCTGCTAAAAGAAAACTAAGATACATAATTAAACTAATGTGTCCGTCATGGCAAGAAAGGGATACTTGGAAACCTCGAGTCACTCCAAGCCACTCGCATCCGGCCTCTCCCTTCTTCTTCCCCCTCCGAGTCTTTCTCTTCGAACCGGAAAAATGTCGGTACTCCTCCTACCAAGCTCTGGTATAGGAACAGGGTCTAGCAAACCGGCCTCCGTCGGGCCTTAGTAGCCCTAGCGTCATCCCTCATCTCCGTAACCTAGCCGGTAACATAGGAGCCCTCCTCTCCTGTCTCTTGACGTAAGCCTCATAATCGCCCACAGCGTCTCCGCTCCCGTCATGAGGGTTGGCCCTCGCCTCGGCCCTCCTCCTCTCGTAAAGCCTGGTCCTCCGCACCCATAATGGCCTCACGCCGTCTCAAAATAGCCACCCGAGTCTCTCCTAGATGTCCCTCGTACCAATCCAGGTACCAAGTGGTCGTGAACACCGGTCTCGGACGCTCGAGAAGGACCCGAGGAGGAAAGGCATCGTACCTCCATACTCGGGAAAGAAATGGAAACACCGAGGGATCATCCATGGAAACAGGAGCCACCACCCCGGTAGCTATATCATCAAAACCCTCCAAAGGAACTGCTCCAAGCCAAACTGCCTCAGACCAAAGCCGGGATATAAAAGCTGGACCGAGAAAGCCCCGGAAGCATGACCACGGGAGCCCCATCCTGAAGCACTCTTCGAGTCTCCACCCGCCAATGAGGCACCGAGCCATCTGATGTCTTCAGCCCGCGACCCGCCATCCAACGCTCCCACGAGCCCTGATCATCAAAATCTACATCGACACCTCTCCTGGCAAAAGTCCAAGGCCTGATCATATCAGAGGTTTCCCGAAGAACCCCCAAACGCTCCATCAGCCACAGGGTCAAGAGAAACGGGCTGCCCCCATGCATATACCGTCTCCCGGTAGCTAATCTGTCGAGAGCATGAAAAGTCTCCCCCAAGATCAAAGGAATGACATCTTTACCCGAGCGGCAATGAACAACAACATCCAGCAAAGCTCGATGGCAAATCCCGAAGGAATAAACCATGAACAAAGTGCCAAACATGCAAAGTGCAAAGGCATCCCAATAGGCGTCATCCACCAAGCCTAGGCCCCTAAATCTGTCGGGAAGACCGGAAATATCGAAATGGTCGGGACCGCGGATCATGCCTCGTGCTTCCTCCGGGGAAAGATGAAGCAGGTTGCACAACTTGTCAACAAAAGAAGCTCCTCCGGACAAAGGAATTGCTATCTCCTCCACCTCCGGACCTCCAAGCAAGGCCCGAAATTCTTCCACAGTCGGAACAATCTCGTTGAAGGAAAGGCAAAAGACATGCCTTCTAGTATCCCAAAACGAAGAAGAAGCCCTTAAGAGGTCATAATCCGGAACCAATTCTTTGAGAGACCACAAGCATCGTACCTTGTACCGTTCTTCAAAGAAAGACCTTCTCTCATGCATAATTTCCCGGGACCAATCCTTGAACTTGTTGAAAAATGACATTTGGGACTCTTGGGACAATTTTGAGGGAGCTTTTCTAAGGCTTTCCATGGTTTTTTCTCTTCCTCCTGAAAATGGCTGTTTGGACTGAAGGTTGAAGAAGATATTTGAATTTGAAATAAAGCAAGACCAGGTCTGAGCCAAAATTAAAGGACAATGTCAGATGCTGCTCCTATCCGCGCGGATGGGATTGCTTTCCCAAAAAAAAAATTGCAACAGTCCAAGCTGCTACACCAAAAGAGGAATATTCTGTCCCGGTTGCTCGAAATCAGTGCAAAAACCTCCCCAAACCAGTCCAAACACCAAACACCCAAAGAAAAAAAAAAACCAAGGCTCATGCAACACTGCATTCATATTGCATCACATTCATAAAATAAAATCCTAAATTATTACATTCCAAAAAATAGAGTGTGCATAAAAAAAAAAAAACAAACAAACATAAATAAAATCCTAAATTATTACATCAAAAAAAAAATGTGTGCATAATCTGTACAAATCCAAATCTCAAAAAAAAAAATCAATCGGAGTCTCCAGCTCCCGATGTCTCCCCCCGGCCCCTCTTGCGACTCGGGCCCGCCTCGTCAGGAGCCCTGAAAGTCTCGGGCTCAGAATCGTCCTCATCTCCAGAAAGAGGCTCGTCGGGACCAACCGGCACACTCTGATAGGGTAAACCCAGATCCCTGAAGAAATCGTATCCGAAGGTGAAGGCGTCCGACTCCTGAACGTACGGAGACGACCCACCATGCCGCCAGATGTGTCCCTGCCCCTGCGGATCCCCGAGAATGACGTGATCCGAAGGCAGCGCCGCGCGGTGATCTATAAGAGGGGAAAGAGGGGTCTCCGAGGAAGTCTCCGACGGAATAGGAGAGGCCTCTCGTCTGACAGGCGCCGGCCGTGGTCTCCTCGCCCTAGCCTGAGGTGCCCCGCAAGCAACCATCCTCCGTATGAATCTCTTAGCCCCAATCACCTGCTTCGTCAGTGTCTCGACGACCACCTCCGAAAACTGCACAAAAGCAAAAGCGTCAAAAAAAAAAAGAAGTGATGCTAAAGATGATGAAACAAAAAAAAAGAAAAGAAGGAGAAAAGGTGGAGCCATACCTTCATACCCGGACGAGGCCGGAAAGCTCGTGGAAGCCGCTCGGGCTGAGGGATCTGCACCCTCAATCGGACCCCATCCTGAATGTAGGAAAAATCCGTCCGAGGGTACCGCGGGATCCCAAGCCCCTCCCTCTCCAAAACCTGAGGCATCCTCAGCCTCCTCAAGACGAACGTCGCATATGGCTCGATCGCCACGAAGTCCGAGAAGTGCTGGCCTGCTCGGTAATCGTCCCAAGTCACGGACCGATCGCTCGGGTGCATCATGTCAGCGGGAGGCTCCACCGGTGTCCTCAAAGGCGAGTTCACGCCATGCTGGCGCGTCACCCTCTCTCCCAGATAATAGGCGTCGCAAGTCAGGCCCCTCAAAATCCTCCGCTGCACTGTCCAGATCTCAGCGCCCTTCAGCTGCGCTACCTCAAAGCGATCCCTGTGGGAAGAATATCATCCCCTCATCCGTCTCGGCCTCCGTCAAAGGAAGGCAATCCGCGTACACAGAGAGTCGTACGCCCTGCGGAGCCTATCTTCTCCCGGCATGCTTGGACCAAGACCGCATGGCCGGATACGCCCGACGTACGCCTCAGCCGCCTCCACACCGTGACGTGGAAAAACTCCAACGCCCATACCGCGAAAGGTAAAAATCCAATCAATCCATGCAAATAAAAGTGTGTGCTCAAAAGAAGAGAGGGAAAGCAAAAAGAGAGCTTATACCTCCAGAGCAAACTCGAAGCAAGATAGGAGCTCACGGCCTTCTTCCGTATCTATCAAGAGCGAAGTACGGCTCACACCCGGCCTCCCCCGGAAATATCTCCAACCGTCTCCATGTCCTCCAAGGACCTCAAGAAGGCAAAGACCGCCGTCCCTCAAAGCATGCCCAAAGAGTGTGCTCGAAAAGGTAAACCAGAGGAAGGACCTAGCACCGCTTCGGCGCTAAACCTATCCTCCCCAGCCTCGTAACTCGCGATGGTCTCCACGATCTTGCCAAAGACCACGGCATACTCCATCCCCATCCCCTTTTTGGGAATAGGGGAAAATCCCAGAAGAGCCTGCAGATCGGCATCGCTGTAACCATCCCTCCACTCGATGCTGCGTCCATTAAAGGACAGACCCGTGATCGCAGCATAGTCAGAAGGCGTAACAGTCGCCTCGCCCCAGAAGAAGTGGAAGGTGTGGGTCGCGTCCCACCAGTGCTGCGCCAGAGCAAACATCAAGCCCTTGCACTTGGGGAACTTGACCAGTCCCCTCAAGCACTCGACGAACTCCCAGAGCCCCGTCTCGACAACAATCTGTCTCGGACTCGGCAAAGCTCCTCGGCCCGCATCCGGAAGCCGATCCCACAAGTCAATCACAGACTCCACCGATCCTCGAGTCTTCATCTTGCTCAGCTGCTCCGTCACAAAACGGTTTCCGCCCTGTAAAAAGAAAAAAAAGAGAAAATGTCAAAAAGATTTGCATTTGCATTAAAAAAAAAAAAAGAAATTTCGACAGCATAACAGCATACAATGAGCATAGCCCCATTTTTCTCGCATGAAATAAAACAATTTTCAGCAAGTCCCAATGCATTCAAAAAAAAAAAGAGGATGCATTCCTACGGAAGTAAAAACTCCGTCCCATTTTCAAAAAAAAATGCATACATGCATATCATCCATCTTACATGCCACGGGAGGAAAAATCCGTCCCACTTTTCAAAAAAAAAAATCCTAAACATACATCTCATATTGGCAAAATGCCCATTCTTTCCAAACAAAATGCATGCATTGCATCATCATTCATCAATATCAAAATCCAATTTCAACAAAAAAAAAATCATCACCATCAAGAACATGCAATATTCAATTCCAAAAAAAAAATCACAATTCTTCGAATTTTCACATGTAATTTTCAAAAAAAAAATGTGGCAAAAATGCCAATTCTTTTCCCAAGCAAAATGCACATTTTTGGGACACTCACAAATTCATTGCAACATTGCATATCATCAATATCAATATTCTATATTCAAAAAAAAAAAATTCAAAAATCATCCAAAAATTTCAAACAAGAAATCGACAAGAGGATCGAGAGGATTCGAAATATACCGTTCGGAGATGCGGATCCGAGGCCCAATGTTGCCAAGCATCGGGGTAATGCTCCTCCGCAACCGATTGCGAGAGATTGTAATGCCTCCTCATCCGGACGAGCTCCAATCGCCTCTCCGCTACCGGGCCACGTCCTTGGCCTTGAAAAGCGCCTTCCCCGTGTTCCATTGCTCAAAAAATCGAAGAAATCGGACAAATTTTGAAGCTTAAATAGCCAAAAATGGCGGAATGCCGTCTCTCTCTCTCCCTGCTCTCGGAATTTTCGAAAATCTGGACTGAGGAAGAAGAAGGGCGTTGGCCCCATTAAATACCCCTGACTTTTCAGGCCCCTCCGCGCGGATAAGTTTGCAAGGGTCAAAATGACCCTTTTGCCCCTTAAAATTTCAGGACTCTGCAATTCAGTCCCCAACTTGACAAAGTTAACCAAAGTTAACCAAAGTCAGCCCCTTGTCAAGAAAATCATCCCCCGGCAGTCAAACGTAAGACCGAGTGACCCGAGAAAGATAACGAGATCCCGTATCTTTCATCAAAATTACCCCCGGCAGTCAAACGTAAGACCGAGTGCCCCGAGAAAGATAACGAGATCCCGTATCTTTCATCAAAATTACCCCCGGCAGTCAAACGTAAGACCGAGTGCTCCGAGAAAGATAACGAGATCCCGTATCTTTCATCAAAATCTCCCCCGGCAGTCAAACGTAAGACCGAGTAACCCGAGAAAGATAACGAAATCCCGTATCTTTCATCAAAATTGCCCCCGGCAGTCAAACGTAAGACCGAGTGCCCCGAGAAAGATAACGAGATCCCGTATCTTTCATCAAAATCACCCCGGCCAAACGTAAGACCGAGTGCCACGAGAAAGATAACGAGATCCCGTATCTTTCATCAAAATTGCCCCTAGATCGAACGTAAGACCGAGTGCCCTGAGAAAGATAACGAGATCCCGTATCTTTCATCAAAATTACCCCCGGCAGTCAAACGTAAGACCGAGTGCCCCGAGAAAGATAACGAGATCCCGTATCTTTCATCAAAATGTCCCCGGCAGTCAAACGTAAGACCGAGTGCCCTGAGAAAGATAACGAGATCCCGTATCTTTCATCAAAATTACCCCTAAGCGGTAAACGTAAGACCGGGTGCCCCAGAAAAGATAACGAGATTTCGTATCTTTCATCAAAATTACCCCTAGCCAAACGTAAGACCGAGGTGCCCCGAGAAAGATAACGAGATTCCGTATCTTTCATCAAAATTACCCCTGGCCGATCAAACGTAAGACCGAGTGCCCCGAGAAAGATAACGAGATTCGTATCTTTCATCAAAATTATCCCCGTCAAACGTAAGGCCGAGTGCCCCGAGAAAGATAACGAGATTCCGTATCTTTCATCAAAATTACCCCTATAGTCAAACGTAAGACCGAGTGCCCCGAGAAAGATAACGAAATCCCGTATCTTTCATCAAAATTGCCCGTAGTCAAACATAAGACCGAGTGCCCCGAGAAAGATAACATGATCCCGTATCTTTCATCAAAATCACCCCGGCGATCAACGTAAGACCGAGTGCCCCGAGAAAGATAACGAGATCCCGTATCTTTCATCAAAATTGCCCCTAAGCGATCGAAACGTAAGACCGAGTGCCCGAGAAAGATAACGAGATCCCGTATCTTTCATCAAAATTACCCCCGGCGGTCAAACGTAAGACCGAGTGCTCCGAGAAAGATAACGAGATCCCGTATCTTTCATCAAAATGTCCCCTTGCAGTCAAACGTGAAGCACTGAGTGCCCCGAGAAAGATAACGAGATTCCGTATCTTTCATCAAAATTACCCCTAGCAGATAAAACGTAAGACAGAGTGCCCGAAAAGATAACGAGATTCCGTATCTTTCATCAAAATTACCCCGTAGCCAAGCGTAAGACCGAGGTGCCCCGAGAAAGATAACGAGATTCCGTATCTTTCATCAAAATTACCCCCTAGATCCAAACGTAAGACCGAGTGCCCCGAGAAAGATAACGAGATTCCGTATCTTTCATCAAAATTATCCCCGGCGGAGTCAAACGTAAGACCGAGTGCCCCGAGAAAGATAACGAGATTAGTATCTTTCATCAAAATTACCCCGCTGATCAAACGTAAGGCCGAGTGCCCCGAGAAAGATAACGAGATTCCGTATCTTTCATCAAAATTACCCCTAAGTCAAACGTAAGACCGAGTGCCCCGAGAAAGATAACGAGATCCCGTATCTTTCATCAAAATCCTTCCCTGCAAGTCAAACGTAAGGCCGAGTGCCCCGAAAAGATAACGAGATTCCGTATCTTTCATCAAAATTACCCCTAGCGATCGAACGTAAGACCGAGTGCCCAGAGAAAGATAACGAGATTAGTATCTTTCATCAAAATTACCCCTGAGCAAAAACGTAAGGCCAAGTGCCCTGAGAAAGATAACGAGATTAGTATCTTTCATCAAAATTATCCCCAGCCAAACGTAAGACCGAGTGCCCCGAGAAAGATAACGAGATTCCGTATCTTTCATCAAAATTACCCCTAGCCAAACGTAAGACCGAGTGCCCCGAGAAAGATAACGAGATTAGTATCTTTCATCAAAATTACCCCCTAGCCAAACGTAAGACCGAGTGCCCTGAGAAAGATAACGAGATCCCGTATCTTTCATCAAAATCCTTCCCGTGATCAAACGTAAGACCGAGTGCCCGAAAAGATAACGAGATTCCGTATCTTTCATCAAAATTACCCCTATAGCCAAACGTAAGACCGAGGTGCCCCGAGAAAGATAACGAGATTCCGTATCTTTCATCAAAATTACCCCCTATAGCAGTAAAACGTAAGACCGAGTGACCCGAGAAAGATAACGGATCCCGTATCTTTCATCAAAATTACCCCGGCAAAGATAACGTAAGACCGAGTAACCCGAGAAAGATAACGAGATCCCGTATCTTTCATCAAAAATGTCCCCGACAAGTAAACGTAAGACCGAGTGCCCCGAGAAAGATAACGAGATCCCGTGATCTTTCATCAAAATTATCCCCGGCAGTCAAACGTAAGACCGAGTAACCCGAGAAAGATAACGAGATCCCGTATCTTTCATCAAAATTACCCCCGGCAGTCAAACGTAAGACCGAGTGCCCCGAGAAAGATAACGAGATTCCGTATCTTTCATCAAAATTCCCCCCGGCAGTCAAACGTAAGACCGAGTGCCCCGAGAAAGATAACGAGATTCCGTATCTTTCATCAAAATTACCCCCGGCAGTAAAACGTAAGACCGAGTGCCCCGAGAAAGATAACGAGATTCCGTATCTTTCATCAAAATTACCCCCGGCAGTCAAACGTAAGACCGAGTGCCCCGAGAAAGATAACGAGATTCCGTATCTTTCATCAAAAATATCCCCGGCAGTCAAACGTAAGACCGAGTGACCCGAGAAAGATAACGAGATCCCGTATCTTTCATCAAAATTACCCCTAAGCAAGAAAACGTAAGACCGAGTAACCCGAGAAAGATAACGAGATCCCGTATCTTTCATCAAAAATGTCCCCGGCAGTCAAACGTAAGACCGAGTAACCCGAGAAAGATAACGAGATCCCGTATCTTTCATCAAAAATGTCCCCGGCAGTCAAACGTAAGACCGAGTGCCCCGAGAAAGATAACGAGATCCCGTATCTTTCATCAAAATCATCCAACCTAAGCCAAACGTAAGACCGAGTGCCCCGAGAAAGATAACGAGATCCCGTATCTTTCATCAAAATTACCCCGGCAAGAAACGTAAGACCGAGTAACCCGAGAAAGATAACGAGATCCCGTATCTTTCATCAAAATTGCCCACTAGCCAAACGTAAGACCGATTTCCTGCACAAATACGTCTCGATTTTCCCAAAGAAAGGCTAACGAAATCCCCATCAAAGTTAACGGAATCCCAAAAGCCAGCGGAATCTCGAGTAGTATTCGAACTACGAAAGGGCTTGATTCCCACTAGGGATACGTAGGTAGCCTATCATTAGGTCCAGCCCCTCGACCAAAACGGTCACCCTCTCCTTCGGCAGCAGACAAAGTCCACCGAAAGGCCATTTCAAATTAAGGTCCGAGGCGCCTAAAAGGCCATCATCATTAAGGTCCGAGGCGCCTAAAAAGCCATCATCATTAAGGTCCGAGGCGCCTAAAAAGCCATCATCATTAAGGTCCGAGGCGCCTAAAAAGCCATCATCATTAAAGTCCGAGGCGCCTAAAAAGCCATCATCATCAAGGTTCGAGGCACCTAAGACGCTATCGCTAGAAAGCGATAAATCGCAATCATCCCCAGCAGAGACCAAAAATGGTCATCTCTTATCCCCAGCAGAGTTTCTTTCCAGCAAACGACTGTAGAACTCGCTCACCAGGTTCGAGGCACCTAAAACGCCATCATCTCCAGGGTCAAAGACCCGAACTACGACTGGCTTGATTCCCATTCGGGATACGTAGGTAGCCTATCGCTAGGTTCAGCCACCCGATCACTCGATCATCCTGTCAAATATGGAGCCTTATTCTTATCGACGACCCCGCTTCCTTCGAAAGCGCCGTCGCCGAGGGGCTACTGTAAGTGCTCCAATTTGAGCTTGTTAGAATTTTCGTTAGAAAATTAACGAAAGTTATAACATTTCTAACAATTCCTAACAATCCTAACTTTCCTAACAAAGTGAGGGTAAAATGGGCATTGTTATTTAAGGTTAAACCTTAAAAAGAATCTTAAAAAGAAAAACAAAAGAAGAAAACCAAATATAGCAATGCCGAAACATAAACCGTCGCCTAATTTGAATTTTGAAAAGATTATTCCCCTTGTCCAAAGCCGGAGCCGCATTTAATGAACAAGGCACGCCAAGCATTCCCATCCGCGCGGACATCTTTGTCAATTTCGTAGGGCTATAAATTGAGCCCTCCAGTCACAAAAATGAAAAGGAAGAACACAAAATGCAACGAAGTTACGGCGAAATATAGAGAGAAAATGGTGAGAATTCTCAAGAATTGTCACCTTTTCTTTCCAATCTTTCCCAACTCATACTCATCCACTCACTCTCATATTAAACCCCTAAACACTCATACACTCAAGCCAAACACTCAAGAACACAAGGAAGATTGGTAAACCCTCTTCTTCCTAATCCTAAATCTCATCCATGCATGCATCTTCTAACTACAAAATGTAGTTTCTTCATCTTCTTTCTCTAGATCTAAGAAGATCACCATGGAAGACCATCTCCATGGATGATCTTCTACAAAGATCAACATTATTTTCAAAGCTTTTCTTTCTTACTTGCAAAAATGCACTTTCAAAACCCTAGAAAACCATTTTCAAGCACTAAATCTTGATTTCAAAGGGTAAAATCCCCTCCCCAAGCAAATGAAATGCTTAGTCCTAATGTACCCCAAGGATGGTTTGGTATAGTTGATTCACCACTAAAATGTCTAGTGATCACTAACCAAAACCTAGGGAAATGGGGACAAGCATGGATGCAAAACTCCCTTAAAATCTTGTTTTCTTTCTTGGAAAGTTGCTGTCCAGTAGCAATTTTCCCAGACCTCAGTCCATGGTCTTAATTTTTGGACACAGATGAACTTGGAATTTGGTGTTGACTACAAAACACTTTTTGTAGCCAACATCAAGAGCTTTCCAGACATATTTTTACCTTATTTTTTGGGTGAGTAAAACTCCTCTTTTCAATTTTTCTTTCAGAGGCTAGTTCATCAGCTTCTGGGAATCCAGATCTCATATCTGAGGTTTCCAGAAGGTTTTGACCCCTCAAATCTTCTCCAAAATGGAAATTTCTTTCACACAAAGTTTATTCAAGGAGTCTAGAGAAACTTTCATTCTCTGAGTTCATCCAGATTATGAAGTTTTAGGACCCTTGAATCCATTTCAAAATCAGGTGTCTGCTGCCATTTTCTTCTGGCAGAAGTGACTTCTCAACTTCAAAAGGTTTTTTGAGTACCAAATCTCAAACCAAAAATTCTCCAAAAATCATGGGATCAGTTTAAAGTTTTAAAAGACATCCCAATTTTTACTTTTTCCAGTTTCAACTTATTTTGGCCAAAACACACACACACACACACACACACAAATGATTTTCAGCTTGGAAGACTCGTTTTTACGAGGCGCGTCGGGTGCACACTAACGTCCTTCCCGACGCGTAACATGACCTCCGAACCTAAATCTCTGATCTCGGGCTTTTTTCAAAGTTTTGGCCCTTCAAAATTAAAATGGCGTGGCGACTCCGTTTTTTCCGGTTTTATTTGGTTTTTCAAAGAAACGCAAAAGCCGAATATTTTTTCCCGTATCGTCACACATATCTGTTACCGGTGGCGGGGGTCCTTCCCCGTCACGATTTCTCGGTGAGCTAGACATGTCGGAAATTCTGGCTGAGGGAACTGAGGGAACCGAAGAACTGTCTGACGCTGCCGTTATTGTGATCCTGGCAAGGCGCTGACCCGGAAATCCGAACCACTTTCTCGCTGCCGCAGTGGAACGAAAGGAAGGGTTTAGGCTTCGGAAAAGGGTATTTGGCTCAAGGTTTTCGGGCTTGTGCAATGTGCGCTACCGATTAAAGTTTACTTAAAGCGCGTTTTCTCAGAGTCCTAATTGGTTGGAAAAGAGCGTGTCTTCTTTTTTTCGCAACTAATCCTAGAGCTCTAATCAGTGGATCTCGTCACTACGCTTATAAGCCCCTCGTTTCCATTGTAGATCATCTTTCTCAGGACGGACTATCCCGAGCGAGGTCTGATAAGGCAAGCGAGTTCCACCGACAAAGGAAAAAGTGAACTTAAGGCTAGCTGATCATGCAAACTTTCGACGTGTGCGGCGTACGGGCCACGGTCGAGGTCAACGTCCTTAAGTTAAGGCGGGAGTCGTGCCAAAATTTGGGCATGACCTCTCCTGACTCGCTTGTGCGAGAGACCTTAGCTTTTTAGCGTTGGCCAAGTTGTGGCTGGCACGGTACATACGGCGAGGTTTGGTGACATGGTGTCACATTGAACCTTCGGGTATATTTTTCGGCAGAGCTCCGCGTCAAAGTCAAGGCTGAAAAGCTCAAGACTTCGGGTCGGGAACGACCTTCGGTCTAAAACTCTCGAGCTTGACTCGGAGCGGGGCCCGGCGTGAAAAACATACACTTAGGCTTTATGACACGAGCTAAGCCAAAAACCAACCGGGGTCTTGGACAAAGTGTGACACAAAGAGTGCATGGCTTACACGGGCTAGGATGGGATGTTTGGGACGACCCCGTGCGCCCCCGAAAGGTGTCACGGCGGAGACCAATCGGAGTGCAACTGATAAGGCCATCCCGGGTTAGGGGTTGTAGTGTGCAGTGTACCGAGGCAGCAAGTGCACGTGAAGTGCGGTGTTCCGAGGCAGCAAGTGCGCGTAGTGTGCGGTCACTAAAATTCCTTTTCTGATTAAAACAGAGATTTTTTTCAGAATGTGTCTTAAAGAATTTATGATGCACAGTTCAAAAGACAGCATGAAAATCAAACATGAATGGGGATGCACAAACATGGTACGATTTTGAAAAGTTGACAATGTAATGCCTTGGAAAAAACCGTTCGAGGTTTAAAGTAACACACACACACGAGAACGAGGAAGGGTAAACGAAAGTTTGACCCACGGACGGCTTTTTTGAAAACATCGGCAGTTTTGAAAAAAGTATCTCGATCCCCAGCGGAGTCGCCAACTGAAATTACCCGATCTTTTTCGCGCGCGGGGCGAGGGGGCGCGGAAAAGGCGGTTGTCTTTCGCGGGGGGTTGGTGTCTGAGACCTCGCTTCATGGGAAGGAACAAAATGAGGAGTCGCCACGCGGTTTTTGTATTTTGACCCCAAAACGTTGAGAAACGGCTATTTGTGAAAAGGTGTCGTTTTTATTGGTAGCAAAAACTTAGGAAAAGGCTTTGAAAACAGGGGATCATTTTTATTGGTAGCAAAAACGAGTAAAAAGCTTTTTAGTACCAGAGATTGTTAGGTTCGGAGGTCACGTTACGTTTCGGGTAGAGTATTACGAGATCGCCCGAAACGCCTCGCATGACGAGTCTTTCTACCTTTCTCGAAATCGTGTGTGTGTGTGTGCGTGTGTGTTTTGAAATGGGGGCTTGAATGACAAGCTTAATCTTGGTTTGAATGACAAACGTTGATTATGTGACTTTGTTTGAAAAGACGAGCGTTTGAATGACAAACGTCGGTTTTGAGATGGAAATGAGCGTTTGCGTGGCAAACGTCTATTTTGAGTTTGAAATGAGCGTTTGCGTGGCAAACGTCGACTTTGAGTTTGAAATGAGCGTTTGCGTGGCAAACGTCGACTTTGAGTTTGAAATGAGCGTTTGCGTGGCAAACGTCGACTTTGAGCCGTACGAGTCATTGTTAACGATTTTTACGGGAAAAATGCGTATTAAATGATTTTAAGTGTCAAATGGCGGCTTTGAGTTTGAAGATGAGCGTTTGCGTGGCAAACGTCGACTTTGAGTTTGAAGATGAGCATTCGGAGGCCGAACGTCATTTCGCGCGTTTTGAAAGAGAGTTCGACGGACGAACTCCGGTTTTGAACCGGGCATTACATTGTTAACGATTTTTACGGGAAAAATACGTATTAAATGACATGCGATCAACGAATCGGGTTGCGACTCGGACTTTGAAAAGTAAATACTATCACAATCCAAACGGATCGGACTTGTAAATGACAGTATTTAAAGCGGTGTCAACGGAATCAAACGATCTGGATTCGTAAATGACGATCAACGAGGTCAAACGGCTCGGAATTGTAAATGACGATCAACGAGGCCAAACGGCTCGGAATTGTAAATGACGATCAACGAGGCCAAACGGCTCGGAATTGTAAATGACGATCAACGAGGCCAAACGGCTCGGAATTGTAAATGACGATCAACGAGGCCAAACGGCTCGGA
Organism: Adenophora triphylla var. japonica; assembly: GCA_022495995.1. Lineage (NCBI taxonomy): Eukaryota > Viridiplantae > Streptophyta > Magnoliopsida > Asterales > Campanulaceae > Adenophora > Adenophora triphylla. The sequence continues at coordinate 39,396 of JAFEMH010001442.1, forward strand.
ATTGTAAATGACATGAAAGTAAACGGAACGGGGTCGGAACGCCGTTTTAACCCGTGATTACTTCTCTTACGGAAAGAGAAGAGGATCGAGGGGCTAAAACGTATCGGACCCCCAGATTAGACGAGAGCGTCTACATTTTGATAACGACGTTCGAAACAGTTATAGCGACTGGCGCGTAAACCGAGACGGAACGGAAGATTCAGAGAGAGGGAGTTATACCTATGGCTAGGGTCGACTCCTTTGGCTCGGGAGGTGTGTACGGGACACGGAAAGTGATTCGAAAGGTTGTTTCGAAGTTGTAGGGTGCGTATTTGATCGAAATACGAAGGTTTCACGCGAATCGAGACAAAACAGGAGCTCGGGAAGGGTGAAAACCAGTTTGGACCGTTGGGGTGGTGATTTTTGGTGTGAAAAATCCTTTCCCTTGCCTTTGACAGCAACTTCTATTTATAGGGTGAAAATTGCAGTAGGAGTCCGCCCGGACTTGGACTGAATTTCAGGGGGTTTTGGGGATTTTGGAAATCTGGGGGACTTACTGGCAATTTCAGAAAAAGTGCACAGTGAGTCCGGCCGGACATGGCTTGCAAACCAGGGGCATTTTGGTCTTTTCCCTTTGAAATTGATTGAAGGGTGACTAGAGGGAGGTGGCATGGCTGCCACGTGCCCTCTGAGTCACCAGCTGAGGTGGAAGATTGTTCCCCGGTCCCGGTTTTGTCCGTTTTTTTAAAATAACAGTCCGGGAAATGTCCGAAACGCCCCCGGAAAGTGCCGAAAAATGCATTTTTCAGGGAAAGCCATACTTTTACGTGAGATGTCACGTGCTAAGTATGGTTCGACGTCGGGATGCACGGGGCAGTCCCGGGACGTCTCGTTGGCACAGCAACGGGGAGTTTAACGAGTTCCGGTTAACCTGGAGCGGGCCAGTTAACGGATTTCGGTTAACTTTCTGACGGATTTGGACGATCCAGATTTGGGTACTTACAGATGCGTACCAAGCTGTGCCATCCATCTCTCCCAGGCGGACTGATCCATATCCAACACAAGAGGTCGCTGAGCAAATGACCACGGGCTAAACGACGTCGGAGCCTCGGGCATGGCCTGAAGTCTCTCTCGCAGCCACAAGGTGAGCAAAGCGGGGCTTCCCCCTCTCATGAAATGATCCCCAGTCGCCAGACGATCGATACCATGAAGAGTCTCCCCCAGCACCAACGGGACAATATCCTCTCCAGCTCTGCAGTGCCCTACCACATCTAGCAAAGCGCCATCGCAAATGCCAAGGGAGCTGACCAGGAAAAGCGTCGCCATCACGCACAAGGCAAATGCGTCCCAAGAGACATCACCCTCATCATCAACCATGAACCGCTCCGGCAGTTCAGAAATGTCAATATGACCCGAATCAAGGATCATGCCCTGCACTTCTTCCAACGAAGTACGAAGAAAGCCTGCAAGCTTCACGCTCACCGCAGCACCACCAATCAAAGGAAGCGAGATGGCCTCCACCTCCGGTCCCCCCATCAAAGCCCGAAAATCCTCAAAAGTGGGCACCATTTCATTGTAGGAGAAACAATACACATGCCTCCTAACATCCCAGAACTTCGCGGCAGCCCGCAACAAATCCCAATCAGGAACCAACTCCTTAAAAGACCAAATCGATCAAAGACGAAACCTTACCTCGAAAGCCCGTCTCTGATGCCTCATACGGCGCCGCATCCACGTTTTCAGCTGCTCAAGGAAGTATGCTTGCCTCTCCTGCGAAAGCCTCGGCAAAATTCTAGGAACGTACGAAGAATCCATGGCAAAAATGGAGGTTCCTAGAGAAAATGGGGAAGAAAGCTCGAAAATGGCTGCAAATGGGGAAATGGGGAAATGGGGGAAGAACCAGACACTGGAAAGCATTTATCTCCTTCCCAAAAGCAAGGTTGGTCCGTACGGACCTCTTTGCATGCTAAGCATGTCCGTACGGACCTCCTTGCAACCATGACCCATTTCCCCAGCAAATGGTACAACAACCACTGTCCTCAGCAGGACCTTACTCCAAACTGCCCAAACACTGGCCAAAGCCATTTCAGGCAAACATACACTACCCACAAACGCACTCTCAGCTCACGTGGCATGCACAAAAAAAATAATAATAATAGCAACAATTTCTAGGACAAATCCCGGGAATCACAAAAATGACATTACATCTTAAAATAAAATGCTGTTTGCCGTGCAAATACGAGTGTTTTATTACAGGTACATCAAATGTCTGTTGCTAAAAAAGAGAGGATATGAAAAGAGGAAAGCAAATGAATACTAATCGAGACTCCTCGGCATCATCATCCTCGCCAAGGTCCTCCGAGAGAGAAGTCGGGCATCCGGTGAACTCGCCGTCACGTCCTCGTCATCGTAGTACCGAGCCCCCTCGGGGCCGGCTGGTACTTTCAAAGTACTCGAAGGATCAAATCCAGCGAAAGGATCAAAGAAAGAAGGCTCGACGAACCCTCGCCCGCATCCCGCCGAGGGAAGAGGCGATAAAAGGGCCGCTGCCTCGGAGCTCCCGAAGATGTCCCGCATCCATGCTATGCCGCCCCCTCGAAGGTCCCTCTGGCTGTGGCTCCGGCTCGGCTCTCGGTGGAGGAACGTCTACGAGAATGCCTCGAAGGCATAGGCTCGTGCGCCGAGCACGCGTCGGGAAGACCGAGCGAAGACGGCTTCGACGCCATCTTCTTCCCAGCGACCTCGTCGCCACATAACGGCGAGTCGGCATATCATAGGCTCTCCGGGACTGCACAAGCAAGCGGCCAAGGAAACGCTCGATACTGGTTATACTCAACAACAAAAAGAGAAAAATACGGAAAAAGATGCCAAGACGGAAAAGAGTAAGCACACTCACCGTCTGTCACGATCCACTCGGTATGCGACGGAGCACCTTTGCTCGAAACGGTACGAGCCGCCCTCCTCCTCGATCCGTCCCACGGACATACGTGAAATCCGGCCCCGGCATCGGAACCTGCAGGGGAACACAACGGGCCGGCCTCTCTCTCCCTCGCCCGAATACTGCGGCGTCCTCGGCTTCCTCCTCCACGAAGGCCCCATACTCCTCTCCCATACAAAATAAACTCCTCGGCACCCACACCGCCGAGGTACCTCTCAAAATCCAACACATCCGTATCCCGAGAATCAAGCATCCCAAAAGGAGGGTCCTCGGGCCACGGGAAGCACACTTTGGGCCATCTTTGCCCAGAAGACCCGCTCCCAGTGCATGCATGATGTCGCAAGTCGGGCCGCGGCATCTTCCGCTAGCGCTGTCACCTCGAGCCCCCTCGAACTCATCGACCTCATACCGAGCCCACGGGAACAAAATAAACCCCTCCGGGCTACCCCTCTCCGGACGCTCCTGCACATCCCCGTAGGCGATGGTGAGCTTCCCTCTGCTTGGTCCTCCTCTTCCTCGCCGTACGAGCCCGGCCCGCGCATAGCGGGATACGCAGCTCACGGCCCAGGATCTCTATCCACGGGAAGCAATTGAAAAATCCCATAGAACCACATTTTATCGTGACAAAACGAGAAAGGCTCGGTGCAAAAGAAAACGGAGAAACGACAAGTTGCTAAATCAAAAACGACAATAAACTCATACCTCCAATGCAAAGCCAAAACAGGCGAGAAAGCGCCGCGCCCCGGCTAAAGCCGGTCGAAAAGTAGAGCTCGGAACGAACCTCGCCCCAAGCAATGTCACAAACTCTCTCCGGATCAATCAGAACCTCTCCCAGCGGATCAATTCAAGAAGCTCGGTCGGTGTAAGCCCGAACTTCGCCCCGCTCCAGCGGCAATTCAAGCACGGCGATCGGTGTAAGCCCGAACCGCCCGCTCCAGCGGCAATTCAAGCCGCGGTCGGTGTAAGCCCGAACCTCGCCCTGCCAGCGGCCATGCAACCAGGCGGTCGGTGGCGAACCTCGCCCACTCCAGCGGCAAGCACCGGCCGTCAGCGTAAGCCCGGACCTCGCCCGCCTCCAACGGCAACGCAACCACGGCGATCGGTGTAAGCCCGAACCTCGCCCGCTCCAACGACAAACGCAAGCACCGGCCGTCAGCGTAAGCCGGACCTCGCCCGCTCCAACGGCAGCAGCCTTGGCCGCGATCGGTGTAAGCCCGAACCTCGCCCGCTCCAACGGCAATGCAAGCACCGGCCGTCCAACGTAAGCCGGACCTCGCCCGCTCCAACGGCAACATGGCAAAGCAGCCGATCAGTGTAAGCCAGAACCTGCGCCCGCTCAACAGCAGCCAGCGAGCGATCGGTGTAAGCCCGAACCTCGCCCGGCTCAGCCTTCAGCATGGCTGCGGCGATCGGTGTAAGCCGAACTTCGCCCACTCCAACGCGCAAGCACAGCGATCGGTGGCCGAACCGCCGCTCCAACGGCGCCATGGCTCAGGCGATCCCGGTGTAAGCCGAACCTCGCCCGCTCCGCTCCAGCGCCAGCGCAGCCGGCGATCGGTGTAAGCCCGAACCCGCCCGGCGGCAATTCAGAACCGGCGGTCGGTGTAAGCCCGAACTTCGCCCACTCCGGCAACGCAAGCCAGCGGCGTGATCGGTGTAAGCCGAACCTCGCCCGGCCTCCGGTAGACAACGCGGCACACTGCGGTCGGTGTAAGCCGAACCTCGCCGCTCCACGGCAATTAACCGCCGGATCCATGTAAGCCGAACTTCCCAACTCCAACGTAAGCATAACCGGCCGTATCGTAAGCCACGGACCTCGCCCGCTCAAGCACGGCGAAACAGCGCGAAGCACCTTGGCGGCGGTAAGCAGAAGCACCGTCCAAAACTCCATTGGCAGCAGAGCCTTGGTCCTTAAGCCCGGTAAGTCGAAGGCCGAACCGCCCTTCAACGGCAAGAAACGCAACCGCGTAAATCGTAAGGCCAGGTCCTCGCCAGCTCAGCGGCAATTCAAGAAGGAGCCCGACACCTCCCGGCACGAATATCAAGGCATGAGGACGCCTCCAAAACGCTCAAGCGGCAGCCTCGAACCTGGAGCCCTCGAAAATAGGTCAGAAGACACTTTCCCCTGTCAAAGTAAGCCCGAGCGTCACCCTCTCCAACGGGAAAAGCCCCTCTGAGGCCACATATCCCGACGGATGAACACCGTCCGTAAAAAGTAAGCCAGGAGCTCGCTTCCCGAAAGTCAAAAGGGAATCCTTGCAAGCCCCTACAAGGCCAAGATAAATCCCCAACGGATGAACATCGGCGGCCATCGTAAGTCCGAACCTTCTCCCCGACGGACAAAGCACGAGGCATCCTAAACCTCTCAAAGCTCGAGGCAGCGGCCATTACCTCCACCACCGCAACGACGAAGACGATTTAAAGTCCTCACGCGTGGCAAACCACGCGACAGGAAAGGCGATTCAAAGTCCTCGCCTTAGCGTGGCAAACGACGGCCCGAAGACGATTGAGAGTCCTCGCGCATGGCAAACCACGGCCCGAGAAGACGATTTAAAGTCCTCGCGTATGGCAAACCATAGCCAAAGACGATTGAGTCCTCAGCGCGTGGCACAACCGCGGCCAAGACGATTCAAAGTCCTCACGCATGGCAAACCACGGCCCGAGAAGATGATTCAAGTCCTCACGCATGGCAAACCACGCGACGAAGACGATTCAAAGTCCTCAAGCGCATGGCAAACCAGCAGCGAGAAGACGATTGAAAGTCTCGCGCGTGGCATGCAACCGCGAAGACGACTCAAGTCTTCATACTATCCCCCGGCCCGGAAGGCTTTAAACCACTCGGATCAGGAGGGCCGTATAAACCTCCGCCATCATTACCTCCGGCCGGAAGGCTTTAAACCAGCTCGAGTCGGAAAAGTAGTATAAACCTCCCGAATCACTATCTACGGCCCGGAAGGCCTTAAACCAAACGATTAGGAAAATCGTAAAATTTCCATCCCGGGACACCACCACGTCCTCACAATTGACCTCGACGGTCCACCCACATCTTAGGACACCACCACGTCCTTACCCACGACCTCGCGGTCACCTGACACTTGAGGGCACGCCGCGCACTTTCACTGCAATTCCACGACCTACGAACTACGACGAGGCTTGATTCCACTTCGAGGATACGTAGGAATCCTATCACGGGGTCCAGCCATCGACCTATGCGGTCACGGGACACCACCACATCACTTACCGCGGACCTCGGCGATCCTGCGACACTTCGGAGCACCGCGCGCCGCATTCACAAAAAACTCTCACCACCCGAACTACGACCCGGGCTTGATTCCCGCCCGGGGATGCGTAGAATCCTATCGCGGGGTCGGCCTGCGAGCCTAAACGGTCACCTGATAGGACACCACCACATCCTCACTTATTTGACCTCCCGATCACTTTATCTCCCGGCAGCGCGATCCAGTTAGGACCACTTATCTTATCGGCGGCCCACTTCTTTCATAAGTGACGTCGTCGAGGGCTTGTAAGTACCCCAATGCGGATCACCCACTTTTCAAGCACACGGGAAGCACCGCAGAGACTCATCACGCCTTGAGTCTCGACGACCTCGGCACTCAAAACCCTCTCAAAACCCCCGACGGAACGAGGGAGAGGGCCTTTGCGGGACAAAAAGGGACAAAAGGACCTTTTGGGAATTTTCGGGAAATTGGAAAAGCAATACATGGTCCGTATGGACCTCTTTGCTTTTAATAATTCTTGAATCCTCTTAAAGTCCACAATATTCCCTCAAATCCAGGAAAATGATTACCCTCATGCGAGTTGGTCGTACGGACCCTCTTTGCATGTCAAGTTGGTCAGATACGGACCTTATTGCTCGAGGAACATCATAATTGCGAATATTCACAATCATCACGAGATTCCCTCAAATCGAGGAAAACGAAAGTCTGGATTACCGGGGAGGTCCGTACGGACCTTAACTTTGCACCATCTGGCACTATAAATAGAGGGCTCCCCCTCCTCATTTTCACACACCTCCCACTTCTCTCTTCCTCCCTAGGCCTTCGGCTTCCCCTCTAAGTCCTCTCGAGGCACTCCAGGCCCTTTCGGATCCTTAGAGGCCTTTCGAGCTCCACTCGTGGTGCTCAGAAGCCTCCCCGAGCGCTCCGCGGCAGCTCGCCCATGGCTGCCAGGCACTCTCGAGGTACTCACGAGGCCCCTCGTGGTACTCAGAGGCCTTGCACAGTCTTTCCACGGTGTCCGGCTCTTTCGAGTCAAGCCCGGCGATCCCGAGCCACGCAGAAACTACTGCCCAGAGTGACTCTGCCACCCCAACGCCTGCGTAGAACCTCTGCCCAGGAGTGATCACCTGTGATCCCAGCTCACAGCCAGAGACCTGCGCAGAGCGCGGCAACGCATCAACTCCACGCCGAAACTCTGTCCGCATGAGACAACCGGTCCCTCTCTCGAAGCTTGATCCCGATCAGTCTGGAGCAGTTTACTACGACCTCAAACACTATTCCCCCGGCGGAAGACAGACACGAACCAACATTGGTAAGGCTTCCTTCCATTACTATTTCAATACATTTCAATACGTAGTGTACAATGTAGACATCCGACACGGACATGCATTTTTAAAAGCACACACACACACACACAACATTTTAAAGGATATTAGGGGTATCAGAAAGACTCGTTTTACGAGGCGACTCGGGTGAGCTCTAATATTCTAATATTCTCTTCAGGAGTCATCGACCTCCGAACTCAAAATCTCATCACACAAAACAGGTTTAAAATTATCTTTAAAGCGATGCCCTTTTCAATGTTTTGGGCTTAATAAAAACGGCGTGGCGACTCTGCAAATGCGAAAACAAACGGCGAGACACCTCCAACCTGAAAAACGCTGCAAAGCGGGAAATGCCAGATGCCGGGGCGCGAACGCGCTGCCTCTCGGATCCGGGTAATTTCAGACACCCAGCCAAGATCTAACAAGGCATCGATCTTCGTTTTTAACTCGTTGGCCCAGGGAGCCGGCCATACAAGCTCGTCTGGAATCATCGTTTGACTCTCAGGAAAAGGAAACTGCCAACCTACTCTGCTCTCAACCACAATCATGTGATTCTCCCAATCGTAGACCTTGTTTTGGGTATCCAGAAACAACCCTCGTATATTCCGGTGAGACGCCACATTGATAACGGACTTCCCCCAGAGGTTGGATCTGGTCGTCTTGTAATATTAACGGAAGACCTTGTTACAAGGCTCGTAGCCAAGAAACCTACAGACTACGATGAACGAGCACAAGATTCTAACAGCGTTGGCACTTAGCTCCATGGGCACACAGGACGAATACTCAAGGAACTCGTTGATGAAGGGGTCCAGAGGTAATCTCAGACCAAGCTCGAAGTGTTTATAGAAGAAATCCACCTTCTCTTTGCTGGTAAGGAGTGCTTGTCGACGAGGCTCATGCTTCGCCTGACTAAGATATTCAAGTCTGTAAGAAGAGGCCTGGACTCTGTAGGAATCTCGTAGGGAATTAATCATTTGAGTCCCGACGTCTTTCCTCCTGGTCAGGATTTTGGGTATGGCCCATTGCCCTTCTACTCCTCCTCCAAAGCCTCGTTCATTCCTCCCAGGTCGTACACTGGTGTGGAAGGCATCAACTATGCGAGGACCCCCGACACTTGTGCTGGCCTCGTTTACTTCTTGGATTGATTGATTGGGACGACCGTCGTGATCCATGTCTACAAAACAAGGGGAAAAAGCAAGGGAATCAGTCCTAACTTCAACAGGCGAAGACCAAGGGCAACCTAGATTCCCCTGAAATCAAATTCCTAAGTGAATCACGACGGGACAAGGAATACTTGGTTTGTACGTGACTGGGTAGGTCGTTCATTGACCTGAAGGGTGTTACCCTTGGATCATCATCCTCAAATTCCCCAAGAACCTCACCAGTTGGAAATCCCAAAGGCTCATTTTCAAAACCAAATTTCTCCAGAATTGAAGAACATTCAACCAGAGGGATTTCTCTCCAAATGCCCCTAGCACATTTATATACCCTTTGGTTGAGCCCAAAACCAAATTTAACCCCTCTCTCAAAGCTTACTGTTCTGGGCGCCATTGCTCAAATTTCTAAACCCCAACAAAACCTAGAAAATCGAAGAACAATTGAAGGAATTACCTGATGAAGGATCAGCAGATGAGTTTTCCGGTGAGTTTTCCGATGGTAAATCAAAGAAGTCCCTAATCCAAGCTCCCAGTTGTCGTAGAGACGCAGAAGCTAGAACCATCAATGTCGCCAGAAAAGTTTCTTGATCACCGGAGGTGTTCTTGCTGGTTGCCGGAATCTTTCTCCTTGCTAAATGCTCTCAAGAATTTTGGGTGCGAAAAGTTCAAAATGGAGGAGGGGGGAGGTTTTTATACTCAGAGAAGATGAAGGGTTTTGGCCTAGGAAACCCAAATGGTGTAATAATGGAGAGCATTAAATACCCGCTGTGATTTTCGAGGGGAATGTCCCATCATGGGACGCGTGTCATTTAATGGAGGGATCCTAGCCACCCATGTCATCAACAATGACGTCACTATTTTTCAAATTTCAAATTGACGGTCGTACGGATAACCCTAAAAGGAAACACTAACTCCCGGCCCGTCAAGACGACCCTTGAGTTGGGGGCCACTGAACGGGATATTTCGTGATGGGCCAGGCCCAGTACGTCCCTACGAGATATGGGCCCAGCAAGCCCGCTAAGGGATCAAGACCGATGAAGCCCATCAAGATTTGGGTCATGGCCCGTCGTACAATAGATGGCGGTCATCGCAATGAGCGACCAAGCCTATCTAATGACGAGCCATCTCACCACATGAGTCAGAGCCCGTCTTACGGAGAGTGACCGTCGTCGCCATTGAGCGACCTAACCCATCTGGAGAACGAGGCAAATCACTCGTCCTTTCGCTCATCGAGTCATCCGTTAAGGCGACGACCTTACTGGACATACAGCTCCAGGTCGTCCCTTTATCTAACTTCCTCAATAAGCTTGCCCAATAGGCTATTTTGGGATAAAGTCAGACTACCACTGGGCCATTCTGCACATGCAATCACGGAACCAGTAGTAGCACCAAAAGTGTACAGGTTGACTTTCTATTATAGGGCAAACAAATTATCCGTGTCAGACACAGCAGTGTCCTTCCTTAGGCGGAGCAATCCCAGCATGCCATGTGTACGCCTAGGGAACAAAGATAATCCAACGGTTGATAACTACCCAATCCAACGATCCAGATGGAAACCCTAGTTCCATCTCATCCACTATAAATATGAGATCAGTGTCATGGGCCAAGGTAATGCAATATTATTATCACCTTTCTCCAGTCCAAACACTGATTCTCACGCCGGAGGGCCTTGCCGGACAAGCGCCGGCGCAGTTCACGGTGTATTTCTTGTGTCGTGCAGATCAGAAGTCAGCCCAAATCATTTGCTGGACCCAGAGCTGAGCCCGAACATATTCCTGCATCATCATTACTCATCATAATTTGTGGTAAGTTTTTATGAAAGACAACAATCTCGTGGCGGTGTTAATAGCGAATTTGATAAATATTTGACCACCGAATTTGAACAAGAAAATTCATTTGATATTTTGAGTTGGTGGTAAAGAAGAGCACACACTTTTCCTATCATTTCTAGAATTGTACGAGAAGTAATTACTTATCCCGCATCGACGATTTTGGTGGAGCAAACTTTTAGCATTGGTGGGAATATGGAGCATAATCGTCACAATTTATCATCCGATATTTTGAAGCTTGTAATTTGTTGAATGATTATATGAGAGGGGAAAGAAAAAAGCAAGACGACAAGCCAACAGATTTTCTTGTTGGCGAAGATGAGTATTTTGATGAAACTAAATCGGAAAGCGATTAAGTTAATTACAATGTAATTTATTTAATTGTTACTATAGTTTTTTTATAAGTTAGAATTTAGATAATTATTGTAATAAAAGGAGGTAAAGGCTCTTAATATCCTCCATCTATAATTATATAAAGAGGGAAGTGCATAAGAGCACTCATTTTCCCTCCAAAATAAAGATGATTCTAGAATTTAGCTATTTCAAGTGCACCAATTTCAAAGTAATGTAGAAGATCTTTAATTGCTTCCTTCAAGTAGCCAATAATTTAATTAATGATTAATGCTTCCTCAAATTTTCTTAATTACTCATTTCTCTCTTTTTAAAGATCACCTTCACCCAATTTCACACTCTTGCACCTTTTTTATCCTCCTCCCCAATATAATATTCATAAAACTGTTTTCACCTACAAACAATCAATTTTGAATATTTCTTTATGATAAATTCTTAATTTCTAAGATGGGCAGAAGTCTAAAATGACAGTTAATTTGCTAAGCATATCTAAGGAGAAATAACAATAGCTATTGATCTATCGAATTATTTAGATCAACTTTTTTATATTTTCTTTATTTAAAAAAAAAAAGACACTACTTATACTACAATAAAGCTACTAACTACCCCTCTGAATCACATAAAATGATATTTTTTCTTTAATTTTATTCAGCCACTTCAATTTAAGTAATTGTTTTTTGGGAAAAAATTATATTCATTGTAAAAAAAATTATATTTTGCACTTTCCTTATTTGTATAAATTTGTTGTCACAACTTTTTATCCGTGCGTTTAACGCACGGGTGCTACACTAGTTAATTATAAAAGGGTAAGGTTTGGTTGTCCCCCTCATATAATTTTTCCCAATGCTTAATAAAATTTAAATGGTACCGTCCATTTTTTCTTTTATTGACTTTCAGTTGTTTAGTTTGTTTTTTTTTTTTATCTTTTTCTATATACCTTTTTGTAAAAAAAAATCACTAATAAAAAAAGTCTAAAATATTATTTCCTAGCCATTAAAAAATTAAAAGAAAATAAAAAATAAATATAGGGTAGTCCGTCCCTCTTTTGTTTTATATACTTTCATTTGTTTAATTTTTTTCTATCTTTTTATATACCTTTTTTAAAAAAAAATCACTAATAAGAAAAGTCTAAAATATAATTTTCAAGTCAATAAAAAATTAAAAGAAAAAAAATAAATATAGGGTAGTCCGTCCCTCTTTTCTTCTATATAGTTTCATTTGTTTAGTTTTTTTCTATCTTTTTTTATATACCTTTTTGCAAACAAAATCACTAATAAAAAGTCTTAAATATTATTTCCTAATCAATAAAAAAATTAAAGGGTAGTCCGTCGCTCTTTTATTTTATTTACTTTCATTTGTTTAGTTTTTTTCTATCTTTTTTTATAAAACTTTTTGCAAAAAAATTCAGTAATAAAAAAAAATCTAAAACATTATTTTCTATTAAAAAAAACGTTGAACAATCGATTCGGAACCGAAAGTTCACGGTTCGGTTCCATTTTCTCCTTTTCCGAAATCGTAATCGACGATTTCGAATCAAAACCGTAAATGGTCATCCCTAATGATTAATGATTATTGATGCACGAATAACAATACTTTTCGAACCTATTTTTAAATCTTCATGAAAATAAACAATGTTTTATGTTTATTTGGGCCCCACAGGACCATTCTCTACTTGGGCCCACTAATTTGGGCCGACAATTGCATTTAGAACCTTTAAGTCATCTATAACGGTACTTTAAAATTTCAAAATAGAGCATTATTTTGCTCAAATGAAACTCTAAACCTTGTTATATTATGAACCAACTCTATTTTTTGCATCAAATTTGCCAATTTGGTGCAAGGGATTGACGCAGCACGAAAGCCCAATAGATTCGTGTTTAGCGCACTAAACACAAGAATTCTTCGAGCGAAGAACCCTAAAACACAAGAACTGGATTCCACCAGGAAAAGAGAGAAAAACTCTTCAAATTGATTAATCAAAAGCTAATTTTCGGATTACCGCCTATTTTATAGTGTCCATAAAGCTTGAAAAACAATCCTAAACCTTCTAGAATTACTCCTAACCTATATGGTAACTAAATAGGACTCAAAAACTAGTAAATCTCCTCAAAATCTACTCTAAAATCGTCTTTAATCAAGCTATTAAAATTAATGACGAAAATAAGAAATAAAATATAAACTAAAACAAATTAAGTCCTAAGATAGTAATTAAAATACAAAAATAATTGATATATTTGACTTCGTCAAATATCCTTCCTTGGTGCAGATTCATTCCTCGGTTCCCCCTACATCAGTCACCCATTCTTCAAATTCAAAAGAACTCGGCCCCGAGTTCTCATCCGATGTTTGGCAAGATCCGTCCCAGAAGAACAAACACTTTGAATAAATCAATGCTCTTCTCTTCCTTGGAAAGAAAATTAATACTTTTCCGTCCCAATGAAACAAATATTTAGAATAAATTTGTTCCCTAAGCCCGAACCAACGTAATTTGTGTTCTTCCAAAAATAAAAATATACTAGCAATGTCAGCACTCATCCGTCGATCGTCCTTTTCAGCCTCCCCATGTTCAACAATAAAAATTTCATCTTATTTAAATTCTTCCGTCTCATCAATAACACCCACAACATAATCAAAAATTGATGGTGTAGACCAAGTAATACCACCCACGTTTTCATTCATGGGCTCAACAATCTTGTCCTCAGCTACCGTTTTTTCTTCCTCGTCAGTGATTTTTGGTTCTTCAATTTGAGACGACTCAATTTCCTTGTCCGCAATTTTCTCTTCTGGTTCAGCCAAAGGGGCTGCTGAAACCGACAAATCCTCAACTTTTGGTGGTTCTCCATCTGACTTTATATCCTCAAGAACAGGAGATTCAACTTCCGTAACCTCAATCCTTTCTTCAGATTCCTCACTTGCAGGCAACTCGCTTGGATTATCTTCTACTATTTTTACTTCGTCCTGCACCTCTTCCTTGACTTGCTGAATGACTTCCTACCCCTTGAAATCTTCTTTCAACATGTTTGGATCTGAAGTTGATTTGGCTCCACCTATATGCCTAATCGCCGCCGATTTTTTTACCTCCAATCTCGGGATAATTACTTCTATCAAGTAATCAAGTCTGTCCGCATTACGATCAATCTGCCTCCTATACTTTTGCTTAGTCGTTTGTTTGACCTCTGCATCTTCCAAATCAAGAAATTGATATGCCCTTTGAAGACGTTGATTTTCCTCTTGTCGAGCTCGATCAAGATTATAATTAATTTTAACAAGAAGAGCATGGGTGTCAGCAGTATTACCTCCATTAACGGCCATATTCTTCGTTAGAGTAATCTGTGTAGGACGACGAACCGGTTCAACCTTCCTGTCTCTCTCGCCCCTATGATTTCGATTAGCACGAACGTTTGGACCCTGTTGAGCAGCCACGAATGCCGCCACCCGTGTTGTAAACGTAGCAATAGCAGTGGCTAGTCCCTCGAATTCTGCTCTTGTTAATTGATCCCCCATAACGAATCAGTGATGAAAGACAGGATAAAGCCTGCTCTGATACCAACTGACGCAGCACGGAAGCGATAGGTTTCGTGATTAGCGCACTAATCACAAGAATTCTTCAATCGAAGAATCCTAAAACACAATTACTGGAATCCACCAGCAATAATCTGGAATCCACCAGGAATTAATAGAAAACTCTTGAAATTAATAATATCAAAACTGCTCCAAAACATAACCCTAACATTGTTTAAATATTAATCTAAGAATGTTCTAGAATCCCATCAAACCCTAATACAACTTTTTAAATGAAAGTACTAAAATACCCTAACTTAATATTAAAATAAAACATTAAAATTAAAACATTAAAACTTAAAGCCCTAACCCAGCCGCATGAAGCCCAAGCCTGTTTTCTGATGTCTGCCGCTTACATTTGCGTTCTTTGCTTGAAGTCCTCGGCCCGATGGCCAGGCGCCCGCCTGGGATTACATGAGGCGCCCGCCTCAAGCTCAGAATACTCCCCTCTGTTTTCTGTTGTTGCACACGATACTGCATCATCGGATAGCCGTCTCCTACATCATGTGTCCATCACGTTTGAAGTGTTGACCAGGAATCATCTTTATGTGCAAAAATAGAACGCAAAACAAACGAATTACATGCCCAACACAAAAAGGGGTTTGAGAGTAAATGATATTAGTTGCAGGAAAAGTGGATAAATCATTGGGAGACGACAAGTAAAATTGAGTTTTGAATAGGAAATTTCAAAAAAAAAAAAAAATTCTCAAATTGCCGATATACGAGATACTTTCTCAATGAATTTTTAATTACATGGGTAAAGTGAATCAACTTATTAATTCACGATCGCCGAAGAAATGATGAAAGGTAGCCTGTATAAAAAAATCTCTAAAAGAATAATAAGAACAGTACAGTAAGGTAAGCAATCGGCTACGTGGGCATTATTAGAATAAATGAGGGTTAGACGAAGTCAATCAAAACAGGAAAGAGAAGAATTGAATGACTCAATTGATTATGATGCTAGAGATACATATTTATAGGGTTACAATGAGGACGTAATCTCCTAGAAGGAGAAGATTTCTAATTCCTAGAAGGAGAAGGTTTCTAATCAAATATAAAGATTGTGTTTCCTAATCTAATACAAGGATTGTGTTTCCTAATCTAATATATAACAATATATACTTTGAATATAATATAATGATATTATATTATATTCCTAATATGCCCTCGCAAGATGGACGATCTTTGGATAAGTTCAATCTTGGAGAGTGATGAGATGAATCGGGTTTGATGACGAGTTGAAGATGAATATGTTCCCGGACATGTAAGTTGTTTCTGATGACGCAGTTGTGGAGAGGAGTTTTCGGTTTTGCCGAGGGGTTTTTGAAGTAGGGGGATTGGTTTCGGCTAGGCCGAGGGGGTTTTGAAGTAGGGGTTATACACGTGGAGTCACCTTGTACAAGTAGGGGTTTCACCCCTCACGTGTGAGACGAGCACGTATAGTCACCTTGTACAAGTAGGAGTTTTACCCCTCACGTGTGAGACGAGCACGTGGAGTTACCTTGTACAAGTAGGGGTTTCACCCCTCACGTGTCGGTTAAAAGGGTTTTTGAGCCGAGGGAGTTGAAGTACAAAAAAGTTTAGGGTTTCGGTCAAAAGTTTTTTGAGCCGAGGGGGTTAAATAATTTTTTTGGGGTTTTGGTAGTTGGTGTCGGAAGCAAGCAGAGAAGTTCTTCTATGGATCTTAATGCTCTGATACCATATTAGAATAAATGAGGGTTAGACGAAATCAATCAAAACAGGGAAGAGAAGAATTGAATTGAATGACTCAGTTGATTATGATGCTAGAGATACATATTTATAGGGTTACAATGAGGAGGTAATCTCCTAGAAGGAGAAGGTTTCTAATTCCTAGAAGGAGAAGGTTTCTAATCTAATACAAAGATTGTGTTTCCTAATCTAATACAAGAATTGTGTTTCCTAATCTAATATATAACAATATATACTTTGAATATAATATAATGATATTATATTATATTCCTAATAGGCATTCCAGATACTCCCTCTGTCTCGGTAGAAATTGCACACTTACTGTTTACGTGTGGATTAAGGAAAAAAATAATGGTATAAATGTTGCGAGTATGAAAAGTGAGGTTGGAGAAAGAAAGTGGGGTAGAAAATAGTGATTTGATTGGTGTTGTGAGTATAAAAGTAAAGTAGGAGAGAGAATTAGTTTGTGGAATAGTAAAGATTCTTTGTCATTTTAGGAAGTATGCAATTTGTAATGGGACGCCAAATGAGAAAAGTATGCAATTTGTAGCGAAACGGAGGGAGTATACACTACAATAAAATCATGAGTCAAGTTGGATATGCTTTATATGGAAGGTACGAAGAATAATAATTTCTATAGATCAATAAAGGGTTAATGACAATTTAGGGCCTGAAGTATACGGGCGGTATCACATTGGGACCTGAAGTCTTAAAACTATCAATTTAGGGCCCAAAGTTATATTTTTGATCAATTTGGGGATTTTTTACGAAAGATGTTAAAAAAAACCCGTTAAGTGACCATGTTAGATTCAGTGAGGGCATTTTGATCAGTTCATAGACTTCAGGCCCTAAAGTATCATTTACCCTATAAAATAATAAATAAAAATATTTAGTTTTTCTTACAAAAAATAATTAGTAAAATTAAAATATTGAAAAAAAAAAGATAATAAAAATAATTTATAATAAGAATTAATTTTAAATCTAAAAATTGAATAATTTTGTTTCTGAAAATAAAGAAAATATAATAAAAATAATTTCCAAATAATTTTTAATTTTTTTTTTGAATAAAGTATACCTCTTCCTTCATCACCAGTTCATCTCCCCCCACCACACCATCCATCCCTCTTCATCCTCTCTAAACCCCATCCCACCCCACCATCTGTCTCTCCCTTCTCTCCTTTCTCCATCAACACCACCACTTATCGACTTTCCCTCCTCCTCTTTCCCTTTCGATCGACTCTCATTTCTCTTCTTCTTTTTGTACCGAGTGCAGAGTCAAAATTGATGGACGAAATTGCAATGTCCGAATCTGTCTCCCTCCCTCTCTCACTTTCCCCCGGCCTCTCACCTTTCAGCGATTCGTTTATGGCCGAAAATGTCATCAACATAGAGGCCAGGGGTTTGATCTGGGTTTGTGTAAAAGATTCTGGGTATTGAATCGGAGATGAAGATGAGAAGATGGTGATGAATTTGCCCAGAATATAAATTTAATTTGGGTTTGTTTTAGACTGATTTTTGTTGGTGTTATGAATCAGAGATGAAGATGGGGAGAATGTGATGAATTTGGGCTTTATTTCTTTCTTCTTGTTTGCTATTTTTCTTTTTCCTTTTTTTTTTTGTGATGAATCGGAGATGAAGATTTATAATTTACCCAGAATATAAGTTTAATTTGGGTTTGTTTTAGACTGATTTTTTTTTCAATGAAATAAATATATATTTCTTAAACAATGAAATATTTAGCTTTAGTTTAAATATAATAACGCTACTAAAATAATTTGTTAATGTTCCAAAAAATATTTTATAAATTGGATAATTTACTAATTATTTTTTGTAAAAAAAAAACTAAATAATTTTATTTATTATTTTATAGGAAAAATGACAATATAGGGCCTGAAGTCTGGGCTGAACGCGAAATGACCAAAATGCCCTCACTGAATGTCACATGCCTCGCACATGGTCACTTAACGGTTTTTTTTTAACGTTTTCCGTCAAAAAATCCCAAATTGATCAAAAAGTAACTTTGAGCCCTAAATTGATAGTTTTAAGACTTCAGATCCTAATGTGGTACCGCCCGTATACTTCAGGCCCTAAATTGTCATTAACCCATCAATAAATTGGAATAGATCCTTTGATCAATGAAAAAGAGAACTAAATCCGCACCCCAGAACTCCATTTTCTTGTATCAAAGTAAAATAGAGTTTTGAATAGGAAATTTTCTATGATGACAGACGATACCATACTCCAATTATGGATTCACGTAGATGAAATATAGGGTTACAAATTGAAGAATGTGATGTAATTCTTTCACAAAAATGCTATTTTTATAGTTAAACTATCAGATCAGAAATGATTTTAATAATCCAACTATAAGACTCAATTTAATATTATAATTAAATTCAATATTTATCAAATAAAAAAATGCCAACTTACAGTGATGAATAAGTCTTATATATAATGTATGTATCAGAGAATTTAAAATTAAATTCTGGTAAATCATGTATAAGACCTATATTTTCATCCCAAATACTATACAAAAAGAATATTAAAAGAAGGCCAAATAATCACAAAATCATTGCATTATATATACATCCAACAAATCCAAAATGTGAAAAGTTAAACAAAGGCACCACAAGTGCTTAATTGAGCTTCAAATATCAGAATGCATGATGTATCCCAAGATAAAGCTGCAGCAAACCTGGGAGGAAGGAGATTCAAGTCGCGCGACAAAGATGAAGAAACGCGGCACGACTCGTGCTTCCAAGCACGAGTCGTTCCAATTCCCTGCACGAGTGCTATTGTTGGTACGAAGCGTGCAACGAGTGATCAAGCGAGGGGACGAATCGTGCTATGTGTCACGACTCGTGATAAACGAGGCTGAAGAGATTCTGATTGATTGTGTTTCCTAATTTTTGAAGTGTTTTAATTAGGATTTATTTCTTTTCCTTTTTCAAGTAAGTTTAGGATTTATTTCTTTTCCTTTTCCAAGTAAGTTTAGGATTTATTTCTTTTCCTTTTCCAAGTAAGTTTAGGATTTATTTCTTTTCCTTTTCCAAGTAGTTTAGGGTTTTGTTTAGAGTATAAATACTCCTTTCATTGTTTGCTTTAGGAGACTTTTGAATTATTGAATTAAATTGAATTGCTTTGCAATTGAAGGTTTTTACCTTGAAGCTTTTTAGCTTGTTCCTTGAATTTCTTAGGAAGTTCTTGGATCGAGTCTTAATTGACTTAATAGGTCTTAATTGATCTCGTAAGATTATCATCATCTTGGTGATTCTCTTGTTCAAACCCTAGTTCATTGATTTGAATTAGGTCAAATAGTTGTTGATTCAATTATTTGCCTATCCGTTTTATTATTCCGCTGCAAACCCTGTTTACATCAGTTGGTATCAGACGAAGGACGATCCAAGGAAGAAAAAAAAAAGACCAACAATGGAGGTCAAAGTCAAACCCCATATATGGGTATACTCAATAGTTTTCTGACGTTTGCTCAACAACAGAAACTTTATTATCTAGATTTGATGAACAGGGAACGATTTAAAGCAAATATATATGAGCAAAGTTTTTCGGAGGTTTCAGAATTTGAAAATCATATTCAAGCAGATGCGGAACGAAGGAGGTATCAACGACATAGAGAGGATTCCAAATATTATTCCAGCAAAGTCGATTTCTTTACTGCAGATATCCAAAGATTGACAATGAAAATATCGGCTGAATTAAAGCACCCGGAGGAAGAAAATCGCATTGTCGTTGAAGAAATTCCTGTCCAAGAGAAAGATCCTGTTGAAGAGGAGATTATTGTTGACGATCTATGTGCAAAGGACGAGGTCATTCAGGTTTGTGATAATAATATTCCTTCCCATATTTTAAACCCTGTTCATGCCTCTATTGGGTCCAAGGTAAATGATGAAATCCGAAGTAATTGCTTGGTCGCAAAATCGAATTTTGTATTGGGCGATATTTTTGTCGGTGACTTTATTATGATTACTCATGTGGACGATGGGGAGGTTGATCGGCCAAGAGATAATGGGATTGATACGAATGATAGTATTATGTTTCCGAAGGAAATTTTCATGCATTTATTTATGCTTCGTCGTCATATGTATTCAAAATACTTTTTTAAATGGGATGGACACGTTTTCTTCTTTCTTCCAAGGACGAGAAAAGATTTGCTTTATTTGAAATATCTCTTTATTTGGGATGGAAGATGTCAGATGTTGATCAAGGGGAGGTCGGGGCGGAAGGTCAACAATGGAGGGTCAAACACTACAAAATCATGTTCTTTTTCTAAATGCCAGAATTCGGAGACGAATTCTTTTGAAGTGGGGGTGTATGATGTATCCCAAGATAAAGCTGCAGCAAACCTGGGAGGAAGGAGATTCAAGTCGCGCGACAAAGATGAAGAAACGCGTCACGACTCGTGCTTCCAAGCACGAGTCGTTCCAATTCCCTGCACGAGTGCTATTGTTGGTACGAAGCGTGCAACGAGTGATCAAGCGAGGGGACGAATCGTGCTATGTGTCACGACTCGTGATAAACGAGGCTGAAGAGATTCTGATTGATCGTGTTTCCTAATTTTTGAAGTGTTTTAATTAGGATTTATTTCTTTTCCTTTTTCAAGTAAGTTTAGGATTTATTTCTTTTCCTTTTCCAAGTAAGTTTAGGATTTATTTCTTTTCCTTTTCCAAGTAAGTTTAGGATTTATTTCTTTTCCTTTTCCAAGTAGTTTAGGGTTTTGTTTAGAGTATAAATACTCCTTTCATTGTTTGCTTTAGGAGACTTTTGAATTATTGAATTAAATTGAATTGCTTTGCAATTGAAGGTTTTTACCTTGAAGCTTTTTAGCTTGTTCCTTGAATTTCTTAGGAAGTTCTTGACTGAGTCTTAATTGACTTAATATGTCTTAATTGATCTGCAGAAGATTATCATCATCTTGGTGATTCTCTTGTTCAAACCCTAGTTCATTGATTTGAATTAGGTCAAATAGTTGTTGATTCAATTATTTGCCTATCCGTTTTATTATTCCGCTGCAACCCGTTTACATCAATGCATATATCAGCTACTAATTAAGTATTTTTATCATACTTCTAAATATGATAAAAATAAAGACTCATTCTTCCAACAAAAAAAAACTAATAGTAAAATGGTCAAAAGCGTTTAAATTATGCACAATTGAAGATATATTTAAAGAAGAATAATAGAAGGTGTTAAAAAATGAGTGGTTAAAATAGAATTTTTATCAAAGTACAATGGATGGATGATGAAAAGTGTGATATGCCTATAAAGAAATAAATAAAGGGATTTTACCAATAAATTCCTGAAATATGGTGGAATTCACCTATTATAACATCTATATAGAAGACAGAAAATAAATCAATCACACAACATAACGATATACGTGGTTCACCAACTTGGCTACGTTTACGGGCAGAGGGCATGAATATTATTATCAACTGGCATTCACCAAATACAATCTCTAATCTAATGCACAAACTTTTTTATCAAAAGAATTCACAACTGTGCAAACTCTAGATGTAAAGAAACAGAGAGAAACAAGAAAACCCTTAAAACAACTACAATTATTAACCTCTATCACATTAGGAATTACAACCTTAAAAATTGCTAGGGAATAGTGCTTATTTATACTGCCTATTACTAACCCTGCAAAGTTTTCTAATCTGCACCAATTCTGCTGCTGATCAAGCCCAATCCGAACAGGCGCGCGATCGCTCCTTCTGACGCGGATCGCGCCCTCTT
Source organism: Adenophora triphylla var. japonica (assembly GCA_022495995.1). Taxonomy (NCBI): domain Eukaryota; kingdom Viridiplantae; phylum Streptophyta; class Magnoliopsida; order Asterales; family Campanulaceae; genus Adenophora; species Adenophora triphylla. The sequence continues at coordinate 61,239 of JAFEMH010001442.1, forward strand.
CATGGCGCGGTCGCTCTTTCTATCTGTCACAGGAATTACCGATTTGCCCTTTATTTGATCCCCTAAGTTGTTCCCAAGTTAGATGGCATCAAACCAACAAATCTCCACCTTGACATCTAACCTCCTAATCACAAACCAGAACTCCCCTCTGCCTCAGATATGTTATGCCAAACACCCAACTTATCCTTCGGAAAACCAAAATTTTATCTCCCTAGACACCCAAATGTGTTACGCCGAACACCAAAAGACTTGCTACAACAGTTGATCAAAACCGTTCAACAAGTAAACAAACGTGTCTGACAGACACCCAATTGTACCACTCAGAATTGCCCCAACCGGCAATTGGGCAAATCTATTCGATATTGGATCTTGCCAACCCAAACAAATGAAGTGGCCATATCCGTAGAATCCCCATTAGTATGTACCTTTTCCTCGATTCCTTCCTCGCTTCCCAATTGTGTACGTTGACCTACTAATCTTGGCTTGCCCAGGTCAATTCCACCTTTAGTAACTTGCTGCTCCACCTGTTTGTCAACTACCCCACACGAAGCCATGCAACATGCTTCCTTCAAATGTGTCTCTACCATACCCTCTGTTGTACGATGATCAACACCCAAACCCAAAAACGTAGAACCTTGGAGGACGTACAAGGAACCTTGTTTAACCCTTTTTAAAATTACATTCGAACCCCTACAGACATTTAATGCTCCACCTTTACCTTTGAAATTGTATCCCATCTTGTCTAGCCGACTAACCGATATCAGATTCTTCGTTACTTCAGGAACATGCCTAACCTTGTTCAATGCACATAACTTACCACCCAAAGTTCGCACCCTGATGGAACCCATGCCAACTACCTTGCAAGCAGAACCGTTAGCAATATAAATATCACCCCCTTTTGTCTCCTCGTACGTTACAAACCATTCCATGCGTGAACACATGTGATAAGAAGCCCCAGAATCAAGAATCCATGTATCTTTCATACCTTTGTCTTCTTTGGTTACTATAGCATAGTTCTCCCCATCATCTTCTGCCATAGCTGCAGTAGACCCAGATTGCTCACTCTTATTCAACCTGGGACATTCACGTTTCCAATGCCCCTTTTCCTTGCAGTAAGTACATATATCTCCAGGCTTTTAGAAGAACCCTTGTTTCTCCTCTTCTGTAACCAACCCTGTTGATTGAGATTTTGTAGATAAACCGCTCGCCTTATGAAGCAGATCTCTAGTCTTGAGATTATTCTTAACCTCTTTCAGAGTAACTGTATCCTTACCATTAATGCAGAAATCCACAAACCTCTCATATGACATTGGTAAGGAGACACACAATATAAGAGCAGCATCCTCATCTTCAACCTTAATATCAATAAGCAACTCAAGTAATAAAGATGTAAATCGATCTATATGATCCCTAATGGGCGTACCTTTCATCATTCGGAGAGAATACAGCTTCTAATTCAGATACAACTTGTTGGTCAATGATCGTATCAGATATATATCTTCCAACGCAAGCCACAGAGCACCTCCGGAATCAGTATCTGCAATATCCGCCAGAACATTATCATCTAAGCACCTGATGATTTTAGAGTGGGCCATCTCATCTAGAACGATCAGATCTGCTGCTTCCTTCTCAGCTGCCTTCCACGAACCCTTTGCTGTTGCAGCCGCTACAGCACCTATGGAACCTGCTATCGCTTTGCCCTTTTAATCCTGACGATTCATGATTGCAGAAGCCACCGGAGCCCACAAACCATTGTCTCTCAACAAGGCATTCATCTTGATCTGCCAAACAGAAAAACTATTCTTCCTATTGAACATGTCAACTGGTGATTCAATTCCTGATCTCACCTTCTTCTGTAGCAAAACACCATAGACCTTTATCAACCTGACCGACTCTGATACCAGTTTGTTATAACAGATCTATGTAGAAGACAAAAAATAAATCAATCACACAACACAACGATATACGTGGTTCACCAACTTGGCTACGTCCACAGACAGAGGGAAAGAATATTATTATCAACTGACAATCACCAAATACAATCTCTAATCTAATGCACAAACTTTTTTATCACAAAAATTCACAACTGTGCAAACCCTAGATCTAGAGAAACAGAGAGAAAAAAGAAAATCCTTGTAACACCTATAATTATTAATCTCTATCACAATAGGAATTACAATCTTAAAAACTGATAGGTAATATGGCTTATTTATAATGCATATTCCTAACCCTACAAGGTTTTCTAAATCTTGCACCAATTCTGCTGCTGATCAGGCCCAATTCGGACAGGCGCGCGATCGCTTCCTTCTGACGCGTGATCGCACCCAAAATTCTAGAAACTCCGCGCGATCGCTCCTTCTTCATGGCGCGGTCGCTCCTTTCGGTCTGTCACAGAAATTACCAATTTTCCCTTTCTTTGATCCCCTAAGTTGTTCCCAATTTAGATGGTATCAAATCCAACATCAACAAATAGAAACATTACATTTCAATATTTACCCTAGGATCCTTGGGTTGAAATGAAAACCCCCGTAGAGTTCCTAGCCCTCTTTATAACAATTCTAAATGATGAAACTGCCCTCCCTACCCTCCTTTCGTCTTTACATCGTCAAGCTCACATTCATTCATATCAAGCTTCAATCATCTCCTCATTTTAACAATCTCAGCGACAATTTCCTCATCTTCCCAATCTCAGGAACAAAAGCGTGATAGCATACGAAAATGATCTGAAAGTCTCAACTCTTATCTATATCTCTATCTCAAAATCTAGGGTTTTTGAGTTTTGATTGAATTTTGTTGATTTTTATGTTTTGCAGTTACCGCAATAAAGATGGCAAGCCATTGATTAATGTTACTGATGTTGCCCTTAAGGCTATTGGGAATGCAGAGTGTTTGGAAGTTCTTAATTTGCAGGGTTGTTGTTTGATAACTGATATGGGTTTGGATTTTCTGTCTAATGGATCATTGTCAAAGACTTTAAAGAAATTAATTATTGCTGAACTTGATAGGATTACTGATATTGGGGATTTGTGTTTGAGGCAAAGAGAAGGATTTGCCATTATTTTTATGAGTCTCAAGCACCTTATTATAAAGGAAGGAAAATTAGTGGATAAGTGTTGTTTCATTTTCTTAGGAACATAAATCTGGTTTGCTTGAAAAACTCTTGGACTCAATAAACATAGTAGCTATTATTGTTTCTCAAAATTGTTCATTGTATTAAAAGTTTCGTTCCAGTTTTGAGAACCATAAGAGAAGCAATGGAGGATAGGTGGTTCATGGTTCACCCTCCGCTGGAATCGAAAAATTGTGATTAAACCTATTTATCTGTCTCTGGTCACTACTAAAATATGCTACTCCGTCTATAGCAATATGATTTAACCTATTTATTTGTCCCGTCGCTTGAGAATGGAGTAGCCATTAGTTCTCGCGATGAGAATCACTTTAGTGGGATGAAACGTTTTTTTCGTAAATTTGTGAGTTGTTAGTTTCCAAAACCATCATTTGTGAATAATTGAGAAATGAATTTATCACTTTTGTAAGTAAAAATTGATTTTTTGCTTAACTGTGAATAATTGAGATATGAATGTAAGTACACCAATCCAATTCGCAACCTTTTAGATGCATTTTAATATAATAAAACTGCATTAAGGGGCGTTTTGGTAAATTCCCGGCCTATCCAGAGACTTCCGGAAACATTTCATAAGTTTCCCGTGAAGGAAGTACATTTTGGTACCTTACTCATGCCAAGGGACCTGTTGGGAATAAACTTTTTTGGACTTTTTAGGTATTTAGGCCTGAATGTTACAGAAACTGGTTTTGGCGCCAAAAACGGTTGAGGCCACATTGTGTCACGCGACAAGTCGAGGCATGGAAAGTGGTTGCGTATAGTCGTGCGACACAAGGTGACCATTAACTGCAGCCTATAAATAAGACCCTCCCCCTCTCAGAAATGGATCCCAACTTCAGCCTACTATTACTCTGCAGAAATTGCATCGTAACAAAGCCCCCAAACACAATTCTCTCTCTCTCTCCTACCTTGAACCTACCCAATTCTCTCCAATCCAAACCCATTTCCTAAACCAAACCACCTAGATCCTTTGCACCAATTCTCTCAGGCCCCCAAGACCAGAAGCATCAAATTGAAGGATTCTGTATCTAACTTGATACAGAATTCGTGGAAGCAACAAGGGTAACAAATCTCAAACTCCCTCTTCTCTCTTCCTTCTACTCAATTCTTCATAATTCTATTGTTTACTTCTGTTAGGATTCAGTAATCAGACTCTATCTGTCTAGATTACTGAATCCCAATCGCAATCTCTCTGTTTAACTTGTTCAATTTGTGTAATTGAACTATTATTGTTGAATACTTGCTAGAATTTGGTGTTTAAACCCTAAGGGGGTGTGGATCTACCCATATCCACACTCCCGGGGTCGATTTGTTGTTATTTCTGTATTTCGTATCTAATCTGTTCAATTAATTAGATCTGTGTTAGTTGTAGTTGATTCTGGTGTTCATTGTGTAAGTTTCTGCAGATGGCCTCTGTATGTCACGCGACACATTGTTCATAGGTGATCCTGTGTCACGCGCATATGTGGTCACCTGTATCATATGTCATGCGACATATCGTGCCTGTCTGCAGAAACCTTTTCCCTTTGTAATCTGTTTTAGATTGTTGTAGCAGGGATGTGGCCTCCCTAAATAATGGGCTCACAAGCTGTAAATCTCGATTCATATTAAATAAAATGCATGTTTACCACACTTGTTCATTATCAACATTTGCACACACTTTTGGATTTGCTTGGATCTTTAATTGAAAGACTCGTCTACGGATGAGGCGTGTTGGGTGAACTCTCGGTTCTTCCCAACACGTAACCTGACCCCCGAACCCGTGTTTTCTCTCTAAAAAAGGTTTTCAATGTTTCCTCTTAAAAACGGCGTGGCTGTGATGTACCCGATTTTTTTTGAAATCAAACGGAGTCGCCACGCCATTTTTGTTTTAAGGGCCAAAACTTTGAAAAATGCCCGGAATCAAGAGATTCGAGTTCGGAGGTCACGTTACGCGCCGGGAAGGACGTTAGTGTGTACCCGGAACGCCTCGTAAAACGAGTCTTCCAAGCTCAAAGACCATTTGTTTGTGTGTGTGTGTGTGTGTGTGTTGCTTTGGCCAAAATAAGTTGAAACTGAGAAAAGTAAAAATTGGGAATTCTTTTTAAGACCTTAAACTGATCCCATGATTTTTTGGATGATTTTTGGGTTGAGATTTGGTACTCAAAAGACCTTTTGAAGTTGAAAATCACTTCTGCCAGAATGAAAAAGGCAGTGGACACTTGATTTTGAAATGGACTTTAGAGCTTTAAGATCTCTGAATCTGGGAAAAGTCCGGGAATAAAAGTTGTTCAAAACACCTCAAATAAGGTTTATGTGAAAGAACTTTCCATTTTGGAGATGATTTGAGGGACCAAAACCTTCTGGAAATCTCAGATATGAAATCTGGATTTCCAGAGACTGATGAACTGACCTTAAAAAGAAAATTTGAAAAAGGGAGTTTTACTCACGAAAAAAATAAAGTAAAAAATATTTATGGAAAACTCTAGATGTTGGCTACAAAGTGTTTTGTATTCAACACCAAATTCCAAGTTTATCTGTGTCCAAAAAATTAGACCGTGGACAGAGGTCTTAGAAAATTGCTACTGGACAGCAACTTCTCAAGAAGGAAATTGTGGTTTAAAAGGGGGTTTTGCATTCATGCTTGTCCCCATTTCCCTAGGTTTTGATTAGTAGTCACTAGACATTTTAGTGGTGATCTACTATATCAAACCATCCTTGGGGTACATTAGGACTTAAGCATTTCATTTGCTTGGGAAGGGGAATTTTGTAGAGATGAAATTAAAGAGAAAAATCAACTAGAGATTTAAAAATGTGGACCATTTGAGATGGTCATTCATGAAGATGAACTTCAAGATGACCATCTTAGGTCAAGACTTAAGTTAAACTAGACATAAAGTAAATCAAAGTGAGAAGAACAAGATGAACAAGAAGTTAAAAGGGAGTTTTAGGGTTTGGAGAAGGAGGGCTTTACCAATGGTGACACCCTATCTTCCTAGGCTTGGAGTTTGACTTGAGGAGTATCAAGATTTGGTGTTTGACTTGAGGAGTATCAAGATTTGGTGTTTGGATTTGTGTTTGAGTGGATTCAAGGCTTGAATGTGTTTAGGGTTTGATGATAGAGTTGATCAAAGAGAAAACAAGTAGATAACACTTAAGTCCTCTATGTTTTCTCCCTAATCTTCCTCTTGAGTAGTGTTTTAAGCTTGAGCTTGGTGTGTTTAAGAGTGATTTGAGAATTTTTGAAGTGAATTTGGGAAAGGTTCAAGAGAAAATGGTGGCAATCTAAGGATTCCCACTGTTTTCTCTCAATTTTCGCCAGAATACAGCTTCTGTGAGTAAAAATGTGTTGTGTAAACTGAGAGAGGAGGGTTCAATTTATAGGCCTCTGGAAAATGCAATCATGTCCGCGCGGAGGGTATTGTAAACGTGCACTGTTCCTTAAATGCTGCTCCAGGCTTTGAACAGGAAGAATAAAATTCAAAAATCCAGCAGTTTATGTTTTTCAACTTGCCCAATTCGGATTTTTCCAATTTCTTTTGCTTTTTGAGATTCTTTCCTTGGTTTAACTTTAAATGGCAAACCCTAATCTACCCTTGGTTGGTTAGAAATGTTAGAAATGTTAGGAATGTTAAAACTTCCGTTAATTTTCTAACGAAAATACTAACAACTCAAATTGGAGCACTTACAGTAGCCCCTCGGCGACGGTGCTTTCGAAGGAAGCGGGGTCGTCGATAAGAGTAAGGCTCCATATTTGACAGGATGATCAAGTGATCGAGTGGCTACGTATCCCGAATGGGAATCAAGCCGGCCGTAGTTCGAGTCTTTGACCTTGGAATGACTATTTTAGGATGTCAACCTAAGATCTGACTATTTTTGGGAAGTCACCCTATGATCTGACTATTTTTGGGAAGTCACCCTATGATTTGATTATTTTTGGGAAGTCGCCCTATGGTTTGACTATTTTTGGGAAGTCGCCCTAAGATTTGACTATTTTTGGGAAGTCGCCCTAAGGTTTGACTATTTTTGGGAAGTCGCCCTATGATTTGACTATTTTTGGGAAGTCGCCCTAAGATTTGACTATTTTTGGGAAGTCGCCCTAAGATTTGACTATTTTTGGGAAGTCGCCCTAAGGTTTGACTATTTTTGGGAAGTCGCCCTAAGATTTGACTATTTTTGGGAAGTCACCCTAAGATTTGACTATTTTTGGGAAGTAGCCCTATGATCTGACTATTTTTGGGAAGTCGCCCTATGATCTGACTATTTTTGGGAAGTCACCCTAAGATTTGATGATAATGTTCTTTTAGAAAAGTAGTTGACTAAGATATGCTTTCATACCTGTGCTGTGCTTACCTGTAGCTGCCGGAAGGACTGAGGCTACGGCTGATGTTGATGAAGAGTTGTTGGGTTGCGGTTTCTGCTAACGATTTGCTGTCTTTGGAGGCATTTTGACCTGAAGGGGGGAGTTTGGTTGAGTCTGCATCTTACTGGTGATCGTCAACCTTGTAGAAGTTGTTGAGCTTGTCTTCACATTGGGACTTCTTGCTTTTGAGAACTTGGTGTCTCTGACCGATTTGTATTTTGAGAACTTGGCGTCTCTGACCGAATTGTATTTGAGAACTTGGCGTCCCTGACCGATTTGTATTTGAGAACTTGGCGTCTCTGACCGAATTGTATTTGAGAATTTGGCGTCTCTGACCGAATTGTATTTGAGAACTTGGCATCCCTGACCGATTTGCATTTGAGAACTTGGCGTCTCTGACCGATTTGTATTTGAGAATTTGGCGTCTCTGACCGATTTGTATTTTGAGAACTTGGCGTCTCTGACCGAATTGTATTTGAGAACTTGGCGTCTCTGACCGAACGGTAGACACTGGAGGTGGTCTTCATTGGGGGCTGTTTTCATCCATTTGTGGACATTGGAGGTCGTCTTTAGCAAGTTGCAGACGCCGGAGCTTGTCTTTGCCAAACTGTAGATGCTGGAGGCTGTCTTGTGGACATTGGAGGTCATCTTTGGTGAAGATCATCCTTGCCGAAAAGGGGGATTTGATTTCGCGTTTGAATTCCTGCATTCGTTAGTGAAGAGGAAGATGCATATATGACATTCATGACGACAGATGCATGCATAGAGCAAAAAATGATTGTGAGAGTATCACTGCATATGTGTGCGAGATGATGCATTTACTTGCTTTCGAATATGCACTTAGCCTAAGCTTTTGGCAGGGAATTTATGATCTTCAATCACTTAGGATTGTTCCTATTGATTCAAGTTTTGTGCATGCTACATGAGCCCTTGGGATATTTTTGTGGGGATGCATGGTGATGAGAGGGGATGCATTGGGATGTATGTGTCTGGAGACTGCTTGGAACAGATTTTGAGCAAGTGGGGGAGGTGAGAGCCCTCGATTACGATTTAAACAAAGTGGTTGTTGATGAGGTTTTGTTAACAAGATCATCACATGGACCTCAATCTTGATGAGATTGGATTCAGATTCCGGTCTTGTTTGGAATTTTCCTCTCAATTTTGGTCATTTGAAGCCGATGCCGATGTGCTCTAGGGCACGTTGATATGAGTGAAACTTCTTTCATTTGGGTGAGCCGTGACTTCGCCGAAACCTTGTTCGGAGAATGACTTGATGGAATTGCTAATGCCGGGTGAAACCCGATCTTAGACTCCGACGCTACAGAAGCCGCTATGTACCAAGTTCAAGCCGAAAATCCAGATGTTGATGTGACTAGACCTTTCTTGTGACTTGATAAAATTCAGGTCCAGAGGACCAGCTTGGCAAAGTCCAAATTTCGAAGAAGTGACTTGGCGAAGCCCCAATCTTATAACCTCGTTGTGATTTCGACACAATTAGCAGAGCCCCAATCTGATTGGTAATACAAAGCAATCCCGAAAATAATCTCGATGAAGATCGAATCTATCTTGTAGTGAAGAACCCAATGTGGACCCAAAGACGACTATATAAGCCCCAAATTGAAGAGCCGATACAGAGAACCTCGGGAGAACCGCTTAGCAAAGCCCCAACGTGAAGAAATTCAGAGTAGTCTAACAGAGGAGGCACCCATCTTTTCGCACCTTAGTCAACCGCCATTCTTGGACCGCACTCGAAATGTTTACGTGCAGGCATATCTTTTGAAAGGTGGGAATTTCTCCCGAATTTGTGTATGACACTCTCGCTTTTGGTTTGACTCTTTTGAGAGAGTATAAGCATCACAAGGTGTGGAAAAGTGTATGGAAGCCCCTACCGTAAAGACAGTGTTTGGCTCTATTTCCCTATGATGGAGAGAGAGAAGACTTGTCGAGACACTTGAAAACTTGTTTTATTCGTGATGATCACAAGGCTACTTAAAACCCTTTGTTAATGTTCGGGTTATTCAACCCCTAAATCTGATATGAACAAATATTTTGATTAATCACAAGGAGAAAATCAACTGATATCGAGAATCAAGCTCGAAAGGGCGGAAAGTGTATAGGGACAATCCTTGATGAGAACGGATTTTTTTTTTGGAATTTGTTTGTGATTTCGACCGGACCATTTCTGGTTGCCTACGTTCCCTTCATTATGAAGAGCTCAGGTCGCCGTAGTTCGGGCTTATCCCGAATGAATGAATGTGAAAATTCAAGACTTAGAGGTCCTTTTGGGAATTTGAGGATTGGAGATTCGAATAACATATCCCCTTAGAGTGTCCATGAAAGACACGGATGCGAATCCCCAGTGGGACATCCACGGCAAGTGTTTGTGGAGTAGAAATGAATTATGCTCACATGAATCAAATTTGAATTTGCACAATCTTTGATTGGTAATTTTGAATCAAAATGGATTAGATTCCAATTTAAGCAAGCAATGAAATATTAATTTGATTACGATGAAATTGCTATCCGATAGGAATTGCAGCTGGGTTTCCGGGCTTCGATCGGCCACCGGGTGATTTGGAAAGTTGTGACCTCTTGAGATGAAAGGTCGGCTGGGCCTTTTGCTGACTGAACCTCTAAAGATAAGAGGTTGGCTTTTAGGGATGTGTTTGGGAAATCTACGGCGGGGGAAGATTGATTGCCTCTAAGAATGAGAGGTCCAAATTTTGACTTTGGCCAAAGGCGAGGGTAATGGTAATAGGAATATCATCTAAAAGCGAGAGGATGGCTTGGGATTGGTGAGAGGGAGTCCAAGCTATCGAGAACTTTTGCGAATCTTCGAGAATTCAGGCTCCTTTTTGATCATTGGATAGCTTCTTGAGGAGTCGGGGAATTTTACTGAATTGCGAGGATCGACAGTCCTTCTTTTTTTTGAAGCTTCTTTTGCTTGAGCTTTTTTTTTTTTTGATGACTTGGAAAGCCTCCTGAGAAGTTGAGGATTATCTTTGTCCTTCCTTCATGGCTTGAGATATTTTGTGCATCGCCGACTCTCGAAGCTAACTTCTTGGGCTTGCTTGGACTTTCTCTCAGTGAGGAGCAAAAATGATGGCTAAATTGGGTTTCAGAACACGCCGGTCTTGAAATGAAAGGGTATTGTTTAGTGAGGGTGAGGTAATGGCTTTCCTAGAGTGAAAGGCTTCGACCGCAATCCCTACCGGATGACCTAAACGAAATTAAGTCTTCATTGCTTGCTTAAGCTTTAAGTGAGAAAAGATCCATGCAAATTCATCGAGCAACGAGATGATGATGATGAAAGGGATGTGAGCACATGAGATGCAAGATGGGGAGTTGGTAAGCCCCAATTTGAGAAGGATATCAATTGACTTTCTCACTCCAATTAATTTAAATATTAATCATTTCAAAGAATTAGTGGTTGAGCAGCACAAGTGATCATTTTGGATAAAACCATTTCAATTAAGTGTAACGTGGGTGCGCAAGTGATGTCTCGAGTCTAGCAAGAAAAGAAAAAGACTTATATAAAAGTTAGACATTTAACTACTATGTCCAAAATGGACTACAACGACAAATGTCCAGGAAGGACTTAGGTGAAAGAGAAGTACTAGAACCTACGAAGGTTGACTTAAAAGACTATTTTAGAGATAGGTAGCCCCTAGTCTAGCCACTCTTTGCTGTTGGACCATGCATTTACTTTTCGACGCTGGAGATGGGAGCTATCGCAGATCTTTCCACCAGGATTTCTTTGGCAATCCCTTGCTCAACCCAGCCGTTTTCATTGCCTGCGATGACTGGTTCATCGATCTCACAAAAGGGCGAGTCAAATTCCATTATGCCAACAAGTCTTGAATCACCAAACTCGACCATGTTGATGCTCATGTTGTTATTTCTGGGGAACGGGTTACCGATAGTATTGGGCCCTTCAGGCACCTCTAACTTCCCTTGCTCAATCAAACCTTGGATTGCCTTTTTCAGGGGGACGCAATCGTCTGTCAAGTGCCCATGGTACTGATGAAAGGCACAACGCTTGGAGGTATCCAAAGGAGCATTGGGGTTTCTGGGCTGATAATTTTCTAAAGGCCGGAGCAAACCTTCTCTCACCAAACCTCTGAAGATATCACTCAAAGGCATCCCAAAGTTTCTCAAGTCTTGGAGCCGGGATCTGGATGCATCAGGTTTCTTGGGAACAAAGGAAGTGGCATTCTTATAGTCATGTCCCGCATAGCTAATCACTTCTTTACCTTTTGGTTGGGCGAGGCTGTGTTGGAGGTGGAAGAAACCCGGTATCGTAGCGAGGTGCAGCAATGGCTGGATTGTAAGCCTTTTCGAACTTAGCCCCGGAATTAACCATTGCACGCAAGTCCGCCGTAGGGGAAGTGACCGAGGGAAGCTCTCAAATGCGGCTTCAAGCATGACCGAAAGATGTCTAATCGCTCCTCGTCGAGGAAGGAATGGCCATTTCACTAAGCTTCGAGTTCCACCTTTTATAAAAATCCCCAATATTCTCATCGTGGCGCCGCACCGTTGTCTGTGTGTCAACTCTGTTTGTTTCCCATTCCAAGTTGGCTTTATACTTATTCGTGAAAGTACTGGTAACTGCTCCCAAGTAGCCCTAGCTTCAGCCGCAATCGGAAAAACCATTTCAAAGCCCCCGACTTCAAAGAGAGATCAAGTAGTCAGCCAACTGCTGGTTTGTGCATCCCTTAGCTTTCATTGCCAAAGTGTAGGTGTCCAAGTGAGTTTTAGGGCACGCACTTCCATCAAACAGTTCGAGATTGGGCATCACGAACTTGTGAGGCAGGGGTACAATCGAGTCGGGATCTGTAGGCTGACGAGTGTCGAAACGTCAAAAGAAAATTTCCGACTCAAACTACCTACAATTGATTTGTAGATAGGGTAAGTAGGGTCGAACCACCAAGACACGAATTTAAAGTATATAAAATTATTGCTATGACAAAGAGCTTGTAAAGTGAAGGATTTGTTGATTTTTAAGTCTAATGCTTTTGCAAAAATTAAGTAAAATTGATTATAAAAGAGATTTCAATAATAAAGAGAAAATTCCCGGAATTGGCTTCACAAATTATGCTCAAGTTTCACAATTCATCAATCAAAGTATACTTGGGGTTTTGTTCTTACAAAAGTATGATTGGGACACTTCGGCGGGTGATTTGCAATCAAGTGTTTCCAATTAATCTATTCCCTTGGCCCGTTCATAGATTAATTAGAAACCCAATTAGAACTTAAGAACACAAAAGAAACCACAATTCGGATGAATCTTTTGGCGGGGATTCAACAAATTGTGAAAATCAAGCCAAGACTAATTTCAATTGTAAATTTGGCGTTTCACAATTGAAATTCTAAATTATTCAAGAACAATTATGTGATCAAGATAAAGGTTCTAAAATTCCATTGAAAAGCAACTTGATAATTTCAAGTAATACAAAGATAAGGATGAAAAATAAAACTCAAAACATAAAGTGTTACCTCCAATTCCAAGAACTAAAAAGTTTTGCTATCCATGAACATGAACACCCAAGAAAAATTGTTGATGAAGAAGAACTATGAAAGATGATGAAAAGATTCAAAAAAAACTGAAAAAAACTAATATATGTAAATGAGTATTAATGCCTTCCTTCAATATCCACGGCAGAAAAACAATTGCCCTCTTTTAATACTCATTCCTAGGCTCTTGGTATTAAGAGAAATGAACAGCTAATCACAAATTGCAGCCAAGTCACCAAGATTTAATCCCAACTAAGCCCAACTCAGTTCCTTGGCCCAAATTAATTCATTCTTGGCCCAAACCTTAAACCTTCGGCCACTTGCAATTACCTTGGCCCTTGTGATCCTCGGCCATCTTGCTCCATTTGGCCGGCCCCTTGCCTTGCCTTGGTTTTGGACCACAATAGTATTCGTTTCGTCCCATAATTGCAACGTCGTTTTTTTCTTCGCATTTTAGACATTATAAAAATTCTGTTGCACTTTCCTTGAACTTCCATATTTTCACTTTGTCCCGAAACTTTTAGAAAATCAATTTTTCTCCCAACTTTCCAAATTTGCAATTAGGTCCCTGAACTTCCAAAAATTACAGTTTGGCCCTCAAACTTCCAAAGTAGCATAAAATGCTTCTAATTCGCTCAATCTCCACTTGGACCCCTGAAAACTAGAAAACACTAAAAACACCCATTAAAACACACAAAACTCAAGGATTAAGCAAAGTATAAGTCCGTAAAATATTCAATGGATGAGTGTAAAACTCACTCATCAAATACCCCCAAACTTATACATTTGCTAGTCCTCGAGCAAATAATAAAATCAAACTATAAACATTGTAAAACTAACTCGACACAAAAACTAAAACAAACTACTCTACCCCATAATCAACTATGTCCGCACATTCTCGCATGTTCCACAATTACACAAATCACACATTACAATCAACCGCAGGATAATACTTTCCACTATGCAAGTAGCCATATATTTTCTCATTAATTGTGGTATCTTAATTAACCATTATAATTACACCATAAATCACTTTATGCATTATCATCTCTCTCTTTACTCACAACCAAGATCCATGTTTATAAAGCTAAGTACACCAACCATCTTTTATTTTATTGACTTTATCTATCAAACAACAACACTTTTTAAAAACAATGAATGAATACTCCCATGAATTTTCTCAATTTAACAATCACATACACCCCCCCCCCCCCAAACTTGATTATTTAAGCTCATTTCAAGACCTTCTACCATTCAAGTAGGGAACACTGTAGCAGCGAACTCCATGCCCCTAATACTAGGTAGATACGCAACACTTTATACTCCTATTTGGCAAGAAAGCAACGTCGCAGCGAACGCCGTGCCCCGAGCTACTTTAGAAATATTTGTTTCAAGGTTTGAGAGTTAGCCACTTCGGTATCGAGCTTGGTACGGACCATCACGGCGGTAAAGCTCTTCCTCCATAACGCTACTGCATACCCAGAAATCTGGTTAAGCTAGAATAATCCCTAACCAATTAATCTACACGTCTGGAGGTTTCACCGAGTATAAGTTACATTGCCATTGCTCTCATTCCCCTTTCATTTTTTTTTATTTTTTTTCTCTTTTTTTTTCAAGACAACAAGGGGGGGTCCATCACATCTAAGGAGTACTCATCTTAAGATTCGCCTAATGTTGCTATTTGATAAACAAATTCATTAACTTAAAAGATGATGGTGTACTATAAACTTTATAAAAAGAACCAAAATTATCAACAAAGAGATTATTAACAAGAGTACACTAAACTGCAACTAAGAGATTTAGGACACAATCATAACTCTTAAGTAATGGACCACAATTAATCAAAAATATACCAAAACTTGCATATATAGATTATCACACCACATTATCCACATCAGCGGTCACAAGAGATCACAAGCAATTATGGGAACACCAAGAATGATACAAAACTTTTGACTATACAATAAAAGGACATAGTTAACTACTTTTTTTTTTTTTTTCATTTTCATTTTTTTTTTCTAATTCATTTTTTTCTCTCTCTCTTTTTTTTTTTTTTTTAATAAATAAAAACTAAATTAAAACATAACCTAAGAAACACAACACAAAATATATACATTTCCCACCCCCAAACTTAATATGCACATTGTCCCTAATGTGAAAAAGTAAAAATAAATAAAAAGCAAATATAAATAAAAAAATTGAAATACTTACAACCTCAATCAGCCGAGAGACCCGCACGACGGGCAAAGTTCTTCACCCTGCACCCAACTTCTCCACATAGGACAACTCCTCACCATTAGTTTTCGCACTTGCTCGAGTTCGTCCCATCACCAAAGTTAAGAACAACAACTTTGCTAATATGAAAGCTTGGTGTGGTTGAATCTGTGAAAAAGAATTTGCAAATTTGGATTGGACAGAGTTGAGGTTCTGGCCAGAATTGGGTTTTGGCCGGATTTGGGGAAGGTTTTGGAGAGGGAAACGGCTGGATTGAGACGGAAAGAGAAGAAGGGAGGAGGACCTCGGTTCCTGTAATGGAAAGGAGGGACGGGATCTTGAACGGAGAGGAGGGTTACAGGTGGTTACGGCCGGAAAAAGGTGTGGGTTC
Source organism: Adenophora triphylla var. japonica (assembly GCA_022495995.1). NCBI lineage: Eukaryota > Viridiplantae > Streptophyta > Magnoliopsida > Asterales > Campanulaceae > Adenophora > Adenophora triphylla. Next base: position 76,824 of record JAFEMH010001442.1, read on the forward strand.
CTACAGTATGGCAAGTGAAGGAGCAGCTGAAATGGTGGAAGAAGGAGGAGAGGGTGCGGCTGAAATGGTGGATATGGGTTTGGGTTCTCGCCGGATTTGGACTTGGCCGGGATTTAGAAGGTTTGGCCGGAATTTCTGCACCTATTCCGGAATTGATGGAGGTTTGCCCAGGGATGGGGGTTTTGCGATTGGAATGGAGAAGAAAAAGGTTTTGAGTTGATTTGGGAAGGTTTATGGAGAAGGAAACAGTTTTTGGATGGATTGGAGAAGGAGAGGAGGGAGTGTAACGGCGGAGAGAGGAAAGGGTGGGGATGGTAATGGTGGCGCTGAACGTGGGGAAGAAATGGGTTAGGGCCGTTTCAAAAAAAAAAAAAAATCAAATTTTGACGAGTGTCGAAACGTCAAAAGAAAATTTCCGACTCAAACTACCTACAATTGATTTGTAGATAGGGTAAGTAGGGTCGAACCACCAAGACACGAATTTAAAGTATATAAAATTATTGCTATGACAAAGAGCTTGTAAAGTGAAGGATTTGTTGATTTTTAAGTCTAATGCTTTTGCAAAAATTAAGTAAAATTGATTATAAAAGAGATTTCAATAATAAAGAGAAAATTCCCGGAATTGGCTTCACAAATTATGCTCAAGTTTCACAATTCATCAATCAAAGTATACTTGGGGTTTTGTTCTTACAAAAGTATGATTGGGACACTTCGGCGGGTGATTTGCAATCAAGTGTTTCCAATTAATCTATTCCCTACTCGTTCATAGATTAATTAGAAACCCAATTAGAACTTAAGAACACAAAAGAAACCACAATTCGTATGAATCTTTTGGCGGGGATTCAACAAATTGTGAAAATCAAGCCAAGACTAATTTCAATTGTAAATTTGGCGTTTCACAATTGAAATTCTAAATTATTCAAGAACAATTATGTGATCAAGATAAAGGTTCTAAAATTCCATTGAAAAGCAACTTGATAATCTCAAGTAATACAAAGATAAGGATGAAAAATAAAACTCAAAACATAAAGTGTTACCTCCAATTCCAAGAACTAAAAAGTTTTGCTATCCATGAACATGAACACCCAAGAAAAATTGTTGATGAAGAACTATGAAAGATGATGAAAAGATTCAAAAAAAATTGAAAAAAACTAATATATGTAAATGAGTATTAATGCCTTCCTTCAATATCCACGGCAGAAAAACAATTGCCCTCTTTTAATACTCATTCCTAGGCTCTTGGTATTAAGAGAAATGAACAGTTAATCACAAATTGCAGCCAAGTCACCAAGATTTAATCCCAACTAAGCCCAACTCAGTTCCTTGGCCCAAATTAATTCATTCTTGGCCCAAACCTTAAACCTTCGGCCACTTGCAATTACCTTGGCCCTTGTGATCCTCGGCCATCTTGCTCCATTTGGCCGGCCCCTTGCCTTGGTTTTGGACCACAATAGTATTCGTTTCGTCCCATAATTGCAACGTCGTTTTTTTCTTCGCATTTTAGACATAATAAAAATTCTGTTGCACTTTCCTTGAACTTCCATATTTTCACTTTGTCCCGAAACTTTTAGAAAATCAATTTTTCTCCCAACTTTCCAAATTTGCAATTAGGTCCCTGAACTTCCAAAAATTACAGTTTGGCCCTCAAACTTCCAAAGTAGCATAAAATGCTTCTAATTCGCTCAATCTCCACTTGGACCCCTGAAAACTAGAAAACACTAAAAACACCCATTAAAACACACAAAACTCAAGGATTAAGCAAAGTATAAGTCCGTAAAATATTCAATGGATGAGTGTAAAACTCACTCATCATAGGCCGAAGAGCAGTGTTCTTTTTGACGGTCAATTCAGCGATCTGCGCTTTCATTTCCTTGTGTTGCTCCATAAACCAAGCCAATTGGGGATCCAAAGGTGGAGAGGGAATGCCTGAGCCGATATTTGAGCCGGGAAGAGGACTAGCTGTTGGTGGTGCATTGGTGGAAGGAATACCATATCCCGGAGCATAGGTGAAAACCTGTCCTTGGCCCAAATTACCCTGGGGAGTGTAGGTAGGAGCTTGGGCAAAGGGATAGAACCCAGCGACTTGCTGTTGGCTTCCAATCGGCAGAGAAGATGGAGGCAGATCTGAGGTAGCCAGATGGCTTGGATTTCCGGAGTGAGGCCCATAAGTAGGCTTAAGTGCGGCCGTCCGTCCCCGGTTGTTGAATTGCATGGCCGGGTTGTGGCGAGGATGCATAACCGAGAGGATACCGTGGTCCCGGTGATTCTGATGAAACCGGGATGGGGGCTTGGCAACCCATTGAACCCCGAGTGAGAAATGGGTTTGCGGAAGCTGTGTGAGGAGCAAACGAGCTAGCATCATTCAAAGAGGGCTCTGACTACCGCTGAGGCATGCCAAACTGCGTTGTGGCATGCCAATCTGTTGCCGCGAAGGTCCGGATTGATCGGTTCCAAATCGTGGCGGGATCCCAATTAGCCGAGGCATTCCGAGATAACCCCAACCATGAGAAGACATTCCGTCGGCTTTGTCCCCACCGAGGAACCGTGAACCGATTTGCGCCGTCGAGCCGCGTAGATCCAGTGGTCCGAAGCCGTGGGCCGCCGACCCGAAGACCGAGGAGCACGGGTTCCGTAGTGGTACCATGAGGTGGGTGGTGGCATCCCTGGAGTAATCAGTGGCGACCGAGAGCTGGGATTGGCATCCTCGTCTTCTTCCACGGTGAAGGTGCCATCGGGATTGAGGCCGGCGGCCAAACCATGGCTCTTAATAGCCTCCATAAGGCTATTCAACCGTGCTTCTGTCGTAACCTCATCTCGTTCGCTAACCGATTCCACCGTTGTTGTCTCGAGGGGTCTCGGGAGGCGGAGTGGCGTTGCCCCCATCATTACCGGCTGACGCAGACATTCTGAAACCCGGAGTCGGAACAAACGGTGAAGCTGACGATGCGCTTGACTCTTCCCAACTGATCAAACGGTGACCCGGTGCCCGAAACCAAGCTTTGTGCGGAGCTGCGGGGGGAAAGACACGAGGGTTCGATGTTTGGGAATTGAAGGAGGGTAGGTGTTTGGGCTTTGGGCTCATGCAACATGCAGTTATTTGTTCACGTTTACTTAAAACATGTTTTATTAACCTAATCGGTTGGAAAAGATTGCTCTTCTTTTTCGCAAACTACTCTGGATCCTGGATCAGTGAGCCCCGTCACTACGTCTATAAGCCCCTCGTATTCCACCTGTATTTCGACCTCCCAGGGTGGACAGCCCCGGGCGAGGGTCCTATAGGGCAAGCGGGTCCCACCGACCGAAAGAAAAACGATCCTAAAAGTCTGGCGGGTAATCGAGTCTTAACGAGCATTTGATGTAAATTACGGACAAAGCTGACGTCAAAAGTCAAGATCATGTCCGAGGGCTCGACGAAAAGTCGGCATGATTTGGACTGATAAGCGTCCACAATTGATCTTGACTTATCGTCATTTAAGCCGTAATTAGGCATGGAATGATCATTAATCCTTGATGACTCAGTGTCAATGCTGGGAGTCAGTGTATAATTTGTGCCAGTCAGGCCGAAGTCAAGGCCCCGGTCAATATCTTGGTCAAAGTCTGCGGCGGAAAACCGGCAGAACTTCGACTGATTAGGGTCCCCGAAAGATATTGAGTCGGTATGCCGACAAAGGCTTGAAAGGAAAGGTCTATACACAGATAGGGCATGACACAGACCAAACTAAAAACCAACCGGGTCTCGGACAAAAATGTGTCACGGACAAGTGCATGGTCGACACGAGGCTCCATGGGATGTTTGGGTAGTCCTGTGCTTGCACCGAGAGGCGTAATAAGACCAAACGGGCCGCGACAAGGATTTCCCCGGGTTAGGGACGTAGTGTGCAGTGTACGGTCAACGTGCGCGTAGTGTGCAAGCAGTCTATCTTCTTTTTCTGAGTAAAATAGAAATTTTCGCATGTGTCTTAAAAGGTATGATGCATGATTTTTTTTGAAAATTTTCTTTTTTTTTTGAAACATTTTTTTTTTGAAAATTCTTTTTTTTTTAAATGAAATGAGCACATAAGCACATAAACATAAAAATTCCAACAGTTAGGGACATGATTCTGACAGTCAAAATTTTGACTTTTTCCGAGGCGGCCAAAACAACACGAAAACGTGCAAAAATCAACACACACAACAAATGATTTTTAATTCCGGGACGGAAGCTTGACCCTCAAGAGCTTTTCTTTTTTTGAAAACGATGATACCGGTACGTGGGATTGTTAAACCACAATTTATCCCCGACTCGTGTTAGGAGGCGATAACGGGAAGTTTAATGGTTTCCACCAATATACCAAATATCATTTTTTTTTTAGAAAAAGCTAACAAAATCCCCAGCGGAGTCGCCACTGTGATGTACCCGATTTTTTTTGAAATCAAACGGAGTCGCCACGCCATTTTTGTTTTAAGGGCCAAAACTTTGAAAAATGCCCGGAATCAAGAGATTCGAGTTCGGAGGTCACGTTACGCGCCGGGAAGGACGTTAGTGTGCACCCGGAACGCCTCGTAAAACGAGTCTTCCAAGCTCAAAGACCATTTGTTTGTGTGTGTGTGTGTCTGTGTGTGTGTTGCTTTGGCCAATATAAGTTGAAACTGAGAAAAGTAAAAATTGGGAATTCTTTTTAAGACCTTAAACTGATCCCATGATTTTTTGGATGATTTTTGGGTTGAGATTTGGTACTCAAAAGACCTTTTGAAGTTGAAAATCACTTCTGCCAGAATGAAAAAGGCAGTGGACACTTGATTTTGAAATGGACTTTAGAGCTTTAATATCTATGAATCTGAGAAAAGTCCGGGAATAAAAGTTGTTCAAAACACCTCAAATAAGGTTTATATGAAAGAAATTTCCATTTTGGAGATGATTTGAGGGACCAAAACCTTCTGTAAATCTCAGATATGAAATCTGGATTTCCAGAGACTGATGAACTGACCTTTAAAAGAAAATTTGTAAAAGGGAGTTTTACTCACGCAAAAAATAACGTAAAAATATTTATGGAAAACTCTGGATGTTGGCTACAAAAAGTGTTTTGTAGTCAACACCAAATTCCAAGTTTATCTGTGTCCAAAAAATTAGACCATGGACAGAGGTCTTAGAAAATTGCTACTGGACAGCAACTTCTCAAGAAGGAAATTGTGGTTTAAAAGGGGGTTTTGCATCCATGCTTGTCCCCATTTCCATAGGTTTTGATTAGTAGTCACTAGACATTTTAGTGGTGATCTACTATATCAAACCATCCTTGGGGTACATTAGGACTTAAGCATTTCATTTGCTTGGGAAAGGGAATTTTGTAGAGATGAAATTAAAGAGAAAAATCAACTAGAGATTTAAAAATGTGGACCATTTGAGATGGTCATTCATGAAGATGAACTTCAAGATGACCATCTTAGGTCAAGACTTAAGTTAAACTAGACATAAAGTAAATCAAAGTGAGAAGAACAAGATGAACAAGAAGTTAAAAGGGAGTTTTAGGGTTTGGAGAAGGAGGGCTTTACCAATGGTGACACCCTATCTTCCTAGGCTTGGAGTTTGACTTGAGGAGTATCAAGATTTGGTGTTTGACTTGAGGAGTATCAAGATTTGGTGTTTGGATTTGTGTTTGAGTGGATTCAAGGCTTGAATGTGTTTAGGGTTTGATGATAGAGTTGATCAAAGAGAAAACAAGTAGATAACACTTAAGTCCTCTATGTTTTCTCCCTAATCTTCCTCTTGAGTAGTGTTTTAAGCTTGAGCTTGGTGTGTTTAAGAGTGATTTGAGAATGTTTGAAGTGAATTTGGGAAAGGTTCAAGAGAAAATGGTGGCAATCTAAGGATTCCCACTGTTTTCTCTCAATTTTCGCCAGAATACAGCTTCTGTGAGTAAAAATGTGTTGTGTAAACTGAGAGAGGAGGGTTCAATTTATAGGCCTCTGGAAAATGCAATCATGTCCGCGCGGAGGGTATTGTAAACGTGCACTGTTCATTAAATGCTGCTCCAGGCTTTGAACAGGAAGAATAAAATTCAAAAATCCAGCAGTTTATGTTTTTCAACTTGCCCAATTCGGATTTTTCCAATTTCTTTTGCTTTTTGAGATTCTTTCCTTGGTTTAACTTTAAATGGCAAACCCTAATCTACCCTGGTTGGTTAGAAATGTTAGAAATGTTAGAAATGTTGGGAATGTTAAAACTTCCGTTAATTTTCTAACGAAAATACTAACAACTCAAATTGGAGCACTTACAGTGGCGACTCCTTTATTTTTTTATTCCAATTTTGGGCGAGCGCACATTCAATGAATTTATTTGTTTTAAACTAAACATCAGAGAAATTGAGTATCATTTGTGAAAATCGAGAGATAAATTAATCAGATCTATATTAAATTATAAACAAATGAGAAATGAACGTCTCAATTTTTAAATTTGAACATCTGAGAAATTGAGAGATTAATTTGTCAGTTTTTATACTAAATTATGAATATCTCAGTTTTATACTCAATCATAAACAAATGAGAAATGAATGTCTCATTTTTAAACTTAAACATCTGATAAATTGATTATCAATTGATTTCTCAACTGTACAAAGGACAATAACATCACACAACTGTGAAATTACACAACCGTAAAATCAATTTATCTATGTTATTTCTAAGGTTACGTGACAACAAATTCATTGTTACCTGAAATTACCCGGATCGCGAGGGCGGCGAGCGGCTTGGTGTTTCGAGGGAAAAAAGAGGAGTCGCCACGCCATTTTGATTATGAGCCAAAACTTTGAAAAAGGCTTTGAACGGGGATCATTTTGATTAGAAGCCAAAACTTAGGAAAAGACTTTTGAAAGGGGGTCATTTTGAATAGGAGCCAAAAATTAGGAAAAGGATTTTGAACAGAGATTGTTAGGTTCGGAGGTCATGTTACGTCTCGAGAAGAGTAAAATTTGAGATGTCCCGAAACGCCTCATATTGACGAGTCTTTCTACCTTTCTCAAAAATTGTGCATGTGTGTGTGTTTGTGTTACTTGAAAATGGGTTTGAATGACAAACTTTTGGATTGAAAAAGGAAGTTTGAATGGCAAACTTTGATTTTGAAAAGGAGTTTGAATGGCGGGTTTTGAAATGTGTCGGGCATTATAACGTTGCCCTTTTTTGACAAAACGACACGGGAGGAAAGAGTTTGATTTTTGAACCAGGCATTATAACGTTACCCTTTTTTTGATAAAGATTATAGCAAAGAAAAGACGATCGACAAGTCAATTTCTTGACTCAGACGTTAAAGTAAATACGATCAACAAACCAAACGATTTGGACTGTAAATGACAGTATTGAATTGACGGTATCAACAAACCAAATGGTTCGGACGGTAATAGATGCGATCAACGAACCAAACGGTTCGGACGATAAATAGTGTTATTGAAATGACGATATCAACGGATCAAACGATTCAGACGGTAAATAACGATCAACGAACCAAACGGTTCAGACGATGGAAATGACGATCAACGAACCTAACGGTTCGGACGGTAAATAACGATCAACGAATCAAACGGTTCGGACGATGGAAATGACGATCAACGAACCTAACGGTTCGGACGGTGAATGACATGAATTGAAAAAGTGATAAAATGGGTCAAGATCTCTGTTTTAACCCTAAATCACTTTTCTCGAAAGAGAAAAGTGATTGAGAGAGGATCACTTCGAAACCCGTAGACAACGTAGTGTCTACATTTTGAAGATTTTGATCGGATCAGAAGTAGCGTAGGACGCGTAAAAAGAGATGTAACAGAAGATTGAGAGTGAGAGTGTTACCAATGGCTAGGTTCAGACTCTATATCTCGAGAGATCGTATATTGGATACGAAGCGGTGTTTGAAAAGGTGTTTGGGTCGTGTTTGGCTTGAAAAACGTTGTTTTCACGCAAATCGAGACGTTTTTGGGGCTTTTGAAGGGGTTTGAGGCACTGGAACCGAGGTAATGGGTAGAAGGGTTAAAATTTTGTCCACCATTTACTGAATGGGAGGGGCTGTATTTATAGGAGGTAAAAATGCAGAACAGGTCATCCGGCCAGTCCTTCAATTTGGAGGGCTTTTTGGGTATTTGAAAATATGCTGAGACTGATGGGCGATCCTGCAGAATAGGCCGGCTGGCCAGTCCTTCAGTTTGAGGGTATTTTGGTCTTTTCCAGCCTTGGATTGGATTGATTTGACTCGAGGGCTCATGCATGCGTGCCAAGTATCCTGCTTAGTCACTAAGAAAGGGTTTTTTGCTCCGTCGGGCCGGGATTTGACTCTTTTCTAAATAACTGTCCGAATAAATATCGAAATAGTCCCGAAAAATCGCGAAAATTGCGTATTTTTGGAAAAGTGATATCTTTCACGTATTTGAACGTATGTTTAATACACTTTAAATTTTTGAATGCTCGGGGCAGTCCTGAAAAGTCTCGTTAACTTGGAAAGTGTGAGTTAACGGATTGTAACGGTCTGGATTTGGGTACTTACATTACCATTAAGCAACTGAGAAATTGACTCATCAATTATGAAAAATTGCAAGATAAATTTATCAGTTTTTATACTCAATTATGAACAAATGAGAAATGAATGTCTTAGTTTTTAATTTTTTTTTTTAATTTAACATCTAAGAAATTGAGTAAAAATTATGATAAATTGATTTCTATATTGTTTAAAGGGCATATAGCGTTACACAATTGTGAAATCACACAACTGTGAAATCAAACAACTGTGAAATCACACAACTGTGAAATCAATTAAAATTAATTTACAACTGAAAATGAAAAATGACACAACTGTTTAATCATATAATTGTGAAATCAAACAACTGTAAAATTACAAAAATGTGTAATCACAAGTACAGATTGAATCTTAGGAAACACACCTTAGATAGCGCTTTAAAAAAATGCTATCTAAGGTGTAAACTTACATAGCGCATCCTCATCTTCAAATTTAATAACCAAGGGACAAATAATATTAAAAAAAATTAACTAACATAGCGCATATTAGAAAAACGCTATCTTAGTAAAAGCTTACATGGCACTTATTAGGAGTGCTATGGTAGTAAACGCTTCATAAGGGTTATTTTTTTTTTTTGTTTTTGATGCAACGCATCTCTCTCTCCTGGAAGATTCGCCGCTAATCTCTCTTCTCTCCCACATCCCTACACACACTCTCCCTCTCTATCGATTCCCTAACCCACGCAACTTACCCGACCCTCTTCCTTCTCCACGCGATTGCCGGTGAATCCTTCTCCATCGCCTCATATTTCACGGCAATTACCAACCAATTTTGATGGTAGCGGACAACTAGAGCCATCCGGTTGACGTTAGAACAAGGAAGAGACGACGGCGCTCACGAGGAGCTCGACTATCCCTCTCCGTCCGGTGTTCGACGCTGTTTAGACCAAGTTAAGGTACTTATTTCTCTCCCTTAATCATCTCTCCCTCTGATCCTAAACTCAATTCCCTAAATTTCTAAATCACTAAAATTTACGGCTTTGAAATTGAAAACCGTTTTTGAAATTCTTAATGATATTTTAGCCATTATATTCGAAATTATTATTGAGGATGTTATGGAGTTATCTCCAACTTTATCAATCGTTCATTAAGGTTAGTGAGCATATTCAATGTTTAAAGGATGGTCCGAATTTGGTAGGTTAATCGTTGATTATTCACGTTGATGTGCAGTGCAGCAGTTCCTTTGATTTCATTTCATTATAATGCCTAACTTGAGTATTGTTGTTCACGACGATATGCTGAACAAATATCTTGGGTCTGTAAGTGTGCTATTTGATCCTTCTAAATGTGTCTTGAGATGGTGTTCTTCTTCTTAGTACATTTGGCAATAGGTTATATGATTGTCTTAGACGGTCCGTTGTTATCTTCTAATTCACATTATATTATAAATTGTGGAGATTAAGTGAGCTCAGTTTTTACTATTTCATGTAGGTTCGAAGAGAGTCCTCTAATTTTAATAATGATAAAGTGAGCTCAGTTTTTACTATTTCATAGACTTCCTGAGTAACCGCAGAGGATCCAAACAATCTATATCTCTAACAGTATGTATGAATAAGAATGATGGTCCCAAAGAAGAAGGATATAATCAAACCTGAGATAATGCAAATTGTTACTTGAGGATACTATCCTGCTTGAGCATACGTACTATTCTTCTTACTTGGGCCATAGGTTCTGAAAGTATATGTCTCACGCATCTTTCCTTTGATCCCGTGGAAATATTGGCTCATATTTTATAGATGCAGAGATGTAGATTTGAATTTCATGCTTTTGCGGGATACATTGATTATAGTCCTCTGAGGAACAGAAAATAAATATATATATTATGTGAATGTGAATTTATTCATAAACAAGTTGTATGGGGACACGACTCGGAACCTTAGCTCGTGCCCCGAGCGGGAGGGTCCCCTTACTAAAATAAACCACCTAAAATTTAAAACTTTTACTTAACTTGAAAAGAACACCAACTTTCATACTTCAACATAAACAACATTACTTCTCCACATGGAGATAGGTTTATAAAACCAACTTGGAAAGAAAACAACAATCTGTTTATTTACAAAACAACCACGAAAATAAAAGTTTTACAAAAGTTGTTCAATATACACGTTGTTTCCCCAAAAAGAGTAATGTTCATAAACAACTCCCAACCAACCCACTCTAACATACATACCCAGACAATCCCAAAAGAACCAAGTCCAAACTCCTTTTCGTCCTCACTGGGCTAGTCCACCTGTCTCAGCGCGATCTAAAACAGTAAAGGGAGAAGAGGTGAGAATAAATCTCAATAAACTATTATGATGCAACAAGATGCCAAGTAAAATGCAACACATAACAAGGTTGCTCACAACACATTGGTAAAGCGGTAAACACATTACGTTATCTCAGTTTACCTTTCCCGTCTGAGCAATAAGTCGTACAACGTGGGAGTAAACTCCCTTCATTTGTGAAATTCTTAGGCATATTCACATCTTATAAGACTCATATTTCAGAGAACCATATAAGATACTAGCAATCTGTAAGGCTTTTGGCTCAATACAGAAGCTATCACCCCAATCTGTGGCCACAGAAGGGGACAGTCACAGGTATAATGTAATCCGATCACCTTATAGAACAATTTCCATAATTGATCATATTCCATTATATCCCTAAACATCATCTGATTAAAACACATTCAAGCACATAATAGATACTTGAAAAGAAATCCACCATATGGATAACAAAGTAACAACATGGTATCCATACTCATGTTCAAACCAATACAATAGTGCAACATATATTTCATACACTATTTGAATCACAAACCATGAATATGTAACCAAGTAAGGGCACAATGCATCACAAACAAGCCCTACATATTCACTATACAACATTGAGTAACCTTTATAAAGGTTCAAGATCGAATTACCAAGTTTTGAACAACTTTGGTTAAGTTCCCATCAAGCCTTTCAACCATATTCGATGCAATATTTAAACATCTTCCTCATATCTATTTTGACAAGTTAAGACACCATTAAATAGCTCAATTGTTGTACTTTGATTATAGTAAAAAGGGGTTTCATTAAATACTAGGTAGATTAGGTTTTTATTGCTTGAAAATTGAGTCAGAGGCAACAGGGCAGGGCACGACTCGTGCCACCTTAACACCCAGCCTGATACAGTCGTCCCACAGGGCACGACTCTTCCAACTTGAGGGGATGACTCGTGCCCTTCACTAGAAACTCAAAAACAGAGCTGAACATCAGCAACATCAACCAAGTTTTGGTATACTCCTTTCCTTTATACCTCAGAATGACATTTCCTAACACTCCAACTCATCATAATCCATCCCAATTTGCTTCAATACAAATCTAACAACAACCAAATACCATTTTCAAGATTTCCAAACTCAAAGAAAATGATTTAATACCACATGCAACATATCTATACCAATCCCTACAACAATAACCTCAGTTCAACTTTTACCAACATTTCCAACTCAATAAAAATGTTCCAAAATATCAAGAATCATTTTCTTACAACAAAATATCAACTTGAACATTGAATGAGCAAGTATTTGAAAGAAAAACATAATAACTTACCAAAATAATTCAAAAACAAGAAAAAAAAATTCCGAATAGATACGATCCCCCCGGCTTCACGAACAATAATACGCGAACGGATCGAAGAACGAAACAACGGTTGATTTATAGAAATTTATTGAAGGTATTTGAAACCCTAAGCTTTCTTTAGAATAAAGAATTTGAACCTTGCTGATGTTTTATCAAAATAAGGTTTTCATGGAGAAAATAAGAGATACACATTACTAACTATCACCTAAGCTCCTCCAACACTTACATTGATACAACTAACACCCTTAATTTTCCACTTTGACACTAAAGCACCTTCACACTTTATAAATTTTTTATTTAAAATTTCAAATATTATAAATTCACTACAACATTTCATATTTGTTTCATTTAGACATTAAATAATTAAGATTAATTTATTAACATCCTAAAATCACATAAGTTGTCAAAGTATCAAAATGAACACATAAAACTAACAAATAGCATAAAGTGCATAAATGAGATGCTACACCCCCAACCCCACGTGCTCAACACGTGCTAAAATGGTGCCTAGGATTGGGGTCGTGACAAGTTGGCACACTAGAAAAGGGTATCAAGAAATCATGGGCCTCTCTCAGGAAATCTGGCAGTTTGGGATGTGATGAGTTCTATTTCTGTTGTTGTCTTTCAACTGTATTAATGCACCATTATTTACAGTATTATTCTGCTATTTTCTTATCTTGAATTTCTATCCCCTAACTGAACCATTTTAAAAGGCTCTAGTGATTTGCTTCTATCTCACTCTCAAATGAGAATGCTAAACCCTATTCTATTTTATTAGTAATTTACTGATTCATGAATTTATTTTAATGCTAAACATTCAACATTCTGGTACTTTATTTTATATGGCAACAGGAACCGTTAAAATTCACGGGTCCGTATAGAACACATTTCTAAAATTCCACCCGACATTCTTCGAAAAGATTTAAATATATCCCAACATCAAAATTTATATCGGGTGACAAAGTTTATGAAGTCGCAGAGAAAGAGAGAGCTGGTGCTTGCAAAGATCAGAAATTTAAAGGTGGGTCATTTATATTTAACTTATACTGGGAGGGTGCTCTTATACCACATTTTCATTGCAACTATTTTTTTGAATGGGACATTTCCCCTCTTGAACATATTGCGGTCCTGCTAATCATCTGTCAGGTTACTTCATAAACTAATGAACCAATTTTATGGTCAAACTAATGCACCAATCTTTCTCCAGATGCAGTGATGTTTGTAGCCAAACTAATGCACCAATTTTATATTCAAAAGCTGGTTCGTTCGTATAAGTGATACTTGCTAAAAGAATCTTCCCTATGTTTATTTAGATGGATGAGTTGAAAGAACTTAACTCGAGTTTCATCGTGTACATAAACCATTTCTAGATGGGGTATCAGAACTTTATGAAGATGTAGATCGGCGATACCTTAGAGTATGACTTGGATCAGCTTACTCTTTTAAGTGTAAAGAAAATGGTTGGGGTCCACATATTTGATAACTATCAGGTTAGTGAATCAAGCTGATATTGCCTGTATTTTTTATCTGTGTTACTGTGCACTTTTAATTTTGGATATGCAAACGTAACACACTGCATGTGTTTTTGATTGCTTTGATTTATTGCATTTATCACAGCCGTTGTTTTCTAAATTTTGTACATATCTTTACTTGTCATTGTAGATTACATTCGTCTGTAGAATCATTATTTCTTTTGTTATATAGATGGGAATGAATTCTTCAATATGCACACTGTATAGAGACTGAGCTCATGTAAAGAATTTCTATGAGACATTAGTAGGGGCCTTGCGAAGCTTGAGTAATTTTGTTTTCAACTATTTGAAGAAACGTGGACTGAAAGAACAGACCATCTATGAAGCAACACGTAGTGATTACATACTACGAATATGAGAAGCATTTAAACCATTTTATGTAGCTAATTTCTTATGAACTTACTACGGAAGATAAACTAGTAACCTCTTCTAGGTCAATTACCAGGTAACATATTCTGAACTGAGTCAATTGCCAAGCCTCTGAATTACTTCAACTGTTAAGACTAGATATATACAATGATGTTCACGAAGCATTATTGGATCTGAATGTAGATTTTTTTTGGACTTAATAATCATGTGAGTCTGGTTTGGCCTTGATTTCATTTTTTGATTTCCATTTCCCTTGCTACGTTTACTCAGGTTTCAATGTAGTAGTTGCTGGTTGTTTATTTGCTATTGAGACTGTTTTAAGGCCTCCGCGTGCGGAGAACTTCCCTCCATTCACTACTGCAATGATAATATTGGCATCTGTTATTTCATCTATTGTATCAAATGTTGTCACTTATATGACCTTATTGATATGAGGAGGTGATTCTTAACCTGTTGATCAGCTCAAGCTCGGAGGCGAATTAGAAGATGGAGGAGTATTTCAAGGTTGGAGAGAGGGAAACATGGAATTTTCTCCTACATATAAGTATTCTTTAGCCAATTGCAACCAATATTCTGGTGCACTTCCAAATAAAGCACGAGAGAAACGAAAGACTCCACATGTAGTATATCGAATACAACTTCCTCTAAGGAAATAGTAAGTGACACTGTTTTTTGTCGAAGTTTTTTGGCCGTACATTTAAGAAACGGGTGTTAGACTAGTTAGTTTATAACTCTTGTGGATGATTGTAAGAATTATTATTGGTGTAATAAATGAAAGGTTTATTGTTATTGTTGAATGAAATGTTTTTTAGTTCATATTAATTTTTTTATTTGATTTCTTGATTATAATTCATATAATTTGAAATAGGTGTAGCAGGAAAAAAATAAAAATAAAATAAAAAATAAAAAATGAAAAATACCCTTAGATAGTGTTTTTTTAAGCGCTATCTAAGCTTGCTTTTTGTAAAAAAATTTGCTTATATAGCACTTAAAAAACGCTACCTAAGATGATTTTTGAAAATAAAAAAAAGTTCTTAGATAGCGCTTTTTAAAAGCGCTATCTACGTTCGTGAGCTTATATAGCGCATAATAAGTGCTATGCTAACTTGCATAGCGGTAGCTTAGATATCGTTTTTAAGCGTTATCTAAGCTCTAAAAAAACGCTATCTAAGCTCCAATCTGTACTAGTGAATCATACAACTGTGAAATCAATTGAGAAATGAAAATTTATTTTTTCAAATTTTTACAAGTAAAAAATGAAATTTTTAATTTTAAAATTTGAATTATTCCTTGAATGTATTTGTTTAATTCATTTTTTTTCGATTTTTAGATTTTGAGATATTGCATTTTAAAATTTTGAGGAGAAATCAATTTATTATAATTGTAAAATCACATTGCTGTGAAATCACACAACTGTGAAATCACACAACTATGAAAAATAGAGTGACATGTGCAAAATGGTCTACAAAATTATTGGCGAGATTTGAAAATGTCAGTTCTAAAATGTAATATTCATTAGTCCAAAGGACTTATTGGTCAAAGCCTCATAAATAAAAGATGAAAATTCAGCAACTACAAACAAATATATCATATTTATTAAAATATTTGACAAAATCAACCACAACATTATTTATTACTGGTGAAACTCCCGTGCGATGCACGGATAATTACATGCAACACTAAGATAGAAATTAAAGAAAAACAAAAAAAAGTTAAATATAATTATAAATTATGAAAAACTTTCTTAAACACTACATTATCAGTACATAGATCAGATTGACAGAGCTTATCATCATTACAAATCATTATTTTAAGAACATCAGTTGCCAATCCAAACAAATCAAATCAAGGTACAAACTCCGTCTCACTTTAAATTACAAAATAATAATTACTAATAAAGAAAACGAAAACGAAATATTATTTTTTCCATCTCAAATAAATACTTTAGAAAATATACTTCTATAAGGAATTATATTATTCATTTCAAAAATAAATATTACTTTCGACTCAAATTGAATAATCAAAAAATAATACCACATTTTTTATCCAAAAAATTGAGCATTACTTCCTTTATCCGAATGAATATTTTAAAATTTAATACTACTTTATTCGCCTCTAAAATTAATGTTTGTAATATTAGTGCATTCGTCTCAAAATAAGACATTAAGATAACATTAATTTTTTTGACTCATAAAGTAGTATTCTTTTTTTAAATGTTCATTGAGACGAAGGAATTCATATTTATTTCTTTTATGACATAGAAAAAATTCGACTGTTTAAGAAAACAATTCCTTCAATTCAAAAATGAATATTACTTTCATTCCAAAATGAATACTATTTTTTATATCAAAAAATAAATTGCGTCCTTTCTCTCAATCAGCAAATTAATGTTCATTGGGATGAAGAAAGTAATGTTCATTTTTTTGGAAAAAAAAATGAAGTATTATTTTTTGATTATTCATTTTGAGTCGAAAGTAATATTTATTTTGAAATGACGATTATAATTTTTTATAGAAGTACTTATTTTAAAGTATTTATTTGAGATGGAGAAAATAATTTTATATATAGCTTTCTTTATTAATAATAATTATTTTGTAATTTAAAGTGAGACAGAATTTGTAACTTTGTTTTTATTTTGATTTATTTGGAGTGGTGACCGAATTGTGCATGGGTTGGTTTGTTTGGATGACCTATTGTTCATGGCTTTGGAGTGGCTGACCGATTGTCCATGGCCTTGGAGTGGCTGACCGATTGTCCATGCCCTTGGTTTGTTTGGATGACCGATTGTGCATGGGCTTGGTTTGTTTGGATCACCGATTGTGGCCTTCGTTTGTTTGGATCGGTTGGGAGTTGTGGCCCTTGATTTGTTTGAATCACCGATTGTGGCCTTGATTTGTTTGGCTCGGTTGAGGGTTGTGGCTGACCGATTGTGGCCTTGATTTGTTTGGATCATTTTAAAAAATATAAATATTAATTTATCCATCTCAAATAAATTCTTCAAATATATACTTTTATAAAAAAAATATTATTAATTTAAAAAATAAATATTATTTTCGACTCAAAATGAATAACCAATAAATAATACTAATTTTTTTTCCAAAAAAAAATGAGAATTACTTCTTTCATCCTAATAAATATTTTTAAAATTAATATTACTTTCTTCATCCTAATCCTAATGAAGATTACAATTTCTTAAATTATTTATTTGAGATGGGAAAAATAATATTTCTATTGAGTTTTCTTTATTAATAATTATTATATTATATTTTTTTAAAGTATTTGCTTGTTATCTTCATTTTTGCCACTATGTGAAATTAAAATTTTGCTCACAATTTTTGGAGGGAAAGTGAGACTTTCCTCCTTTTATATATAAAATTTTATATATAGATAGATGTGACGGACATAAAATATTAAAATTATACTAGTACATGTTTTTACACGAGTGGGCTTTAGGTTGAAAATATAGGAAAAAGCCCAATAATATTGTAGCAAGCCCATCTTTACCCAAGTGCTTTCAACTTAAGCTTACTATATCATTTTCTTTGGTCGGCCAAAGTCTTCAAGACATTAAAGAGGTCATGTTTGGATTCGCTCCAATGGAAATGTTGACGAGGAATGATCTTGGTGTATAAATAAAACATCATACATGCAATTGTGGGCCCAACCCAAAAAACCCAATGTCCATTCCAAAGGTGCCCTCCTCTAACAAGGGCTGCACCCAAACACCGAGCCGGGTTCATTCCGGCACCAGCATAACCCTTTTTAGCAGTAACTGTAGTCGATATGAACACGAGAAGGCCCAATACGGTTCCGATGATTGCACAAACGGTCACATGACCTAAAGCCTTTGCTTGGCGGTGATCATATGCTAACCAAATTGAAGCAAACAGAAAAATGAATGTACAAATTATCTCTAACCAAAGGGCCTGGCTTGTCTCCAGGCCCACTACAATTGGGCCTTCTGGGCCAGGTGCAATGACCGTCAAGGTACAACCTCCAAGTGAAAAGGTTTGTGCAATGGTACTACTCACCACAGCCTTAAGTGCTAGTGCACCTAGTATTGCACCTAGACATTGTGCACAAAAGTAAATGGCGGCACGTGAGAGGGAAATGATGCCGACTAGGGCGGCGGAGAAGGAGATCACCGGATTCATGTGGCCCCCGGAGATCGGAAAAAGGGCAAGAAGTAGGATTATGACAACAATGGCGACTAGGATTGATAGGAGCAAGTTTGGCATTTTGGTATCAGTCTCGTTGGAAGAGATGACTATAGTGTCAATCACAAAAACAAGTACCGCGGTACCTAGTACCTCCCCTATCGATGCTCGCCAAACCTGATTACCAAAAAAGTGTCAGTATAAAAGAATAGTATCATTTCTAAAAAAAATACAATAATATGAAACGATATTTTTATTGAGTAATTTATCTATTAAAAATGTTTGATTTGTCTGACGAGATTATTCTCACATTCAAGGAGAAGAGATCCTCCAATCCCAACCTCTCACCCAAAGTAAAGGTAGTGTATTTCTTCCCTTCATCATCAGTCTTCCATGGAGCTGACCTGCAAAATATAAGCAAAAAACAATGGAAAAGACAACATTAGGCTCCAAGAAAATGATTTTTTGAGTGAAAAACGAAGGGAAAAGACACTAACATAGGGGTAGTGGTGGAGAGGGGTTGAATTTTATTAACATTAGAAAGGCTCTCTTCATCATCAACAACATACAATCCGCCATTTGTTGCCATTTTCTAAAGAAGACTACACTAGTTGTACTAGTATATATGAGTAATGTTGCTCTATGTTTGATTAAACTATTGGGATATTTATATAGCATATAGAAAGTGGGTGTTATGGTCTCATCAAAGTGGTTAACTTATCCACTTAAATTTAAATTTAGTCACCCTTTTTCCAATTTTAGTTAAATAAAATAACTAATTTAGTATTTGAACATTGCATTGTTAAGAAATTTTTTTTTGCTAGTATTAAATAAAGTTGATGAAGGGGGGGTAGTAAAATTAAATCAAATATTATGAAGAAAAAATTATTGATATTTGTTCAAACCTTATATTTCATTCGGTCCAAAATAACTGTCACATTTAGATAAAATATTTAGTACAAAATAATTATCGCTTTTGAGGTCAAAAGCATTAAAATTCCTATTTTATCCTAGTATTGGAACTTATTTTTCTTTATTAACTGAGTTACTGCGTGGAGTAATGTAAGAGAAAAAAACATTAAATAAAAAACAATTTTATACTTTTGTCATTAAATTAAAATAATAATTATCTTTTTGAAAATCTGTAAAAAAAAAATCAAACAACGACAATTATCTTAGAAAAAATCAAACAACGATAATTATTATGGAACATTAAATGGATATGCAGTTAATCCCTTTTATTCATCGTAAACTTGAGTGCCAATTTGCATATTAATGTATGTCATACTTGTCTTGTTTCTCCGAAGGCTTCTTCGCTCTTAAATTTCAACTACCCTCAGACAAAAATGATTGAATATGCTCTCTCTTAATCAATTATTATGACAAAAATATTCGTATCATTTCAAATTTAGCGACAGGTTGTATCATATATATTTGAATAGTTTGAAAAAAGGAACAAAAACGTAAACTAAGTCAGAGCTTCACCGTCGAATGCCCTCCGGCATGAGAGTAAGTATTTGTGTTTATAGAGAGAAATCAATTAACAAAAGTTTAGAGTCAAAAGACGCGTTTGTTAGAACATGGATTAATAATATGTGCTATTTAATTCCATATGTTATAATCATTTAATAATGTTAAAGTATAAACCAAATATGTAGAATTTCATTAGGTGTAAGTACCATTAAATGATAGGCATAATGATAACTTCTCACCGCCTTCTTTACGAAAGGGTGTAGTCCCTAAATGATGTGTCCCTTCTCAATCTATATATAGGCTATCCATCAGCCCATTTGAGACACTTAACTACATTACAATTCAGTCACAAAATCATTCTTCATTCATATAAGAAGAATAAGTGTAGACACTATCATTTAGAAGATCTACTCTTCCCTATTTAGAAGTACTATCTCCCTACTCTCTCATTTATTCAAGAACAAGATCAAGAACACAATCATGAATTTTTCAGGTACACACTTCCATCTTCATCTTCTTCTCATTCTTTATCTAGTTGTGAGTCGGTTCATTGTTTAATGGATCATTTTGTTCCAACAATTGGTATCAGAGCCTGCTCATATTCTAGATCAAGTTTGAGTATTATGAGAAACCTTTATTTTTTATTATGCTTTTGATTCTTCAGATTCCATGTTTATCATGTGTTCTTGAATCATTATCATACTCTAATTCAGATTCTAGAGTATGGTGTTAAAACTTAATTATAAAATTTTGGTTTTACTCAAAAGGTTTTTCAATTCTTAATGTAAGATTATCCTATTTTGGACATAGCCACCATCATTGGATGCGTTGTTAGTTTGTTCAAATACATAGCCATACATTTAAAAATGTGATGTGAGTGTGCGGATCTACTTGCTTTGGTTGAATATTGATTCACCATTAAGTTAAGAATTGATAGTCTAAATCTGGAAAATTGGATGTTATGGCTCGATGTCCTGGCAAAGGGTCCGGCGCCCTCCGAGCACCTTCCTTGACTCGGTCGAGCACCCCATTTGTATCAGCACAACGTTTGAAAATTTTTGAAAAGGCGCCATCCAACGGTCATGATGCTCGGCCGAGTCAAGGATAGTGCTCGGCCGAGCACCCATAAGAACTCGGCCGAGCACCACTAAGGACTCGGCCGAGCGTGAGGGATCAAAAAGGGGTGTTCTCTGGAGTGTTTTGCTCGGCCGAGCACCACTTAATTTTGGCCAAATTTTCAAAATTTTCAATCTTTTGCTATTTTGATCAATTTTCATTCATTTTTTGAGTAAAGTACACATTAATTTGTGCCCAAAATTTTGTGATAATTTGTTAGTAAATTGTAGTATCTGGACACCAGTCGCGCTTCGGCGGTTCTTATAAGTTATCAAACTTTATAGAATGGACGGGTAGAACAAAAGGATTACTATCTTTATTAATAAATTTCATTAATTACCTTAAGGCCTTTTGTTTCCGATTAATTATATCCTTAACATTGTTGGACAAAATTAACATGCTTGTTTCCCAAAGGAGACCTTGTTGATTAAATTCAAACTTGTTAAAAGATGAATGTAAATATTGATATGTGATAACATGCTTGTTTTCCAAAGAAGACTTTGTTGTTGACTAAGTATTTACATTCATGGGGTAATAATCGAACTAAACTTTTTGTCATTTTAAATGCTGTGAACCATTCCAAAGGAAGGCGGGTGTTTAAAGTGAATTGTTTATATTCTTTATTGTCGGGTAACAAGTACCTTAAACTTTAGGACATTTTTTATACTTGAATCGGTCCAAAGGAAGGCAAGTATTTAAAATGTACTCCCTCCGTCCCACAATAATACTCCCTCCGTCCCAATCTAAATGTCCAAACTTTCCTTTTTGGGCGTCCCATTGAAAATGTCTTATTTTCAAAAAAGAAAACTTTTTTTTTCACTATTCCACCCACTCATTCTCTCTCCTACTTTACTTTTACACTCACAACATTCTCTCTCCTAACTATTCCTCCCACTCATTCTCTCTCCTATTTAATTTTTCATACTCACAACATTTAAACTTTTTCTCTTTCCTACCTCACTTTTTCTCTTTCTTACCTCACTTTCCTTAATTCACGCGCCGAACCCATTTTTGGACATTTAGATTGGGACGGAGGGAGTATATAAAATTTCTATTTTGGGCGTCCCACAATAATATATAACTTTCCCAAAATGGAAAGGAATTTTTACTATTCGCTCCACTCATTCTCCCTCCTACATTATTTTAATACTCACATCACCATTATAATTTACTATTCTCTCTACTCATTCTCTCTCCTATTTTATTTTCACACTCACAACACTTTCAATATAATACTTCCTCCTTAATTCCCGTGCATTGGCAAATTTCTATATTAATATGGGACGGAGGGAGTATTATTTAAGCTATTTGTTTTCCCTAAAATAAATCAAACTGTGAGTCAATTCGCAATCCAAAGATTAGTCTTGATGTCATATTGATTATCTTTTATTTTGATGGAATTCATTTGATATAATTAATCATTGTGTAGTTTCTTATATATGTTTTGTTTCATTCTTTTGTTCTCTTCCTTCAGATTTGATTAATGCTTCATCCGTAACTACTGCTATAAATGATGTACCTTTGATTACTGAGACTAAACTTAAAACTTGGAAAAATAATATAACGATGATCTTAGGCAATATGGACATCGATCAAGCATTAGAGGAATCAAGTCCCGTTGCTCTCACTAAAGAAAATATCGTTATAGAACGGAAAAATGTTGAGCAATGGAAACGGTCCAACCGCGTGAGTCTAATGATCATGAAAAATGCAGTTTCAAAGACATTTTTGGACAATGTCTCTGAAATCGAAAATGCTGAATTTTTCTTTGAATTCTTGTGGAAACTTGTTTCCATACAGTACAAGGGTGTAAGTGCTCCAATTTGAGCTTGTTAGAATTTTCGTTAGAAAATTAACGGAAGTTATAACATTTCTAACAATTCCTAACTATCCTAACATTCCTAACAAAGTGAGGGTAAAATGGGCATTGTTATTTAAGGTTAAACCTTAAAAAGAATCTCAAAAAAGAAAAACAAATGAAGAAAACCAAATATAGCAATGCTGGAAACAAAAACTGGCTGGTCAATTTGAATTTTGAAAAAGATTATTCTTCTTGTCCAAAGCTGAAGCTGCATTTAATGAACAGTGCACGCTGCCTGATCCTATCCGCGCGGATACGTTTGCTATTTTCAGAGGGCTATAAATTGAGCCCTCCAGTCACAAAAATAAGAAGGAAGAACAGAAATGCAACGAACCTCTGGCGAAATATAGAGAGAAAACAGTGAGAATTCTCAAGAATTGTCACCTTTTTCTCTCCAATCTTTCCCAACTCATACTCATCCACTCACTCTCATATTAAAGCCCTAAACACTCATACACTCAAGCCAAACACTCAAGAACACAAGGAAGATTGGTAAACCCTCTTCTTCCTAACCCTAAATCTCATCCATGCATGCATCTTCAAACTACAAAATGTAGTTCTTTCATCTTCTTTCTCTAGATCTAAGAAGATCACCATGGAAGACCATCTCCATGGATGATCTTCTACAAAGATCAACATTATTTTCGAAGCTTTTCTTTCTTACTTGCAAAAATGCACTTTCAAAACCCTAAAAAACCATTTTCAAGCACTAAATCTTGATTTCAAAGGGTAAAATCCCCCTCCCCAAGCAAATGAAATGCTTAGTCCTAATGTACCCCAAGGATGGTTTGGTATAGTTGATTCACCACTAAAATGTCTAGTGATCACTAACCAAAACCTAGGGAAATGGGGACAAGCATGGATGCAAAACCCCCCTTAAAATCATATTTTCTTTCTTGAGAAGTTGCTGTCCAGTAGCAAATTTCTCAGACCTCAGTCCATGGTCTTAATTTTTGGACACAGATGAACTTGGAATTTGGTGTTGACTACAAAACACTTTTTGTAGCCAACATCCAGAGCTTTCCAGACATATTTTTACATTATTTTTTGGGTGAGTAAAACTCCTCTTTTCAATTTTTCTTTCAGAGGCTAGTTCATCAGCTTCTGGGAATCCAGATCTCATATCTGAGGTTTCCAGAAGGTTTTGACCCCTCAAATCTTCTCCAAAATGGAAATTTCTTTCACACAAAGTTTATTCAAGGAGTCTAGAGAAACTTTCATTCTCTGAGTTCATCCAGATTATGAAGTTTTAGGACCCTTGAATTCGTTTCAAAATCAGGTGTCTGCTGCCATTTTCTTCTGGCAGAAGTGACTTCTCAACTTCAAAAGGTTTTTTGAGTACCAAATCTCAAACCAAAAATTCTCCAAAAAATCATGGGATCAGTTTAAAGTCTTAAAAAGACATCCCAATTTTTACTTTTTCCAGTTTCAACTTATTTTGGCCAAAACACACACACACACACACACACAAATGATTTTCAGCTTGGAAGACTCGTTTTACGAGGCGCGTCGGGTGCACACTAACGTCCTTCCCGACGCGTAACATGACCTCCGAACCTAAATCTCTGATCTCGGGCTTTTTTCAAAGTTTTGGCCCTTCAAAATTAAAATGGCGTGGCGACTCCGTTTTTTCCGGTTTTATTTGGTTTTTCAAAGAAACGCGAAAATCGAATTTTTCCCGCGAAAAAGGCAACACATCGTTACAGTGGCGACTCCGCTGGGGACTAAGCTTTTTAATAAAAAAAATGGTATTCGGTATATTGGTGGAAACCACTAAATTTCCCGTTATCGCCTCCTAACACGAGTCGGGGATAAATTGTGGTCTAACAATCCCACGTACCGGTATCACCGTTTTCAAAAAAAAAAGCTTTTGAGGGTCAAGCTTCCGTCCCGGCTTCGAAAATCATTTTTGTGTGTGTGTTGATTTTTGCACAGTTTTCATGTTGTTTTGGCCGCCTCGGAGAAAGTCAAAATTTTTGACTGTCGGAATAATGTCCCTAACTGTCGGAATTTTCATGCTTACGTGCTTATGTGCTCATAAAAAAAAATTCAAAAAAAAAAGATTTTCAAAAAAAAAAGAAAATTTCCAAAAAAAAATCATGCATCATATTTTTAAGACACATAAAAAAATCTCTATTTTACTCAGAAAAAGAATATAGACTGCTTGCACACTACGCGCACGTGACCGTACACTGCACACTACGTCCTTAACCCGGGGAAATCCTTGTCGCGGTCCGTTTGGTCTTATTACGCCTCTCGGATGAGCACAGGACTACCCAAACATCCCATGGAGCCTCGTGTCGACCATGCACTTGTCCGTGACACACTTTGTCCGAGACCCGGTTGGTTTTTAGTCTGGTCTGTGTCATGCCCTGTCCGTGTATAGACCTTTCCTTTCAAGCCTTTGTCGGCATACCGACTCAATATCTCTCGGTCCCTAATCGTCGCTAATCGGCCGAAGTTCCGCCGGTTTTCCGCCGCAGACTTTGACCAAGATATTGACCGGCGCCTTGACTTCGGCTCGACCGGCACAAATTATACACTCGACTCCCAAAGATTGACACCGAGTCATCAAGGATTAACGGTTATTCCATGCCTAATTACGGCTTAACCGACGACAAGTCAAGATCAATAGGATATTTATCACTCCAAATCATGCCGACTTTTTGTCGAGCCTCTGACATGATCTTGACTTTCGACGTCGCCTTGTCCGTAATTTACATCGAATGCTCGTTAAGACTCGATTACCCGCCGACTTTTAGGATCGTTTTCTTTCTGGTCGGTGGGACCCGCTTGCCTCTATAGGACCCTCGCCCGGGCTGTCCACCCCGGGAGGTCGAAATACAGGTGGAATACGAGGGGCTTATAGACGTAGTGACGGGGCCCACCGATCCAGAATCGCAGTAGTTTGCGAAAAGAAGAGCAATCTTTTCCAACCGATTAGGTTAATAAAACATGTTTTAAGTAAACGTGAACAAATAACTGCATGTTGCATGAGCCAAAAGCCCAAACACCTACCCTCCTTCCATTCCTGCACATCCGAATCTTCGTGTCCTTTCCCCCGCAGCCTCCGCACAAAGCTTGGTTTCGGCACCTGGTCACCGTTTGATCGGGCCTTGGGAAGAGTCAAGCGCGTCATCGCCTTCGCCGTTTATTCCAACTCCGGTTTCAGAATGTCTCGCATCACCGGTAATGATAGGGATAACGTTGCTCCGTCCTCCAAAATCCCTCGTAGCACTCAAGATTGGATCCAGCTGGTAGAACAAATGAGACTTCGACATGAGGCCCAAATTGATGACCTACCGGGGGTAGTCGCAAGTCATGGTTTGACTATCGCCTCAATTCCGATGGCACCTTTACCGCAAAGACAGAAGAAGGTTCTCCTCCTCTTCTTAATAGTCCTGATACATCAAGATGCTACCCCAAGATTCCTATATTTCCACCGCCGGACTCCCGCCCGCCGACTTACAGGGCAACCGGCCCCCAAACAGCTAGCCGGGGACGAAAGAGTTCGGTATACCGTCGGCTGTCCCCTCTCAAAGTGATGGTCCCACAAATATCGCCCGAGTGATGAAAATCAGAAACAGCTTAAAGAAATATGGTCACCATCAAATCCCCGGAAGAACGCTGCACGGACAGCAGCCTGGATTGAAGAGGCCACACGCCACTTTGGGACCTTAACAATATCCCAACCGACTCCGGGGCTACCTTGAAGGACAAACATATGCCCGTTCCCTGACCTCAATATCTCTCATTATCCGGCGGAGTCCAATCACTCGCTACCGCACGAGCCCAACAGCAGATCCCCCGACCGGCCCACTCAAAGTCCTTCCAAGACCGCCAACCCGAGGTCCCAAATCCGCCACCACCGTAGAACACATTTGGTGGGATATTTGTGGATCGTCCCGATTGCCTTGAAAGGGACTATCGTGATTGGATACACGAGGACCGTCCTCCTAAGAAAAAGAAAATTTCCTCCCAAAGAAAAATTGAAGGAGAGATTCGAGGCCTAGTGATAACAAGTGTGGGAACGCTCAGGGAGCCATCTGGGATTTGATTATTATGTACTCTACTCAAAGCCGCCTTTCCCAAAGCAAAAAGGGATAAAAGAGCGTAAAAGCCTTGCCAACGACGGAATCGAGACCTTCGGATACCGTAGTACCGCAGAACGTAAGTCCCAACCCCCTCGAGGTCGCCCAAGGTTCGGTTGTCCAGCCTCCCGAGTATACACCGATGAAGAAAAACCGACACCACCTGGGCGCTCCCACTCAATCAACATGTTGACCGGAGATGGCAACCGCCACAAAAGGCATCGCATAACCTGTGGGCTTCGGGCAAAGACTCTCGCTCGCAAGAAAAAGGCACGAAGTGACCGGCTTGATGATTCTCCATCCCGAGACAAGGACCAAATCTATGATCCTCACCTATATGGGAGTATGATCACCTTCTGCGATGAAGATTTGCCAAGAGATGTCTCCCCAACACAATGAAGCTTTGTACATCACTATTCGGCTCAACACCATGTCACTCCCTGGGGTGTTAGTGGACAATGGATCATCGGTAAATGTCCTTCCCCTCAAAGCATGATGAGGGCCCTCCGCATAAATGAAAGGCGCGTGATCCCGTCTACCCTGGACCGTCAAAGCCTACGACGGTTCGTCTCGTCCCATTCTCGGGGACAGCGACTCGAACTGCAGTACGAAACCCAAATGGTGCCCGCAAAGTTCCATGTAATGGATATCCCTCCGAGTTCACACTCTACTAGGGCGCCCTTGGTTGCATCACATGAAAGCCATAGCTTCCACCCTCCACCAATGCGTCAAATTCATCAACCGGCAGGGAGACCTTGAAGTCATAAGGGGTGACAGCTTCCTCATAGGGAACGAAGCCGAAACAATAGCCAAGAACGCCCACAAGCCGAAACACCGGGCTACATCCTTCAAGAGGCAAGTCTCGCCAAAGATCCTTTGGAATCCAAAGAATGCCAACTATGTCGACACACTCAAGCGAGCGGACTCCGAAGAAGTTCGATTCATCAAATTCAATTGCTATTTCCAACACTTGAGGCGTACTCGGAAGGAAATGCCGAACACCGCCGTGATACGTGCACACAAGTCCCCGGTCTCAATCACAGATTTGTCGCATTCTCGCAAACCCATTCCTTGGCCTCGCCGGCGAGGAGGTTTTCATGATAAAAGTCGGCAAACACCGACGCACTCGGCTCGAATCTATGAACGTCGTGTGGGACGTCCTCCTTCTTGAACTACACCTTCCAAGCCTTTCCGCTCGAGTATGGGACATGAGATTTTTCTAGCCGCTCACCGAGACGCAATGCGTCCTTACATCCGGGATTGAGCGATCGATTATGACGAAACGGAAGTCCCTGCACCGAGGAAGATCCCTACATCCACATGCTCGGCTCTCGATGCCAAACACAGCTTGATTCTCGGTTCGTACAAAGAGATGATAGCAACGACCGAAGAGGGAGCACAGAGACCATGCCTTTCCCGAGTTGTGAAGCCACCAACAGCGATGCCGCTAAAGAATTGGGAAACTCTCTCAGCCCGTCCGCGACCAAAGAGGAAATGATCACCAAGCTTGGATTGGTCCCCGTCCTTTCGTGTCAACCTTTGTAAAGTCCTCCGAGTCTCTCATTGTTGAATTCGAGTCTCTCGAGTCGTACGATGGCCTCACGCCCGAAGACTACGAGTCCGTAGCCAACGTTGTATTCCCTTCGTCTTCAATGAAATGATGAACCTTTCGAGTATCCCTTAATTGCCACTTTAACTAATGATGAATTAACTAATAATCTAAAAACAGCTTAATAACGATTCACTAGATGAAGAGGCGTACACATTAAATGAACAATATATCAAAGAAATCTTTAAGCAAAGTTGTCCTGAAAGAGGAAAATCGAGCCCAAGCCGAAGAGATTTTGACAAATGTGAATTTGGGAACTCATGGGAAGAGCCTAAAGAGACGCAGATTGGTAGTTTCTTTTGAAGGGACCGAAAGGGTTGCCCTAATCGAGCCGCTAAAAGAATTCGTGGATGTGTTCGCATGGTCCTATAAAGATATGCCAGCCTCGATCCTTCCATAGTTGAGCACCGAATACCGCTCGACCCGTAAGTCAAGCCGCAGCGTAAGCTAAGAAGAATTAAGCCCGAATGGTCCTTACAAGTGAAAGAGGAAATAGAAAAGATGCTCGGGCGTGGTTCATCAGTGGTCATTGAATACCCAACATGGCTGTCCAACATAGTGACGGTGACTAAGGCCAACGGAAAGATCCGATGCCGCGTAGACTTCAGAGACTTGAACAAAGCTACCCAAAAGACGATTTCCCCCTTGCCAAACATCGACATTTTGGTAGATTCCACGGCCAACCACGAAGTCAAATCTTTCGTCGATGGTTTTGCCGCCACAACCAAATCAAAATGGCGTAAGAAGATCAAGCCAAAACAGCCTTCACAACCCCTCGGGGCACATACCGCTACACTGGCCATGCCATTCGGACTAAAGAATGCTTTGGGGCTACGTACTGTAGGGCGGCTACGGCTACTGTTTCCATGACATGATCCACAAAGAAATTGAGGTCTATGTGGACGACATGATAATACATTCCAGAGGATCGATGGCCAGCACTTTGTTGATTTGAGAAAATTCTTCGGCCGCCTCCGAGACCACGCGCATTTAGGCTCGAATCTAGCTAAGTGCACCTTCGGTGTAAGACGAGGCAAGGTACTAGGATATATGGTGACGAACGGGAATCGAAGTAGATCCCCGTAAAATCAAGGCGATAGTTGAAATGAAGCCACCACGACACCGACGTAAGTGAAATCCTTCATGGGAAGATCTGCAATACATAAGCCGCTTTGTAAATCACCGACCTCGATCCGCGAGCCAATCTTCAAGTTGATGAAAAGAATGCCTACACGTAATGGACCCCAGGAGATGTCGACTTGCCTTTGAGCAGATTAAGGCATACCTTGTGAATCCCCGATTCTCTCGCCCACCACATGTGGCAAAAGCCACTCTTGCTATATCTCACCGTCACGGATACGGAATTGGGGCTATGCTAGCTCAAGAGAAAAAGATTCCAAAGTCGAAAACGCCATCTATTTCGTAGCGTAAAGCTCCAAGGAAGCGAACTCAATTACTCCGCTTGCGAGAAGACTTGCGCGAGGTTTAGTGCAGGGTAGTGGGAAAGTTGAAACACTACATGCGGTCTCACCCGATACATCTTGCTTTCAAGGATAGACCCCATCAAATATCTGTTTCGACAAGCCTTCCATCTCCATGAGATTGGCAAAATGGTCGTTCTTTTGGCCGAATATGACATCGCTTATGTTTCAAGGAAATCCATAAAAGGACGCATAATGGCGTAACATGCGGCCGATTTCCCAAGTGATGAGTCCCAGGGACTCCGAACCTCAATTTCCCGATGATGGAATCTTCGCTCTAGAAGGAGAAAATCGCGGCAACTCTTCTTCGACGGAAAGGCCAAACAAAAGGGGGAACAGGATAGGAATGCTTCCGGTCGATCCTACTGCGACGAACACACCCCCATAGCATGAAGGCTGAACTTCGAAGTCACCAACAACGCGCTGAATATGAAGCTTGCATAGGCGGGTTGGAAGCCGCCCTTGAAAGAAATATCAAGGAATTGGAGGTGTACGGTGACTCTGCCCTCATCATCAATCAGGTCTCTAACAAATGGAAGACCGTGGATCCGGAGTTTGCGAAGTATCATGCTTACATGGAAGAGTTAGTAACTCAATTCAAAGAAATCGGCTTTCATTACACCTTGAAGAGACCGAAACTTGAGGTTCGCGAGATGCTCTGCTACACTAGCCTCTCTTGTCGAAATACACGAAGGAAAGTCTGTTAAACCATTCAGAGTCGGGAGAAGAGAAAACCCCGCCTATTGCTTCGAAATTGAAGCGGAAGCCGAATCGATCAATGATCCCTGGTACACTCAGTTTACCAGACTAAGAATGGCGAGGCCTCTTTCAAAAACGAAGATGGGGAATATAAAGAAGGAATCAAAGCAAAAAGTCTCTCGGCCACAGAGCGGCTCGCCTCCCATTATGTTCTTTTGGGAAACATGTTATACAAAAACGTTATCAAGGCCCCCTCTGCGATGTATCGGCAAACAAGAGGCTACCGAACTCATGAAAGAAATACATGGTGGTACTGCGGCCCTCACATGAATGCTCGAGCTCGATGCAAATCATGCTGAGAATGGGGTATTTTTGGATCACCATGGAAGCCGATCGCATCCAGTTTGTCAAAGCCGCGATAAATGTCAGCCGATACTCAAATCTTAATCACTTGCCTCCTCACGAGTTATCTTGCATGACAACCCCTTGGCCTTTCGTCACTTGGGGAATTGATGTCATAGGCAAAATCACACCATCGTGCGATAACGGCCACGAGTTCGTCTGGTAGCCGTGGATTATTTCACCAAGTGGGTTGAAGCCAAAGTCCTACAAAATCCTCAATTCAAAGAAAGTCGCCCTCTTCATCAAAGAAAACATCATGTGCCGATACGGGTTGCCGGCCGAAATCATCTCGAGATAATGGATCCCACTTCGAAGGGGAATGTGAAAATTGCTGGCGGAATTCCGAATAACCCGTCACAAGTCATCACCCTACGGGCCCCCAAACCAACGGAGCCGTCGGCAAAGAAACAAGACTCGGGAAAATATCATCCAGGAAATGGGCTGAGGCAGAGATTGGCCCGAGAAGTTACACCCGGCACTGCGGGGGCTACGAGAACATCAGTCGAACGGCAACCGGGAAACACCTTTTGCCCTCACATACGGAATGGAAGCCGTACTCCCAATTGAGCTGGAAATACCCTCGCTCAGGTATCTTCTTTGGAAAGCCGGATCAACGAGGTCGAATGGCTCCGCAGTCGCCATGACGAATTGGCCCTGCTAGACGAACGCCGGCGAAGGCCATGGAACACATCCGAGCCTACCAGGGAAGAATGGCCAGAGCCTTCGACAAGAAAGTAAAGCATCGGGAGATCCGAGAAGGTGATCTCGTTCTAAAAAGAAAAGCCCCCAGTCCGTATCAACCCCCTCGGCAAATGGGAGCCTGTATGGGTCGGGCCATATGTCGTCCAGAAGATTTTCTCCGGAGGCGCCATGCAACTTGCGGACCTCGACGGGAATCCCTTTGTACACCCGGTGAATGGTGACAAGGCTGCGCGAGATACTACGCGTAAAAAAAAAAAAAACAAAAAAAAAAAAACAAAAAAAAAACAAAAAAAAAAAGAGTGCTAAAAGAGTAATACCCAACTAGGTTAAAAACCCGAAAAGGGCAGCCTAGGTAAAAAACAGGGTTGCACAAAAAAAAAACAAACAAAAAAAAAAACAAAAAAAGAGTTCACCCAGTTTGAACTACGAAGACCCGAGCTCCTCAAAATGAGGGAACGTAGGCGGCCGGAAACGGTTCGGTCTAAAGCACAAATAAAAGCCATACTTTGGCATCAATACAATTGATCGAGACCATGAAAGCGTCTCGAAAAACTCTAAAGCAATTCAAATATTCATTACAAGTTAAAAGCTCTTTGATGAGTCTAAGCCCGATTCATTCCTACAAGCGGCAACTGCTAAAGGAAAACTAAGATACATAATCAAACTAATGTGTCCGTCATGGCAAGAAAGGGATACTTGGAAACCTCGTAGTCACTCCAAGCCACTCGTCTTGGCCTCTCCTTTCTTCTTCCCCCTCAGAGTCTTTGTCGGGGCCTTAGTAGCCCTAGCGTCATCCCTCATCTCCTGTAACCTAGGCGGTGCATAGGAGCCCTCCTCTCTGTCTCTTGACGTAAGCCTCATAATCAGTCACGGCGTCTCCGCTCCTGTCATGAGGGTTGGCCCTCGCCTCGGCCCTCCTCCTCTCGAAGCAGCCCGGTCCTCCGCACCTACAATGGCCTCACGCCGTCTCAAAATAGCCACTGAGTCTCTCCCGGATGCCCCTCGTACCAATCCAGGGTACCAAGTGGTCAGGAACACCGGTCTCCTGACGCTGAGAATGACCCGAGGAGGAAAGGCATCGTACCTCCATACTCGGGAAAGAAATGGAAACACCGAGGGATCATCCATGGAAACAGAGCCACCACCCGGTGGCTACATCATCAAAGCCCTCCAAAGGAACCTGCTCCAAGCCAAGCTGCCTAAGGACCAGAGCCGGAATGTAGAAAGCTGGGTGAAAGCCCGGAAGCATAACCACATGGGCACCGATCTGAAGCACTGCGAGTCTCCACCCGCCAACCGAGGCACCAACCATCGATATCTTCGGTCTGGCGACCCCGCCATCCAGCGCGCCCACGAGCCCCGATCATCAAAGTCTACATCAACACCTCTCTGGCAAAAGTCCAAGGCACGATCATATCGGAGGTTTCCCGAAAAACCCCCAAACGCTCCATCGGCCCACGGGGTCAAGAGAAACGGGCTGCCCCATGCATGTACCGCCGTCCCGGTAGCTAACTCGTCGAGAGCATGAAAAGTCTCCCCAAGAATCAAAGGAACGACATCTGCGCCGGGCGACAATGAACGACAACATCCGGCGAGATCGATGGCAAATCCCGAAGGAATAGACCATGAACAAAGTGCCGAACATGCAAAGTGCAAAGGCATCCCAATAGGCGTCATCCACCAAGCCTAAGCCCCTAAATCTGTCGGGAAGACCGGAAATATCAAAATGGTCGGGACCGCGGATCATGCCTCGTGCTTCCTCCGGAAAGATGAAGAAGGTTGCACAACTTGTCAACAAAAGAAGCTCCTCCGACAAAGGAATTGCTATCTCCTCCACCTCCGGACCTCCAAGCAAGGCCCGAAATTCTTCCACAGTCGGAACAATCTCGTTGAAGGAAAGGCAAAAGACATGCCTTCTAGTATCCCAAAACGAAGAAGAAGCCCTTAAGAGGTCATAATCCGGAACCAATTCTTTGAGAGACCACAAGCATCGTACCTTGTACCGTTCTTCAAAGAAAGACCTTCTCTCATGCATAATTTCCCTGGACCAATCCTTGAACTTGTTGAAAAATGACATTTGGGACTCTTGGGACAATTTTGAGGGAGCTTTTCTAAGGCTTTCCATGGTTTTTTCTCTCTTCCTCCCCGAAAATGGCTGTTTGCGGAGGTTGAAGAAGATATTTGAATTTGAAATAAAGCAAAGCCAGATTTAAAGCAAAATCAAAGGACAGGTGTCGAATCTTTGTCCCCATCCGCGCGGATACGTTTGCTCCCCATCAGAAAAATCTGCAACAGTCCAAGCTGCTACACCAAAAAGGGAATATTCCGTCCCGGTTGCTCGAAACTTGTGCAAAAACCCTCCCCAAACCAGTCCATATACCAAACACCCTTGCAAAAAAAAAAACAAGGCTCATGCAACACTGCATTCATATTGCATTGCATTCATAAAATAAAATCCTAAATTATTACATTCCAAAAAAAAAGAGAGTGTACAAAAAAAAACAACAAACAAACATAAATAAAATCCTAAATTATTACATCAAAAAAAAAAATGTGCATGATCTGTACAAATCTCAAAAAAAAAAATCAATCGGAGTCTCCTCGCCGATGTCTCCCCGGTCCCCTCTTGCGACTCGGGCCCGCCTCGTCGGGAGCCCCGAAAGTCTCGGGCTCAGAATCGTCCTCATCTCCGGAGAAGAGGCTCGTCGGGACCAACCGGCACACTCGATAGGGTAAACCCGGATCCACTGAAGAAATCGAACCCGAAGGTGAAGGCGTCCGGCACTCTGAACATACGGAGACGACCCACCATGCCGCCAGACGTGTCCCCTGCCGTGTGGATCCCCAAGAATGACGTGATCCGAAGCGGTGCCGCGCGGTGATCAATGAGAGGAGAAAGAGGGGTCTCGGAAGAAGTCTCCGAGGGAATAGGAGAAGCCTCCCGTCGGACGGAGTGCCGGCCGTGGTCTCCTCGCCCTAGCACGAGGCGCCCGCAAGAAACCATCCTCCGTATGAACCTCTTGGCTCCGATCACTTGCTTCGTCGGTGTCTCGACGACCACCTCCGAAACTGCACAAAAGCAAAAGCGTCAAAAAAAAAAGAAGTGATGCTAGAGATGATGAAACAAAAAGAAAGGAAAGAAGGGGAAAAGGTGAAGCCATACCTTCATACCCGACGAGGCCGGAAAGCTCGTGGAAGCCGCTCGGCCGAGGGATCTGCACCCTCAATCGGACCCCATCCTGGATGTAAGAAAACTCCGTCCGAGGGTACCGCGGGATCCCAAGCCCCTCCCTCTCCAAAACCTGAGGCATCCTCAGCCTCCTCAAGACGAACGCCGCATATGGCTCGATCGCCACGAAGTCCGAGAAGTGCCGACCGCTTGCATCATCCCAGGTCACTGGACCGATCGCTCGGATGCATCATATCGGCGGGAGGCTCCACCGGTGTCCTCAGGCGAGTTCACGCCATGCCGGCGCGTCACCCTCTCTCCCAGATAATATGCATCGCAGGTCAAACCCTCAAAATCCTCCGCTGCACTGCCCAGGATCTCAGCGCCTTTCAGCTGCGCTACCTCAAAGCGATCCCAGGGAAGAATATCATCCCCTCATCCGTCTCGGCCTCCGTCAAAGGAAGGCAATCCGCGCACCTGAGAGTCGCACGCCCCTTGGAGCTTATCTTCTCCCGGCATGCTTGGACCAAGACTGCATGGCCGGATACGCCCGACGTACGCCTCAGGCCGCTCCACATCGTGACGTGGAAAAAATCCAACGCCCATACCTGCGAAAGGTAAAAATCCAATCAATCCAGGGCAAAAGAAAAGTGCGTGCTCAAAAAAAAAAGAGGGAAAGCAAAAAGAGAGCTTATACCTCCAGGGCAAACTCAAAGCAAGACAGGAGCTCACAGAGCCTTCTTCCGCCGTCTATCAAGAGCGAGTACACTCACCACCCGGCCTCCCCAGAAATATCTCCAACCGTCTCCATGTCCTCCAAGGACCTCAAAGGAGGCAAAGACTGCCGTCCCCTCACCGTGACCAAAGAGCGTGCTCGAGAAAGTAAACCACAGGAAGGACCTAGCAATCTGCTCGGCGCTAAACCTATCCTCCCCAGCCTCGTAACTCGCTATGGTCTCCACGATCTTGCCGCAGACCACGATACACTCCATCCCCATCCCCTTTTTGGGAATAGGGAAAATCCAAGAAGGTCCCGCAGTCCGCGTCACCGTAGCCATCTCTCCACTCAATGCTGCGTCCATTAAAGGGACAGACCCGTGATCGCGGCATAGTCGAAGGCGTAGCAGCCGCCTCGCCCCGAAGAAGTGGAATGTGTGGGTCGCATCCCACCATGCCGCTGCTGCGAGCAAACATCAAGCCCTTGCACTTAGGGAACTTGACCAGTCCCCTCAAGCACTCGACAAACTCCCCGAGCCCCGTCTCGACAACGATCCGTCTCGGACTCGGCAAAGCTCCTCGGCCCGCATTCGGAAGCCGGTCCCACAAGTCAATCACAGACTCCACCGATCCTCGAGTCTTCATTTTGTTCAGCTGCTCCGTCACAAAACGGTTTCCGCCCTAAAAAAAAAAAGAGAGAAAATGTCAAAAGATTGCATTTGCATTTACAAAAAAAAAAAAAATTTCGACAGCATAACAGCATACAATGAGCATAGCCCCATTTTTCTCGCATGAGAGAAAACAATTTGCAAGTCCCAATGCATTCATCAAAAAAAAAAAGGATGCATTCCTACGGAAGTAAAAACTCCGTCCCATTTTCAAAAAAAATGCATACATGCATATCATCCATCTTACATGCAACGGGAGGAAAAATCCGTCCCACTTTTCAAAAAAAAAAAAATCCTAAACATACATCTCATATTGGCAAAATGCCCATTCTTTCCAAACAAAATGCATGCATTGCATCATCATTCACCAATATCAATATTCAATTTCAAAAAAAAAAAAATCACAATTCTTCGAATTTTCACATGCAATTTTCGAATTAAAAAAAAAATGTGGCAAAAATGCCAATTTTTTTCCCAAGCAAAATGCACATTTTTGGGACACTCACAAATTCATTGCAACATTGCATATCATCAATATCAATATTCAATATTCAAAAAAAAAAAAAAATATATTCAAAAATCACCCCCGGCAGTCAAACGTAAGACCGAGTGCCCCGAGAAAGATAACGGATCCCGTATCTTTCATCAAAATTACCCCCGGCAGTCAAACGTAAGACCGAGTGCCCCGAGAAAGATAACGGATCCCGTATCTTTCATCAAAATCATCCAACGGCAGTCAAACGTAAGTCCGATCTCCCTGAGAAAGATAACGAGATCCCGTATCTTTCATCAAAATTACCCCCGGCAGTCAAACGTAAGACCGAGTGCCCCGAGAAAGATAACAGATCCCGTATCTTTCATCAAAATCATCCAACGGCAGTCAAACGTAAGACCGAGTGCCCCGAGAAAGATAACGAGATTCCGTATCTTTCATCAAAATTCCCTGCAGCCAAACGTAAGACCGAGTGCCCCGAGAAAGATAACGAGATCCCGTATCTTTCATCAAAATTCCCGACAGCCAAACGTAAGACCGAAGTGCCCTGAGAAAGATAACGGATCCCGTATCTTTCATCAAAATCATCCAACGGCAAATCCAAACGTAAGACCGAGTGCCTGAGAAAGATAACGGATCCCGTATCTTTCATCAAAATCATCCCCCGGCAGTCAAACGTAAGACCGAGTGCCCCGAGAAAGATAACGGATCCCGTATCTTTCATCAAAATCATCCAACGGCAGTCAAACGTAAGACCGAGTGCCCCGAGAAAGGTAACGAGATTCCGTATCTTTCATCAAAATTCCCCCCGGCAGTCAAACGTAAGACCGAGTGCCCCGAGAAAGATAACGGATCCCGTATCTTTCATCAAAATCATCCAACGGCAGTCAAACGTAAGACCGAGTGCCCCGAGAAAGATAACGAGATTCCGTATCTTTCATCAAAATTCCCCCCGGCAGTCAAACGTAAGACCGAGTGCCCCGAGAAAGATAACGGATCCCGTATCTTTCATCAAAATCATCCCCCGGCAGTCAAACGTAAGACCGAGTAACCTGAGAAAGATAACGAGATTCCGTATCTTTCATCAAAATTACCCCCGGCAGTTAAACGTAAGACCGAGTGCCCCGAGAAAGATAACGAGATCCCGTATCTTTCATCAAAATCTTCCCCGGCAGTCAAACGTAAGACCGATTTCCCAGACGAATACATCTGATTTTCCCCAGCAAAGGCTAACGAAATCCCCAGCAAAGTTAACGGAATCCCAAAAGCCAACGAAATCTCGAGTAGTACTCGAACTACGAAAGGGCTTGATTCCCACTAGGGATACGTAGGTAGCCTATCATTAGGTCCAGCCCCTCGACCAAAACGGTCACCCTCTCCTTCGGCAGCAGACAAAGTCCACCGAAAGGCCATTTCAAATTAAGGTCCGAGGCGCCTAAAAAGCCATCATCATTAAGGTCCGAGGCGCCTAAAAAGCCATCACCATTAAGGTCCGAGGCGCCTAAAAAGCCATCTTCAAGGTTCGAGGCACCTAAAACGCCATCTCCAAGGTTCGAGGCACCTAAAACGCCATCTCCAAGGTCCGAGGCACCTAAAACGCCATCTCCAAGGTTTGAGGCACCTAAGACGCTATCACTAGAAAGCGATAAATCGCAATCATCCCCAGCAGAGACCGAAAATGGTCATTCCTATCCCCAGCAGAGCGGATAGCCATCAGACCAAAAATGGTCATCTCTTATCCCCAGCAGAGTTTCTTTCCAGCAACCGACTGTAGAACTCGCTCATCAGGTTCGAGGCACCTAAAACGCCATCATCTCCAGGGTCAAAGACCCGAACTACGACTGGCTTGATTCCCATTCGGGATACGTAGGTAGCCTATCGCTAGGTTCAGCCACCCGATCACTCGATCATCCTGCCAAATATGGAGCCTTACTCTTATCGACGACCCCGCTTCCTTCGAAAGCGCCGTCGCCGAGGGGCTACTGTAAGTGCTCCAATTTGAGCTTGTTAGAATTTTCGTTAGAAAATTAACGGAAGTTATAACATTTCTAACAATTCCTAACTATCCTAACTTTCCTAACAAAGTGAGGGTAAAATGGGCATTGTTATTTAAGGTTAAACCTTAAAAAGAATCTCAAAAAAGAAAAACAAATGAAGAAAACCAAATATAGCAATGCTGGAAACAAAAACTGGCTGGTCAATTTGAATTTTGAAAAAGATTATTCTTCTTGTCCAAAGTCAAGCCGCATTTAATGAACAAGGCACGCCGTCGATCCTATCCGCGCGGATACGTTTGCTATTTTCAGAGGGCTATAAATTGAGCCCTCCAGTCACAAAAATAAGAAGGAAGAACACAAATGCAACGAACCTCTGGCGAAATATAGAGAGAAAACAGTGAGAATTCTCAAGAATTGTCACCTTTTTCTCTCCAATCTTTCCCAACTCATACTCATCCACTCACTCTCATATTCAAGCCCTAAACACTCATACACTCAAGCCAAACACTCAAGAACACAAGGAAGATTGGTAAACCCTCTTCTTCCTAACCCTAAATCTCATCCATGCATGCATCTTCAAACTACAAAATGTAGTTCTTTCATCTTCTTTCTCTAGATCTAAGAAGATCACCATGGAAGACCATCTCCATGGATGATCTTCTACAAAGATCAACATTATTTTCAAGCTTTTCTTTCTTACTTGCAAAATGCACTTTCAAAACCCTAAAAAACCATTTTCAAGCACTAAATCTTGATTTCAAAGGGTAAAATCCCCTCCCCAAGCAAATGAAATGCTTAGTCCTAATGTAACCCAAGGATGGTTTGGTATAGTTGATTCACCACTAAAATGTCTAGTGATCACTAACCAAAACCTAGGGAAATGGGGACAAGCATGGATGCAAAACCCCCCTTAAAATCATATTTTCTTTCTTGAGAAGTTGCTGTCCAGTAGCAAATTTCTCAGACCTCAGTCCATGGTCTTAATTTTTGGACACAGATGAACTTGGAATTTGGTGTTGACTACAAAACACTTTTTGTAGCCAACATCCAGAGCTTTCCAGACATATTTTTACATTATTTTTTGGGTGAGTAAAACTCCTCTTTTCAATTTTTCTTTCAGAGGCTAGTTCATCAGCTTCTGGGAATCCAGATCTCATATCTGAGGTTTCCAGAAGGTTTTGACCCCTCAAATCTTCTCCAAAATGGAAATTTCTTTCACACAAAGTTTATTCAAGGAGTCTAGAGAAACTTTCATTCTCTGAGTTCATCCAGATTATGAAGTTTTAGGACCCTTGAATTCGTTTCAAAATCAGGTGTCTGCTGCCATTTTCTTCTGGCAGAAGTGACTTCTCAACTTCAAAAGGTTTTTTGAGTACCAAATCTCAAACCAAAAATTCTCTAAAAAATCATGGGATCAGTTTAAAGTCTTAAAAAGACATCCCAATTTTTACTTTTTCCAGTTTCAACTTATTTTGGCCAAAACACACACACACACACACACAAATGATTTTCAGCTTGGAAGACTCGTTTTACGAGGCGCGTCGGGTGCACACTAACGTCCTTCCCGACGCGTAACATGACCTCCGAACCTAAATCTCTGATCTCGGGCTTTTTTCAAAGTTTTGGCCCTTCAAAATTAAAATGGCGTGGCGACTCCGTTTTTTCCGGTTTTATTTGGTTTTTCAACGAAACGCGAAAATCGAATTTTTCCCGCGAAAAAGGCAACACATCGTTACAAAGGGTGACAAAAATCTTCGGGAGTACATTATTAAATTATTTCATCTTTCGATCAAACTAAAGACACTTAAGTTAGAGATTTCGGAAGATTTGCTCGTGCACTTAGTTTTGATCCATCTTCCTCCTCAATTTGGTCCTTTTGAGGTGACCTATAAATGTCGAAAGTACAAGTGGAATATTAATGGATTACTTTCACATATGACATTAGAGAAAGATAGGATGAAATATCTTAAATTAGAAAGTACTCACTCAGCATTTACTTCTTCTCGTGAGATTAAGAGAAGAGGGAAGGAAATTGCGGTTGCAAGTAAGAAGCATAAGGGATCATTTAAGGGTCATAAAGTCAAGAAATGCTTCTTCTGCAAGGACCTTATTCGCATGAAGAACGACTACCATAAGTATCGCAAATGGCGAATTCAGAATGGTATGTCATTTGGTCTTGTTTGTACTAAGGCAAATTTGGTTTCAATTCCTTAATATACATAGTGGTTGTATTTGGTGCAACAACTCACATTAGTTCACGTATGCAGGGTTGCCTGAATTACCGAATCTCCAGTGAAGATGAGAAATACATCTATATGGAAGCTGGAAATCCGGTTGAAGTTATAGGCATAGGGATTTTAGATTAATGTTAAAGTACTGGCTATTATTTTGTATTAAATAATACATTCATTATACCATCTTTTAGATGAAATTTAATATCTATCACAATTTTGAACAAGGAAGGTTACTCTTGTTCTTTTGGTAATAATAAATGTGATCTTTATTTTAAATTTCAATCTTGTCGGTACTAGTACTTTGTCATTTATTGATAATCTTAATTTACTTGACACAGTCAAGAAAATAAATGAGTCCCATAATAATGAAATCAAAACTAAAGGCACTAAGCAAAAGTTATCAAGTGGAAATTCTTGTATTATATGGCATAGGCATTTGGATCATATCTCCAAAAGGAGAATTGATAAAGCTTATGTCGGAGGGAATCCTAAAATAACTTGATACTCCGGATAAAACTTTTGCATTAAGTGTTTTAAAGAATAAATTTACAAACATTAAAGGAAATAGAATTTTGAGAGTATCAAACGTCTTGGAACTAATTCATATGAACATTTGTGGACCTTTCACTAACCCTTCATGGAATGGTCAATAATATTTTATTACGTTCATGGATGATTACTCTCGTTATGGATACATTATTTTCTTCATGTAAAGTTTCAATCATTGGACGTTTTCAAGTCTTTTAAGGCATAAGAAAGACTATTAAGAACGTTAAATCCGATCATGATAGTGAAAACTACGGACGGCATAACGTATTGGGTGAATAACGTCCGGGTCCTTTATACTCGCTATTTTGAAGAGTGTAGGATTGTCCCTCACTACACCATGTCGTGCAAACCTAGCATAGTATAGTGGAGAGACATAATAGAATCCTTAAAAATATGGACAGAAGTATGTTTTCCTGTACTTCTTTCCTCACTCATTATGGGCGAAGCATTAAAAACGCAACTTATATTCTCAATAGAGCACTTTCAAAAGCTACCGACAAAATCCCTTATGAGTTATGAACGAATAAAAAATCATCCTTAAATCATCTTCATGTGTGGGGGTGTCCAGCAAAATCTAGACCTTATAGGCCTAATGAGGGCAAACTGGACCTTAATACTGTTAGTAGCTATTTTGTAGGGTATGCCGAGAGATCTAGGGGATATAAATTTTATGACCCGAAAACTAGAACATTTTTCGAGACTGGCAATGTTAGGTTCCTTGAGGATGTTGAATTTAGTGGGAGAAATAATAATGATCTGATCTATTTTGAATTTGATCTGATCTATTTGAATTTGAAGAGTTAGAGGAAGCACTCTTTATTCCTCAAACTTTAGTTCCTGTTGAAAATCAAGTAATTGTACCTGAAATTCAACAAAGAACATACAATTCAAAATAATATAGAGACTCCCGTAAATAACGGACAACATGAAAATGTTGGACATAATGAAATTCAACAACCTCAAAATGAGGATGAACCGGTGCCCTTAAGAAGATCTTCTAGAGAAAGAAGATGTGCTATTCCTGATATTTATGATATGTATCTTGCGGAGAATGAGGACACCTTAGGTTTAGTGGGAGATGATCTAATCACCTTCCATGAAGCCATTAATAGTCATAATTCTCATAAGTGGATCAATGCCATTAATGAGGAGTTAAAATCAATGAAAGACAATGACATTTGAGATCTTGTCCCATTACCCAAAGGTGTAAAACCTATTGGTTATAAATTGATATTTAAAACCAAAAGGGATTAGCAAGGTAATATGGAAAGATATAAGGCACGTCTTGTTGCTAATGAATTTACTCAAAAGGAAGACATTGATTATAAAGAAATATTTTTTCCGGTATCTTCTAAAACCTCTTTTATGATCATTATAGCATTAGTGGCACATTATGATCTTGAGCTTCATCAAATGGATGTTAAGACAGCTTTTCTCAATGGTGACATTGAGGAAAATATCTATATGAAGTAATCAGAAATGGTGACTAATTCGGATCAAACTAGTCAACTAGTTTGTAAACTTAAGAAATCCATTTATGGGCTTAAGCAAGCATCTCGTCAATGGTACTTAAAATTTAACCAAGTTATTCTTTCATTTGGCTTTGAAATGAATCTTGGTGAAGATTGTGTGTACCATAAGTTCAGTGGGAGTAGATTTATAATTTTGGTCTTATATGTGGATGATATTTGGATGATATTTTTCTTGCTAGTAATGATAAGGACCTTCTAAAAGAAACTAAGAAATTTCTCAAACAAATTTGAGATGAAAGATCTTGGTAAGGCATCTTTGTATTGGGAATCCAATTCATCGTGATCATTCACGAGGTATTTTGAGATTATCACAAAAGGGCTATATAGAGAAGGTATTACAAAGATTTAGCATGGAAAATTGTAAACCACATGACACCCCTGTCTCTAAGGGAGATAAATTCAGTCTAAAGCAATGTCCTAAAATTAATTTTGAATCCAAGTATATGAAAAATATCCCTTATGCACCGGTAGTAGGAAGCTTAATGTATGCGCAAGTCTGTACTCGTCCAGACCTTGCATTTATTATTGAAATGCTTGGTCAATACCAAAGCAATTCGGAAAGAAGAACATTAAGTCGCATCTAAAAGAATGATGAAATACCTATAAAACATTGAACTACATGCTTATGTATATAAAATCGGATCATTTTTGAGATCATTAAGTATTCCGATTATGTTTTACTAGATGCAAAGATGTCGAAAGACATCATATGATTATGTCTCTTGTTGAAGAGAAATAAGTATAAAATGAACAAATAGATATACAACTTATGGGATCAAACTCCATGTTATTGAATCCATTTTATAAAGCGTAATCTCTTTTGATGTTTCACGAGCATACTGCTCATATGGGTGAAACAATTTTTGATAATGCTTAAATCAGTGGGAGTTTGTGTTGTTTTCTATTTCTTTGTGTTGTTTTTATTTATATTAATCTCATTTGGTTA
The DNA here is from genome assembly GCA_022495995.1 of Adenophora triphylla var. japonica. NCBI lineage: Eukaryota > Viridiplantae > Streptophyta > Magnoliopsida > Asterales > Campanulaceae > Adenophora > Adenophora triphylla. The sequence goes on from JAFEMH010001442.1 coordinate 120,758, forward strand.
AGTAGGACTAGTTGGAGAATATATATATGTGTGTTCTTAGTATATATTCATTAATATTCCATGCTACATATCTATACTTAATCTATGTCATTTAGTTGGATATATATATGTGATTAATGTGGGTTTAGTTGCAAATCAATTACAATGACTGCCCCTTTAGTTCCTATACTTATAAGACTAATGGACGGGATTGTGTTGGATGACAATAAACGTGCACATAAGGGTTGTCATTCATGTTATAAATGATTAAGGAATTTATTTAGTAAAAGATACATATTAATATTAATCCAAGTGGGAGATTGTTAGAACATGGATTAATAATATGTGTTATTTAATTCCATATGTTATAATCATTTAATAATGTTAGGTGGCGTTTGGTTCGTGGAAAAAAAGTGAAGGAATGGAATTGTCAATGGAATTGAATTCCTTAAGGAATTGGAATGGAAAAAAACTGGTCAACCCCCTCCGTTTGCTTAGCACGGAATGGAATGGAATTGTCATTCAATTCCTTGGCAAATCATGTTTGGTTTGAAAATACAAATTATAGGAATGGAATGAAAGCATATAAAATGACCAATTTACCCTTTTAAAAAAAAATTTGGGGAGGGGGTGGGGGGAGGTAGGTAGGGGGTATGCAAAATGAGTAAAAAAAAATTTTTTGTGGGGGTGGGATGGGGTGGGGTAGGCAGAAAAAAAATTCATGAGGGTGGGGGTGGGGTGGGGGGTAGGGAGTGGATAGGGGAAGGGTAGGCGAGAAAAAAAAATCATGGGGGTGGGGGGGGTGCGGGGGTAGGGGGTTTGGATGGGGGGAGGGTAGGCGAAAAAAATCATGGGGGTGGGGGGTGGGGTGGGGGTAGGGTGGATTAGGGGGAGGGTAGGCGGAAAAAAAATAAAAAAAATTTGTGGGGGTGGGTGGGGCGGGGGTAGGCAGGGCTGAATGGGGGGGGGAGGGTAGGCAGAAAAAAAAAAATTAAAAAAAAAAAAATTCGTGGGGTGGGGGGTTGGGGGGTGGGGTGGGGTGGGGGTGGGGGGTGGGGGGGATAGGCGAGGGGGTTTGGATGGGGGAGGGTAGGCGAGAAAAAAAAAAAAAAAAAAAAAAATTGTGAGGGTGGGGGGGTGGGTGGGGGTGGGGTGGGGGGGAGGATAGGCAGAAAAAAAAATATAATTTTTTTTTGTGGGGGTGGGGGGTGGGGGTAGGTAGGGCTGAATGTGGGGGAGGGTAGGCAGAAAAAAAAATTGTGGGGGTGGGGGGTGGGGGTGGGGCGTAGGGGCTGGGTAGGGGGTAGGGGTGGGTAGGGTTTGTGGGTATTTTGGTCAAAAAAAAAAAATTTTTTCCATTGCCAAAGGAATTCAACATTCCATCAATTTTATGATGAAATGATAAATTCCTTTATTTGAAGGAATTAAGCATTCCAATGGAAAGGAAATTTTAAAAAGAATGAACCAAACATGAGAATGGAATTGGTCAAAGGGAATTTACCATTCCTTTCCCCCACTTTCCTATGAACCAAACGCCCCCTTAAAGTATAGATCAAATATGTAGAATTACATTAGGTGTAAGTACCATTAAATGATGGGCATAATTGTAACTTCTCACCGCCTTCTTTACGAAAGGGTGTAGTCCCTAAATGAAGTGCCCCTTCTCAATCTATATATAGGCTATCCATCAGCCCATTTGAGACACTTAACTACATTACAATTCAGTCATAAAATCATTCTTCATTCATATAAGAAGAATAAGTGTGGACACTATCATTTAGAAGATCTACTCTTCCCTATTTAGAAGTACTATCTCCCTACTCTCTCATTTATTCAAGAACAAGATCAAGAACACAATCATGAATTCTTCAGGTACACGCTTCCGTCTTCATCTTCTTCTCATTCTTAATCTAGTTGTGAGTCGGTTCATTGTTTAATGGATCATTTTGTTCCAACAGCGTTACCAAAATAATGTAAATTATGACTTATATTTATAGGTGTAGGATGTAGAGTCCCACTTGGAATAGGAAGTTGTGTGAGATAAGGTTATAATCCTAGTTGGATTATAACTAACCACAATTCTTGTTTGAGTAGGATTAGATAATTGTCTTCTGCACGTGTGCCTAGAAGGCAAGCTACTCAGCATATAAAGCTACTCGATTACTTCCTCGCTTTCCAATTGTGTGCGTTGACTTACTAACATTGGCTTGCCCAGTTCAACTCCACCTTTAGTAACTTGCTGCTCCACCTGTTTGCCAACTGCCCCACAAGAAGCCATGCAACATGCTTGCTTCAAATGTGTCTACCATACCCTCTGTTGTACGATGATCGACACCCAAACCCAAAAATGTAGAACCTTGGAGGACGTTCAAGGAACCTTTTTTTACCCCTTTCAGAATTACATTCGAACCCCTGCAGACATTTACTGCTCCACCTTCACCTTTGAAACTGTATCCCATCTTTTCTAGCCGACTAAGCGATATCAGATTCTTCGTTACTTAAGGAACATGCCTAACCTTGTTCAATGTACAGAACTTACCGCCCAAAGTTCGCACACTGATGGAAACCATGTAAACTACCATGCAAACAGAACCGTTAGCAATATAAATATCACCCCCTTCCGCCTCCTCGTACGTTGCAAACCATTTCATGTGCGAACACATGTGATAACAAGCCCCAGAATCAAGAATCCATTTATCTTTTATACCTTTGTCTTCTTCGATTATTATAGCATAGTCCTCCCCATCGTCTTCTGCCATAGCTGCAGTAGACTCAGATTGATCGCTCTAATTCAACCTGGGACATTCACGTTTTCAACTCCCCTTTTCCTTGCATTAAGTACAGACATCTCCAGGTCTTGAATCCCTTTTAGAAAACCCTTGTTTCTCTTACCTTGGCCCCTATTGCCTTATACAACCAACCCTGCTGACTGAGATTCTATAGATAAACCGCTCGCCTTGCGGCACAGATCTTTGGTATTGAGATTATTCTTAACCTCTTTCAGAGTAATCGTATCCTTACCATTAATGCAGGAATCCACAAATTCCTCATATAACATTGGTAAGGAGACACACAACATAAGAGCAGCATCCTCATCTTCAACGTTAACATCAATATTACGCAGCTCAAGTAATAAAGATGTAAACCGATCTATATGATCCCTAATGTGCGTACCTTCCATCATTCGGAGAGAATACAGCTTCTGCTTCAGATACAACTTGTTGGTCAATGATCATGTCAGATACATATCTTGCAACGCAAGCTACAGAGCACCTCCGAAATCAGTATCTGCAATATCTGCCAGAACATCATCATCTAAGCACTTGATGATTTTAGAGTTGGCCCTCTCATATAGCGCGATCAGATCTGCTGCTTCCTTCTCAGCTGCCTTCCCCGAGTGATGTTGCAGCCGCTACAGCATCTATGGAACCTGCTACCGATTTGCCCTTTTAATCCTGACAATTCATGATTGCAGCAGCCACCGTAGCCCACACCCTTGTCTCTCAAAAAAGGCCTTTATCTTGATTTGCCAAAGAGAAAAACAATTCTTCCCATTGAACTTGTCAACTGGTGATTCAATTTCTAATCCCACCTTCTTTTGCAGCAGAACACCCTAGACCTTTATCAACCTGACCGACTCTGATACCAGTTTGTTATAACAGATCTATTTAGAAAATAGAAAATAAATCAATTACACAGCACAACGATATACGTGGTTCACCAACTTGGCTACGTCCACGGGCAGAGGGCAAGAATATTATTATTAACTGGCAATCACCAAATACAATATTTAATCTAATTCATGAACTTCTTGATCACAATAATTCACATCTTTGCAAACCCTAGATCTAGAGAAACAGAGAGAGAAACAAGAAAATCCTTGGAACACCTATAATTATTGATCTCTATTACATAGAAATTACAACCTTGAAATCTGCTATGGAATAGGGCTTATTTATACTGCCTATTTCTAACCCTGCAAGGTTTTCTAATCTTGCACCAATTCTGCTACTGATCAGGCCCAATCCGGACAGGCGCGTGATCGCTACCTTCTGACGCGTGATCGCACCAAAATTCCAGAAACTCCGCGCTATCGCGCCCTATTCATGGCGTGGTTGCTCCCTTCGTCTTTACATCGTCAAGCTCACATTCATTCATATCACGCTTCAATCGTTTCCTCCTCTTAACAATCTCAGCGACAATTTCCTCATTTTCCCAATCTCAGGAACAAACAAGTGATAGGATACGAAAACGACCTGAAAGTCCCAACTCTTATCTATATCTCTATCTCAAAATCTAGGGTTTCTGAGTTTTGATTGATTTTTATGTTTTGCAGTTACCGCGATGAAGATGGCAAGCCATTGATTAATATTACTGATGTTAACCTCCAGGCTATTGGGAATGCAAAGTGTTTGGAAGTTGTTAATTTTCAGGGTTGTTGTTTGATAACTGATATGGGTTTGGAGTTTCTGTCTATTGGATCATTGTTAAAGACTATTAATTATTGTTGAACTTGATAGGATTATTGATATTGGGAATTTGTGTTTGAGGCAAAGAAAATGATTTGCCATTATTTTGTATGAGTCTCAATCTCCTTATTATGAAGGAAGGAAGGAAAAGTAGTGGGTAAGTGTTGTTTCGTTTTCTTAGGAACATAAATCTGGTTTGCTTGAAAAACTCTTGGACTCAATAAACATAGTAGCTATTATTGTTTCTCAAAATTGTTCATTGTATTAAAAGTTTCATTCCAGTTTTGAGAGCCATAAGAGAAGCAATAGAGGATAGGTTGTTCATGGTTCACCCTCCGCTGGTTGTGATTAAACTTATTTATTTGTTTGGTCACTACTAAAATATGCTACTCCCTCTGTCGCAATATGATTTAACCTATTTATTTGTCCCTTCACTTGAGAATGGAGAAGCCATTACTTCTCGCGATGAGAATCACTTTGGTGGGATGAAACTTTTTTTTTCATAAATTTATGAGTTAGTTTCCAAAACCATAATTTCTGAATAATTGAGAAATGAATTTATCAATTTTGTAAGCAAAAATTGTTTTTGCTTAAGTGTGAATAATTTAGATATGAATTTATCTATTTTAAAACTAAACATCAGAGAAATTGAGTATCTTATGTGAAAATCGAGAGATAAATTAATCATTTTTATATTCAATTATAAACAAATAAGAAATGAACGTCTCAATTTTTAAATTTGAACATCTGAGAAATTGAGAGATTAATTTATCAATTTTTATATTAAATTATAAACAAATGAGGAATAAATATCTCAGTTTTATACTCAATCATAAACAAATGAGAAATGAATGTCTCATTTTTAAACTTAAACATCTGATAAATTGAGTATCAATTGATTTCTCAACTGTACAAAGGGCAATAACATCATACAACTGTGAAATTAAACAAACGTGAAATCAATTTATATATGTTATTCTTAATGTTACGTGACAACAAATTCATCGTTACCATTAAGCAACTGAGAACTTGACTCATCAATTATGAAAAATTGAAAGATAAATTTATCAGTTTTTATACTCAATTATTAAAAAAATAAGAAATGAATGTCTTAGTTTTTAATTTTTTTAATTTAACATCTAAGAAATTGAGTAACAATTATGATAAATAAATTTCTCAATCGTTTAAAGGGCATATAGCATCTCACAATTGTGAAATCACACAATTATGAAATTAAACAACTGTGAAATCACACAACTGTGAAATTAATTAAAATTAATTTACAACTGAAAATGAATATGACTCAACTGTGTAATCATATAATTGTGAAACCAAACAACTGTGAAATCACACAACTTTGTAATCATACAACTATGAAATCAATTGAGAAAGAAAATTTATTTTTTCAATTTTTTACAAGTAAAAAATGAAATTATATTTTTAAAATTTGAATTATACCTTGAATGTATTGTTTAATTCATTATTTTTTATTTTTAGATTTTGAGATATTGCATTTTAAAATTTTAAGAATAAATCAATTTATTATAATTGTAAAATCACATAGTTGTAAAATCACACAAATGTGAAATCACACAACTATGAAAATAGAGTGACATGGGCAAAATGGTCTACGAATTTATTGGCGAGATTTGAAAATGTCAGTTCTTAAATGTAGTATTCATTTGGCTAAATGACTTATTGGTCAAAGCCTCATAAATAAATAAATAAACGGTGAAAATCAGCAACTACAAACAAATACAGTATATCACATTTATTGAAATATTTGACAAAATCAACTACAACATTTATTATTATGAGACGGACATAAAATATTGAAATTATACAAGTACATGTTTTTACACGAGTGGGCTTTAAGTTGAAAATATAGGAAAAAGCCCAATAATATTGTAGCAAGCCCATCTTTACACAAGTGCTTTCAAGTTTCAACTTAAGCTTACTATATCATTTTCTTGGGCCGGCCAAAGTCTTCAAGACATTAAAGAGGTCATGTTTGGATTCACTCCAATGGAAATGTTGACGTGGAATGATCTTGGTGTATAAATAAAACATCATACATGCAACTGTGGGCCCAACCCAAAAAACCCAATGTCCATTCCAAAGGTGCCCCCCTCTTACAAGGGCTGCACCGAAACACCGAGCCGGGTTCATTCCAGCACCAGCGTAACCCTTTTTAGCAGTAACAGTAGTTGATATGAACACGAGAAGGCCCAATACGGTTCCGATGATTGCACAAACGGTCACATGACCTAAAGCCTTTGCTTGGCGGTGATCATAAGCTAACCAAATTGAAGCGAACAGAAATATAAATGTACAAATTATCTCTAACCAAAGGGCCTGGCTTGTCTCCAGGCCCACTACAATTGGGCCTTCTGGGCTAGGTGCAATGACCGTCAAGGTACAACCTCCAAGTGAAAAGGTTTGTGCAATGGTACTACTCACCACAGCCTTAAGTGCTAGTGCACCTAGTATTGCACCTAGACATTGTGCACAAATGTAAATGGCGGCGCGTGAGAGGGAAATGACGCCGACTAGGGCGGCGGAGAAGGAGATCACCGGATTCATGTGGCCCCCCGAGACCGGAAAAACGGCAAGAAGTAGGATTGTGATAACAATGGCGACTAGGATTGAAAGGAGCAAGTTTGGCATTTTGGTATCTGTCTCGATGGAAGAGATGACTATAGTGTCGATCGCAAAAACAAGTACCGCGGTACCTAGTACCTCCCCTATCGATGCTCGCCAAACCTGATCACCAAAAAAGTGTCAGGTATAAAAGAATAGTCTCATTTCTAAAAAAAAATATAATAACATGAGACCGATATTTTTACAGTGTAATTTATCTATTAAAAATGTTTGATTTGTCGTACGAGATTATTCTCACATTCAAGGAGAAGAAATCCTTCAATCCCAACCTCTCACCCAAAGTAAAGGAAGTGTGTTTCTTCCCTTCATCATCAGTCTTCCATGGAGCTGACCTGCAAAATATGAGGAAGAAACAATGGAAAAGACAACATTAGGCTCCAAGAAAATGAACTATTGAGTGAAAAACAAAGGGAAAAGACACTAACATAGGGGTAGTGGTGGAGAGGGGTTGAATTTTATTAACATTAGAAAGGCTCTCTTCATCATCAACAACATACAATCCACCATTTGTTGCCATTTTCTAAAGAAGACTACACTGGTTGTATATATGAGGTTGCTCTATGTTTGGTTTAAACTATTGAGATATTTATATAGCATATAGAAAGTGGGTGTTATGGTCTCATCAAAGTGGGTAACTTATCCACTTAAATTTAAATTTAGTCTCCATTTTTACAATTTTATTTAAATAAAATAACTAATTTAGTATTTGAACATTAAATGGATATGCAGTTAATCCCTTAAATTCGTCATAAACTTGAGTGCCAATTTGCATATTAATGTATGTCATACTTGTCTTGTTTCTCCAAAGTCTTCTTCACTCTTAAATTTCAACTACCATCCATCTATCAAAATTTATTATTCCACCCTCAGACAAAAATGATTGAATATGCTCTCTCTTAATCAATTTAATCAAGAGTAAAATTGATATTTATTTTTGAGAAAAAAGTTATTGTTCATTTGTGGAGTCAAAAAAAAAAAAAAAGGAAATAAAATTTGTTAGAGATATTATCTTAAGTTGGGAATTGACAAACCTTGCATATAATATATAAATAATCTGCTCTGATATCATCTTAAAGTCTGAGGTTCCACCTTAAAACTAATTGATACTAAGGGAAGTGACCCAAGATCTTTATATATTATAGGCAAAATTTGTCAATTCCCAATGTGAAATAATATCTCTAACAAAATTAAATTAATTCTAGACTTACTTGGAATTCATGATTTTTTTCTCAAAATATTCATTTTTAAGAATATAATTTTCAAAACAACAATCCTTTCAAACTTTTGTCAAAATGTACAATTTTTTTAAATTCGCTAAATGGAATAGCGAGTTTGACCTTTCCTTTGAAACTCGCCATGAAATGGCGAGGTTTTTTTTTTTTTTCGAAATTCCCTTTTTTATTCCTGCAATTATCTTAAATGACGTGTTAAAACTCGCCAATTAAATTGGAGAGTTTGATTTTTTTTTTTTGTTGACTAAATTCAGCAGCACCTTTGTTGAAACTAAGTTTCCATCTTCCTTGGCACAATACTACTTCTCCCTCTCCGTCTTCCTTTAAATTACAAAATAAAAATATAAAAATTATGTTTTAATAAAGAAAACTAAAGAAAATATTATTTTTTTCGTTTCAAATAAATTTTAAAAAATGTACTTCTGTAAAAAAATTATTTCCTTCATTTCAATAATGAATATTACTTTCGACTCAAAATGAATAACCAAAAAATACTATTACATTTTTGTCCAAAAAAATGAACATTACTTTCTTCATCCCAATCCCAATGGATATTTTATAAAATAATATTTCTTCTTCATTCGCCTCTAAAATTAATGTTTATATTGTTATTATATTCGTTTGAGACAAATGAATAGGGACGAAGGAAGTAATATTTTTTTTAAACGAAGTAGTATTCTTTTCTAAAAATTAATGCTTATAATGTTAGGTCCTCGTCTAAAAAAATGAACATTAATTTTTTAGACGAATAAAGTAGTATTCTTTTTTAAAATGTTCATCGAGACCGAAGGTAGTAGTATTTTTTGGTTATTCATTTTGAATCGAAAGTAATATTCATTTTTTGAGTCGTAAGAAATAATTTTTTTACAGAAGTATATTTTTTAAAGTACTTATTTTAGATGGAAAAAATAATACTTTCTTTTAGTTTTCTTTTTAAATATAATTTTTATATTTTTATTTTGTAATTTAAAGCGAGACGTAGAGATAGAGACGGAGAAGTAGTATTGTGCGATGAAGATGGAAACTTAGTTTCGAGAAAGGTGTTACTGAATTTAGTCAACAAAAATAAAGTCAAAAAAATCAAACTCGTGGCGAGTTTTAAATCAATTCCACCATTGCAGGAATAAAAAAGGAAAATTTCAAAAAAAAAAAAAAATTGTCATTTCATTTGGCGAGTTTTAACGGATAAATATCAAACTCGCTATTTTATTTAGCGAGTTTCAAAAAAATTGACATTTTGATAAATAGTTTGGAATGGTTGTTATTTTGAAAATTATATTTTATTAAATGAATATTTTGAGAAAAAATAAATCTGAAATTGATGTCAAAATCTTACAAAAAATGCATTTTTTCTTAAGTTTAGAAAAAACGTGTTTTATTTCCCCCGCTAGAGTCAGTGCCAGTTTAACAAAGTGCCAGTGAATGTGTAACAAAGTGTCAGTGTTAGTGTAACAAAGTGCAATATAAAAAAGTGCAAGTGCATGTATATTAAGTGCCAGTGTAAAAAGTGTCAGTGTTAGTGTAACAAAGTGACAGTGTTAGTGTAACAAAGTGCCAGTGTAAAAAAGTGTCAGTGCATGTATATTAAGTGCCAGTGTTAGTGTAACAAAGTGCCAGTGTTAGTGTAATAAAATGCCAGTGTAAAAAAGTGCCAGTACATGTATATTAAGTGCCAGTGTAAAAAATTATCAGTATTAATGTAACACAGTGCCAGTGTAAAAATGATTTTTTCTAAGCTTAGAAAAAACATATTTTTAATAAGATCACTCGAAATTCATTATTTGAATAGGATTAGAAAATAATTTTCTTAGATTATAGTTTTTGACTTGTACCTGTTTGGCTGTTTTAGCCAAGTCAGCCATAATTATTGTGCGTTTAAAATTAGTTAGAGAATTAGTTAGAGATAATCTGGGAGATGCACAAACATAATTAAGGCAGTGGTAAGTGTTTGGGGTGTCCTTAGAGATATTTCATGGATGACCTAATGTGTAGGGGTATGAGTGGTGTGTGTTTACGTATAGAAAGTTAATGACTTCGAGGGAGATCATAGACTTTTTTTATAACACCACATATTATTTGATATTGTTGGAAAAATTCGTTATATGTGAAGGAAATTGTGTATTTTCCTTACATGAATCGTTTGTCGTTTGACAAAGATTATTGTGGGTTCATGTTCCATGTTGTGAGAACATGAAAATGAAATATCTAGATGTCCAATTTGGTATTGGATAAGAAAGATATGATAGCTCAAAGTTGATGGGTTGAAAGTGTAACTTTTGAAACTTCATCAAAATATTGATGTTCCATAAATCCAAATTATTAAGGGATTAATTGGATATTGATGATGTTCCATAAATCCAAATTATTAAGGGATTAATTGGATACATATCAAGAGTCTTGGGGTTACAAATTGAAAGGACCTTCATATAAAATCCTAGGACTTTTGGTGGAGCTAGAGGAGAGTTACCCACAACAAGAAACTAGAATGTTTTTTCCTTCAATCTTCCTCCTCCTCTTTGCAATTTGTTCATCTTTTTCTTTGGCCTCCTAGATTAGTCTTGAGTGGTGATTTTGTTCAAGCATAGTGAGATTCGCCGGAAAACTTTAAGTGCAAAGTTGTTCCGGTTCATCCGTTTTATCCTGGGAGACTAACGTCCATTGAAGACCTCGAGCACTCGTAGTGAGGGGGCGAATTAGTCTTAAGGAGAATGTGTCACACACGACTCGGATTCAAGCAAATTCAAGATGACGATTCAAGGAGGTTACGACACGGATTCAAGCAAACTCAAGACAATGAATTTACGGTTTTCTCTTTATTATTTTTATGTTGTATATTATATTTCAATTCATTGTAATTCTTTTCTCATTTGTGCTCGATTGTATAGATTTTGTCTAACAATCTTAAGACTAAGTCTCCTATTTGAGAAAGAATTACAGATTTGAAAAATCCGGTGGATCAATGACCACAAGAGAAAAGATGTAAAGAGATGGCAAAAAGAGACGGAAATTTGATGGAAAAGAAGCAAATTTCCAGCACAGATTTTTATGACAATCTGTGGAAAAACTCAATTTCCCGATTCGTTAACCGTTGGATCGAGCTCAAATTTGGTGGGCATGTTCCTGACTTATAGAAGAATATTCTGGACGGTGGGATCGGAAAGTTATTATGTGAAGATGGAGATAAAAATTTCAGAACAGAGCAGTTTTTAAGGCTAAATTAATTACTTGAACTTATAGTGAATTAACGGATGAACATCGAGGATGTTAAAACGATTGTGTAAAATAGTTGTGGTGATGCCACTTCTAGTGTTTATACAATGGATGATGGATCTCTTATGGTTCATGGTAATCATAGTGAGAAGAAAAAAAATTGAAAGTTCGTTTGAACTAAATTGAGGAAATGAACGGTTAAAGATGTCATCTTTAACGTTCTTATGGTTCACAAGAATCATATTGTGAAATGAATAGTTCATTGGAACTATGTTGAGAAAATGAACGGGTAAAGATTTAGTCTTTAACGTTGCATTTTATAAATGAAAAGTTCGTTGGAACTAAGTTGAGAAAATTAACGGGTAAAGAAGTAATCTTTAACGTTAACGAAAAGTTCGTTGAACTAAGTTGAGAAGATGAACGTTGAAAGATGTATTTCTTTGACGTTGCATATTTTCAATAATCTATTGACAAAGATGATAGGGCTTCTTGAACGGAGTTGTTAAATCCTATTAGTGTCAATAGTGATAAAAGTCACAAAAATAAAAATGAAGCTTCTTGAAAGAAGTTGTTAAATACCATTGGTGTGAACCTTGAAAAATGTTACAAGAACAAAAATCATAGGGCTTCTTGAAAGAAGTTGTTAAAACCTATTGGGAGAATATGTGACTAATGTCATAAAGATAAAAACAATAAGACTTCTTGAAGGAAGTTGTTAAACCTTACTGTTGGTGATGATGACAAATAACACAAAATATTTAGAATGAAAACTTCTAAAAGAAATTGTGTATTTTGTAAATGAGAATGTGATTTTTCTCTAATTTAGAGGTGCTCCAAGATGAGACCTTTAAAGTTTTGGAATAATTAACCTTCAATTATAATTCCATTAAGGAATTTAGAGGTTTATAAATATGAGTGGTTATAAGAAATAAATTGTGTTAATTCTCCTATTGAATTAGCAATTTATTCTTGGAGTTAATTCTCTAATTAATTTAGAGAGTTATATTTTTAACAACAAAGTTATAATTGTTAAAAATTATAGCCAATGGTTGGTTTGTGTAGAGACAAATCTCTAATGAAATGTGGTTGTTCCAAATATATCGGATCACCATAGTGAGAAGTTAGAAAATTTTGTTGGCCTCGACTTTAAGTGATGGCAACAAAAGATGTTCTACTTGACCACCTTGAACTTAGAGAGATTTCTTTTGGAAGATCCTACAAACTTGGGTGAAAATGTGATGGATGTTCAAGCCGTGGGTGCGGTTGAAGCATGTGAATTTTCTTTATCGGAACTATATACTTAATGAATTGTCGGATTCATTATAAATCTTATATAGTACCAAGAAAATGGCAAAACATTTGTGAGAGTCGTTGAACTATAAATATAAAATCGAGAATACGGGTACATTGAAAATCATCGTAATTCGCTTTCTTGGTTTTAAATAGTGAACTCCATAAATGAAATTGAAAATCATATGGAAGAAGTGGAAATAGTTTTCCATGAAAAACCATGAAAAGTTAAATGAAAGAATTGAAAATGGTCTTTCATGAAAACCATACCGAATGGATGGTATTGAGTGAAATTATCAAGTGATGACAATAATTGAGAAATTGCTTTCCACTTGAAAATATTTTTAAAATCACCTCAAACATAATGAATGGAAATGAATATTGAGGTGTGTGCTATTCGTCTTTGTGTTGGAAAAGAGAATAGAACTTTGAAGAAAAAGTTGTCTAACATTTCTTTTGGCGAAAGCAAATGTGATGAAGCATGCCTAAATGCTTAATACAAAGACAAAGTGGGTCAAACTTATTTGAATTGTCAAAATCATTTGAAAAGTCAAACGTGTTTAAAAAGCCAAACTTGTTTGAAAAGTCAAGCATATACCTTGTGTCTTGAGTGGCAATTGTGATGTCATCAAGAATGAAATTCATGATGTTTGAATGAATGAAATGAAAGGGTATTCAAGTGATTAATAATGAGAATGAATCTCTTTTTATGGTCAAACAAGACTTATCAAATATATGCTTGAAGCTTTAATCAAGTCATATTGATGCTTGAGAGGTGAATGTTATTCACTAGATGATGGTAAAATGTAAGTTTTTACCTTTAACATTGCTTGCTAAAAAGCAAAATGTTGAATCTTATCTCTTTAAAGAAAAAGTTGAAAAACAACTTAATAAAGAGGTAGTGATATAACACAACTAAATGTAGTTTGTGTATATGTTACACGAAATACTATTGATTGCATATGGTTGGGTATGCTTACAATAGTTGTGATTATAGAATTCTTGTGTATGAATTCAAGATTCAATAATGGAATCATGAAGCACTTCTTTCTTTAAGAATATGTTTCCGTATAAATTAAGAGATGAGGCAAACTCATTTAAACGGATTCATGATTCAATAGAAGAAGAAACTTATCATGAGGAATGATAAAGAAGAGGCATGACCTCGACATAGCAAATGAGATAGGATAAGAAAATTCTATGGCCCGGATTTTCTAACCTCCATGCTAGAAAATGAATCACAAAGTTATTAAGACATTGATCTCTTTGGAAGGATCTTTGTGGAAAGAGGCCATTAAAAGTGAGATTGATTCCATCTTGGAAAATCACACTTGGAAACTAGTGGATTTACCTTTGAGTAGTAAATCACTAGCATATAAGTGAATTTTCAAAAAGGAAATGAAGACCGATGGAACAATCAATGAGTACAAGGCTAGACTTCTAATTGAGAATTACAAGGAAATGAAGAACTTGATTACTTTTATACTTATTCTCTCATCACGAGAATAAAGAGTTGTATTTGCAATTGTTGCATAGCAGAATTTGAAATACATCAAATGGATGTAAATAACATTTCTAAATGTCGATTTAGAAGAGAAAATTTACATAGAACAACCCGAGGGGTTTGTTGTACATGAACAATGAAACAAAGTGTCCACAATGTACACCATGATCAAATGGTGTTAATAATGAAAATTGGCACTATTGCTAATTTTGGGACTAACCCGAAAATGTGGGGGTGAGTATACTTTGGAAAATAATTACCTATTGGAAAGGTTTCCCCAAGAAAACAATGAGATGTCCATATGAATTATGGAAACGTAGGCCTACGTACTTGTTAATGTGGGGGTGTTTCGCAAAGTAGCAAGTCCAATTACCAAGGAAATTGAATTTGGTTACTAAATGGTGGATTATGTTTCAAGAGTTATGTTCATAACAATTGTGGATATTGGTTTGTTATATATGATTCAATAAGTTTGAATATATATAAAAAAATCAAAAGAAAATAAAATAAATGGAAACCAAGTATTGATATCAAATTCATGGAAGTGAATATATGATACTTTGAATGAAATAGATCAAAGTGTTGAAACGGTTCAAGAAATGGAACCTAGAAGAAAATGTGCTAGTTTGTAAAGTCATTGTATGACTTGATACAAGTACAAAGATAATGACATCAAAGGTTCGATTGTGTGGATTTAAATAAGAGTGACTACGTCACTTTGTTAATTAAATCCAAAAACGATATGTTAACTAAGAAAAATTCTAGTCAATTTGATCTGTTGATTCAAATTCAAGGAAAACTAATAGACTTGTTGTTAAACAAGTCATTAGGTGGATATTCTTGAAATTTTTGAAATGATCAATTTGGAATAGCTGGAATTTAAATGAATTTGAGTTAACAATTATCAAATAGATAAAGCTTGTGTTAGCAAGATGGTATATTGCAAAAGTCAATTTATGATTGAAAAGACATATAGCAATGTGTGTAATGGTAGTCTAGACATTTATGTCTAAGACATAATACCATTAAACAACTACTCTCAACTAATTTGACAATGTGAAGTCAAATGATAAACGGATCCGTTAACCAAAGGGTTAAATAGAGAGTTAGTTGAAAGTTCGATGAGAGGAATGAGACGTAAGCCTCTTAAAAGTTAAACACAGCGGAAAACCCAATCTAGATGACTGGAGATCCCAAGAACTAGATTCAATGGGACAACCTAACTGTTAAAAGACTTGCAGCGTCACTGTGGGGGAACCAACCCCAAGTCCATTCCTGTTAGTGACATCCCGAAAGGACAAGGATAAGCTTATGGCTTTTAATGATTCTTACGCGTCGAAATTTCGAGCGGGGTAATACGAGTTACCTTTAAGAAATCACCTATGTGAGAGAGAAGTGGGGCCGCTTCGAGGAGAATTGTGTGAGGCTCAATTCTTAGACCCTCTCACAGAACCAGGCGTATGTTCAGGGCCATGAATGAACATAGCTATGAGAATTGAACTATGTTAGGACGTTACTTGTGTCAAGTATATGATCGGCTACACAAAAAGCATAACGGTTCAAGGACATCGCGTCTACCGACTTGCGAGTAGAGTAAATATGCTTGTACGAGCGAAGGTTCAATGGGCATTCCCACACCTATCGTATGCAAGTTTTCGTCTGCCGGACTCTATCACCAAACTCGTCATTAATTTCCTTCATGTGGGGGATTGTTGGAAAAATTCGTTATATGTGAAGGAAATTGTGTATTTTCCTTACATGAATCGTTTGTCGTTTGACAAAGATTATTGTGGGTTCATGTTCCATGTTGTGAGAACATGAAAATGAAATATCTAGATGTCCAATTTGGTATTGGATAAGAAAGATATGATAGCTCAAAGTTGATGGGTTGAAAGTGTAACTTTTGAAACTTCATCAAAATATTGATGTTCCATAAATCCAAATTATTAAGGGATTAATTGGATATTGATGATGTTCCATAAATCCAAATTATTAAGGGATTAATTGGATACATATCAAGAGTCTTGGGGTTACAAATTGAAAGGACCTTCATATAAAATCCTAGGACTTTTGGTGGAGCTAGAGGAGAGTTACCCACAACAAGAAACTAGAATGTTTTTTCCTTCAATCTTCCTCCTCCTCTTTGCAATTTGTTCATCTTTTTCTTTGGCCTCCTAGATTAGTCTTGAGTGGTGATTTTGTTCAAGCATAGTGAGATTCGCCGGAAAACTTTAAGTGCAAAGTTGTTCCGGTTCATCCGTTTTATCCTGGGAGACTAACGTCCATTGAAGACCTCGAGCACTCGTAGTGAGGGGGCGAATTAGTCTTAAGGAGAGTGTGTCACACACGACTCGGATTCAAGCAAATTCAAGATGACGATTCAAGGAGGTTACGACACGGATTCAAGCAAACTCAAGACAATGAATTTACGGTTTTCTCTTTATTATTTTTATGTTGTATATTATATTTCAATTCATTGTAATTCTTTTCTCATTTGTGCTCGATTGTATAGATTTTGTCTAACAGATATTAATGAATATCTTAGCTTAGCTCGATAGTTCCCACAGATGTAGTTTGATCATGAGACGAATTGGGTAAACAAATTTTGTTTTTTTGTCTTTATCATTTTCATATTGATATTGTGTTCATGTTATTTACTTCTCATGTGCACTTGGGATGAGACAGGCACTAGGGGTGTTCACGATTCGAATTGATCCGAATTTTATCAATATTTCAAAAAAATAGGACCGGACCAATTGTTCGATTCTGCCTAAATTCAGGATCAGGACCAGACCATTACATTACAGGACTGGTCACATTGGTCCGATTCCAATGGTTCGGTCCATGTCCGATTTCATCGATTCCACAAGTTACACTACTATATATATTTTCTAAAGATAAAACATGCAACAACTATTTTTTCATGAAACCAAAATATAGAACGATTACATAAACAAAGTTCAAATAAAAATATTCAGACATACAGCAAATTAACTGAAATAGAGGAGCAAAGTTCAAATAAAAAAATATAGGACGATTACATTACATAAAATTCGGACTGGAAAAATAAACATGTTCAGACCCTAATAACTAAATTTAGATGCAAAATTGTAAGGAAATTAAAAATACGAGTAGATTCGAGGTAGAGACTGAGAAAATAACATCAAAATCTCATTAAATCATTACCTTTTATTGGAGATTTGAGAGGCAAAATAACAGAGTAATGATGTTCTGTAATCTCGCACGAAAAAACAGATTTGCGTCGTAGATTAATTACTTCCGTTACAGCTGCGCCGTCGGTAGAGATCGATTGTGGTGCCGTGGTCGGACAGCTGAGTCGAAATCAGGGGGCTGCCATGAAAAATCAATTTGATTTCTAGGGTTGAGAATTGAGATGAGAGAAAGACGAGCGAGGGGAAAAGCGTAGAGAGAGAGAGGGATAGAAAACCAACCAGCGAAAATGAAAGAGATATAATAGAGTTAGGGTTTTTGTAAACTTGTAATGTCGCTGGATGAATAAGGTCACAGCAAAATTATTTTTCTTTTTTTTTGGAAATTAGAAATTTGAAATTATATATATATATATATATATATATATATATATATATATATATATATATATATATATATATATATAGTATATATATATATTATACATAATCGGGACCAATCCAAATAATCGGTTCCTTATAAATTTGGGACTAGAATCAAACCAATTCTATTTGGATTGCTCCGATTTTCATTGGTCTGGTACGATTCTATCGATCCGGTCCGATCCGTCGATTTTTTTTGTTCAGCCCTAACAGGTACCGGTGATTGGAGACCACAATTCCCCAATAGTTACTTCCTTCATCCTTAAATATTTCCGAATTTTATTTTAAGAAATACTCTGAATATGTGTGATTTTTGTACATTTTAATGATAAATATGTATAAATATTCTTGATAATATTAAAAAGAAAATCATGTTGCAGTTCTGATTACTTGCTAGAAATAAGTGCAAAATCCCGAATGATACTATCTGCATGTCAAATAAATTACTCCTTTCATTTTAAAATAAATGTGCAAAATTTTTTTATTTGCATTTAATAAAAATAAATAAATTTAAAATTTTGACAATTTTTGAAACGAAACAAGTACTATTTCCAAAAAAAAAAAAACTGTTATTTCTACTAATTCATAAACTAGCGTAATGTGACTTCTTTCACAAAATCTTTGGGAAAATGCATTTTTCATAAGCCATAAGCTATAGAAAAACGTGTTTTGAACCGACCGAATCATAATTGAACCGAACCAGTGACATTTATAAATAGCTGGAACTTTTTAAAAATGTTGGTTGTGACATTATCGTAAATATCGAAGGTTTTCAATTGAAGATGTTAGTAGTTAACTTTGGTGTTTTCATTCTTCTATACATGCGGTGGCGATTTTGAACACATGCGGTTGCACTCATCAAAACACATCCGCTAACAATCAACAACAAATTTTACAAAAAACTTCAAATGCTCGTTTGAGTGCCTAAATGACGTTTCAAAATTTTCTTCGATTTGATGTGTGTATCATTTTAGCGCATATACCTAATAAAACAATCACTATTAATAGTAAAATAAATACACTGACACTCCTTATAAAGGATGATGTGTGTATCAATTTAGTGTCGCTGTTAGTGTTTTTGAGTGTCAGATACATGTATTGACACTTTTTATAAAAAATGTTGGTTTTATCATTAAATGTCAGTGTTATTGTTTTTGAGTGTCAGATTCATCCACTGGCACACTAGTTTAATGTCATCAGTATTGTTTTTGAGTGTCAGGTACATGTGTTGGCACTTCTTATAATTGATGCATCTGAAATTTCAGTTATTTACAAAAATATCACCACTTCTTTTAAAAGAATTGCCATTTATTTACAAATTTTCACCGACCTGATTCAGCTCGATAAAAAAAGCCGGTTTTGCTGACCCTTAAGAAAATTGCATTTTTCATACGCATTCGACTTCTTTAATGTGACCATTTACGTGAGAATAATGTTTAAATAAGAGAAAATTAAAAAAAATAAACTTCAATGAAAATGAAAATGAAAACTCATAAATGAAAGTGATATAAAGTGTGGCTATTTCATGTGATTAATGGAGGAAATGGCAATTCAAGATAATTGTTTTGAAAGAGTCAACTTATTATTAGGCTCAATTTGTTTCACGAAAAATAATCCTCAAAAAATGATTTATTGAAAAATATTTTTCGAAAATGAAATTGCTTTCCCGAAAAACATTTTTCGATGTACGGTGAATCTTAAGAAAACATTTTCCGAAAAGCATTTTTCGATATTTGATAGTTTCATTAAAGTAACTTTTTAAAGGTAAAATCAATACAAACAAAGAAAAATGAGAAAAATATTTTTCGAAAAACAACTTCCTTAGGTAGAGATAAGGAGGACATTTTCCTTAAAAATCAAGCTCATTTTCCATTTACCCGAAAAATGTTTTCCATTGACTTCATTTTTCGATGTTTACCATACACCGAAAAATGGGAAAAACATTTTCCGAAAAATATTTCCCTCCAAACAAACGGAGCCTAAGTCTTAGCTTAACTGACTAAGTCTCGAAACGATTTTTCTACATTTTTATGTTACTTAAATAGTTTACAGCAATGATTTTAATTTTAAATTAATTTAAATATTCTAATAAAATTAAAAAATTGTCTTTAATAATACCTATTATGATGTAATAATAATAAATTTTAAGTTTCTACTAGAATAATGAAAATAACTTCAAATTTATTACTCAAAATATAGTCAAAATAATAATAAAAAAATAAGGAAAGGAGGGGGTACCTAATAATCTAATGTATATTTTTTTTTACGATGTTTAGTGAGTAGATTTTCGAATTGAGAGTGCAGCTTGATTTTACCTTCGAGTACCCCTTTGAAGATACTCCCTTCGCTCCTGTCGAGTTCGCTCCTGTCGAGTGTATATTTATTTTCTTTTTGGTTCGTTTCAGTCGAGTGTGAACTGTCTAAAATGAAAGGGAATCTTCACTATTTACCCCACTCATTCTCTCTCCTATTTTACTTTTACACTCACACCATTCTCTCTCCTAACTATTCCTTTCACTCATTCTCTCTCCTATTTTACTTTTACACTTACAACATTCTCTCTCCACTTTTTCTTTTTCTTACTTTTCCTTAATCAATGTACCCAACATTTTAATTCACACTAAGCTGAAACGGAGAGAGTATAACCTAATGGTTGTTGTGATCAATTATTGAGTGTGCCATATGTCCCCGCTTGGTTTCCTTTTTCTTTAATGCTACAATGGTCCACTTTAAAGTAAAGTTGAATTGAACCCTAAACAATTAAATTGAGGTGCTTCAAATTGTCAACTACATTTTTCAGCTTTGTAATTAATAGCAAGTAAGCCGTTATCTTCTAGGCTTGTACATTTTTCAAGAAAATGTAGAATGTATATCACATTAAGCATCTTTTTTTTTTTTTTAGGGAAAAATGTTTTTCGAAAAATGGTTTTTGAAAAACATTTTCTGAAAAAGAAAAATGTTTTACGTAAATGACATTTGATTGTTTTGTAAATCTATTGATAATATTTTTCAGAAATCATTTTCATGTATTTGATAAATTTAAGAAAATATTTTCCGATTAAAACAAAATATGGGGTAGATAGGATAATTGTGGATAAGGGATAGGGGTAGGGGTAGGTGGTGGGGACAGGGTGGGGTAGGGGTTAGGATTAGAATAAGGTAGGATAGAGTAGTGGAAATGGGGTGAAGGTAGGGGATTATGGTGGGTTGGTGAGTGATTGAGGGTGGGCAGGATAGGGTGGGGGTGATGGTGGGTGGTGGGTATGGGTGAAGAGTGGCATAGGGAGTTAGGGGTGGGTGAGTGAATGGGTGGTGGTATAGGGTAAAGTAGGATGGGTGGAGTGGTTGGGTAGGTTATATTGGGTTATGGGGAGGGGGTGGGGTGAGTTGTTGTAGGGCGGCAGGAGAGTTATTAAAAAAATAATTTTAGTATGAGTAGTTTTTTACGGGTGTGGGGGTGGTGTGGGTGGTCTAGAGACAGTAGGAGAGTTGTTAAAAAAATAAATTTAATATGAGTATTTTTTTTACGGCCGGGGGATGGTTGGTAGGGGTGGGGTGGGGTGGGGTGAGAGGTCTAAGATCGGTAGGGGAGTTGTTAAAAAATAATTTTTAATATAAGTAAAAAAAATTAACGGTAAGGGGTGTAGGGGTGGGCTGCATGAGAGTTGTTAAAAAATAATTTTAATTTGAGTATTTTTTTCATGGGGTTGGAGTGGGAGGTGGGTGGGTGATGGTGGGGTTTGGGGTTAGGTGTTTCGATATTGGTAATGGGTAAAGGTGTGGGTTGGGAAAGATGGATGGGTGATGGTGTTGATAAGCAATTTCTGAAAAATGTTTTAAGGACGAGAAATCTAAAATTCATTTTCTTTAGAAAACTAACTTATTTTTCATTGATTGAAAAATGTTTTCTATTGACTTTATTTTTCGTTGGTTATCAAACACCAGAAAATGAAGAAAATAATTTCCCCCAAACAAACAGAGTCTTAAGTAATTTATTATAGGCGGTTCGGTTCAAATCGCGATTTGAGACCGAACAGAATCAAATCATGTAGTTTGGTTCGGTTTTCAATCACGAAAAGTTTGGTTCGATCTCAAAAATGGCAAACCGCATGGTTCAGTTTGGTTTGTGGTATAACATTTTTAGACCGAACTGAACCAAACCGTGGTTTGAGACCGCCAGGCCGTACCACCAAGCCTCACCACCAAACCAAACTACCAAACCAAAACATCGGACCAAACCACAAACCATATGATCAAATCACTACACCGAACCACCATTACACATATATTAACCATATATTTATATTTTGAGTAATATTTACGATTAGATTAAAAAACCTATATTACAACATAATAATCATAACCTCCCGTTTTACATTTTATTCAATATTAGGTTTAGCATTTTGCTTTTATCTTTATTGCGATAAATAACAAATCAAGTTTTCTCCTAAATAGACATTGTATAGTGTATTTTCCTCTTTTTAGCTTTCTTTTCCTTTAGTCTCTCGATTTTTTTGACTTTTCTATTCAACTCTCGCATCCCTCGCTCTTTATTCTTATCACATAAACTTTTAATAACGTTTGACAATGAGTCTCGGTCTCTGAAGCATAATCTGAACCGCAATCAGAATTATGGTTTGAACCGTAGCATAAATCATGTTCTGAACCACGGTCTGGATTGCGATCTAAGCCATGGTTTGGACCGCGATCTGAACCACAGTCTGAACAATATAACTGAACCATGGGGTTGAACCAAACTGAACTAAACCATATTGGTTTGGTTCGGTTCGGTTTGAACTTTTTCATGGTTCAGTTTAGTCTGTAATTTATCTAAACTGATAACTAGTGATTCGATCTGTAAATTGACCTAATTCAAATCAAATGAAACTATTTACACCCCTAATTTATTATCATTGTCAGTAAGACATTAACTGAGGATTTGGGTGGGTAGGGGTTGGGGTGGGTAACATGAGAGTTGTTAAAAATAATTTTAATATGAGTACAAAAATTAGATGGAGGGTGGGGGTGAGGGTGGGAGGCGTGGGTAGGTGGTTGGTGGTTGGGTTAAGGGGTGTGGTGATGGTGTTAAGAAGCAATTTCTGGAAAATGTTTTAACGAGGAGAAATTCGAAAGTCATTTTTCTTAGAAATAAGCCTATTTTTCATTGAGCGAAAAATCTTTTCCATTTACTTTATTTTTTGGTGGTTATCAAACACCGGACATGAAGAAAATATTTTACAGAAAACATTTTCCCCTAAGCAAACGAAGTCTAAGGCTTCGTTTGTTTCGCGTAAAACGATTTTTCGAAAAATGATTTTTCATAAAATATTTTTCGAAAAATGACATAAACATGTTTTTGGGTTGTTTGATAAATATAAGGAAAATGTTTTTCGAAAAATATTTTCCTGTGTTTGATAAATTAAAAGAAAATATTATTCGATGAAAACAGAAATTGAGATAAGTTGGAAAAGATAGGGTGGGATAGAGCGATGGAGATGGGGTGGGTAGGGTAGGGTAGGGTAGGGAGTGGGGATTAGTAGGGGTGAGGTGGGTGGGTGTGGGGTAGGGTTGGGTAGGGGTAGAATATGGTGGTGGAAGAAATGTAAAGGGTAAGATGGTGTTAAGGTAGGGTGTGGGTGTGGGGTAGGGTGGGTAGCCGAGAGTAGGGGGAGTGGGGTGGAAGTTTTAAAAAATAATATGATTTAATTATGAGTAAAAAAAAGTTTGACCATGGTAGGGGTATTGGTGGTGGGGGCGGTGAGAGTTGTTAAAAAAATAATTTTAATATGAGTAAGAAAAATTGTTTGGGGTTGAGAAGTTGTTAAAAAATAATTTTAAAATGAATAAAAAAATATTTTGTGACCCCGAGGTGGTGGGGGTTGTGGGAGGGGTTGTTAAAAATAAATTTAAAATGAGTAAAAAAAATATTTTTTTGACCAGGAATTGGAGCTGTAAAAAATTAATTTTAATACAAGTAATTTTTTTACGAGGTGGGTGGGTGGGTGGGGTAGGGATGGTTGATCTGTGGTGGATAACATGTGGGTATATGGAAAATTAGGTGTGTGAGTGAGCGTGTTAACAATTTTCGAAAAATGAAATACGAAAGAAAAATTTGTAATTCATTTTACTTAAAAGAGTGGAGAAAATATTTTCTGCAATTTTTGATACTTATCAAACACTAAAAAATAAGAAAAATATTTTGCAAAAAACATTATCCCCAACAAACAAAGCCTAAGCCTAAGTAATTTATTATCATTGATTGTCAGTAAGACATTATCTGAAGATTTAGGGGGCGTTTGGTTCGGTGGAAAAAAAGTGAAGGAATGGAATTATCAATGGAATGGAATTGTCAATGGAATTGGAATGGAAAAAAACTGGTCAACCCCCTCCGTTTGGTTGGCACGGAATGGAATGGAATTGTCATTCAATTCCTTGACAAATCATGTTTGGTTTGAAAATACAAATTATAGGAATGGAATGAAAGCATATAAAATGACCAATTTACCCTTTAAAAAAAAAAAATTTGGAGGGGGGTGGTGGGGGGGGTTAGGTAGGGGTATGCAAAATGAGTAAAAAAAATTTCGTGGAGGTGGGGTGGGGGGTGGGGGCGGGGTGGGGTAGGGGGTGGGGGTGGGTGGGGGGGGGTGGGGGTGGGGGGTAGGGGGTGGGGGTGGGGGAGGGTAGGCAAAAAAAATTTCAGATGGGGGTGGGGGGGGGGTAGGGGGCGGGGGGGGGGGTGGGGTAGGGGGGTGGGGGAGGGTAGGCAAAAAAAAAAAAAAAAAAAAAAATTCAGGGGGTGGGGGTGGGGTAGGGGTGGGGGGTGGGGTGGGGTGAGGGGGAGGGTAGGCAAAAAAAAAAAAAAAAAAAAATCGCAAGGTGGGGCGGGGGGGGGGGTAGGGGTGGGGGGTGGGGGTAGGGGGTGGGGGAGGGTAGGCAAAAAAAAAAAAAAAAAAAATTTCGTGGGGGTGGGGGTAGGGGTGGGGTAGGGGGTGGGGGTGGGGGGGGTGGGGGAGAGGGTAGGCAAAAAAAAAAAAAAAAAAAAAAAAAAAAAATTCGGGGTGGGGGTGGGGGGTGGGGGGTGGGGGTGGGGTGGGGGGGGGGGCGCAAGGGCCGGGTAGAGGGCCGGGTAAGGGGTAGGGGGCGTGGTAGGGGGTAGGGGTATTTTGGTCAAAAAATTTTTTTCCTTTCCCAAAGGAAAAAACTTTTCCATCACTTTTAAAAAGGAATGTTGAATTCCATTATGGAATGGAATTATCCATTCCAATGGAAATTTTTTTTTAAAATGATTCATCCAAACATGGGAATGGAATGGAATGGAAAAAAGGAAATTTTCCATTCCATTCCCATGTTTTCCTATGAACCAAACGCCACCTTAGGGCATGGACTATGGAGTTAGATTGCCGGTCAACTGTGTATTTAACTGCCCTGATCAATTCATATCCAAAATGATCGACCTATGTTTTTTTTTTTTTTTTTTTTTTTTCACATTTTGATGCTATCAAGTCAAACTGGTTGCACAGGACCTCCAAGCACAGAAAAATGGGATACCTCGGCTGTCTTCTTCGTTGGGTCACCTACACACACGAAAGACGAATCAACTAAACCGGGGGCGTCTCCGGCGTTACCCCTCCGGCGTGAGAGTAAGTTAACTGGTCACAAAGCAAAGGAAGCTATGGAGTTTTAGAGAGAGAGAGAGAGAGAGAGAGAGAGAGTGCTTAGAGAATAATGGAAGAACTTATAATATTTTCTAGGTCTCTTTTATATTCACATGCACCATGTGCCTTGCATATGGGGGACACTTGTCAATCATCAACACAAGGTGCCAACCACCCCAAAGTCAGTGGAGATGCACTGTTCACCCTGTCAAATCACTCCATATTGACGGTTATGGTGGAGTCTAGATGCGACAATTTCAAAGTCACCAGTCACGTAAGTCGCCCGGGTGACAATCAAGGGTGTGACGGAAATCCTCATATTGCCGCAAATCCTTTCCTCCGCTCAGGCAAGATTCTCGCCCGTTGACTCTATCCTTATATGCCACAAATAACCAAGGAGTACTTCTCGTTTAGCCTTACTCTCACGCGCCGCTCTACGCATGTCGCTTCATTATACATGTCGCCTCACTATTTTGGGCCTACTTTAATACACATATTACACGTATTTGGCCCAATTGGCCCATTTCGCCATGCTGGGCCTACTTTACTGTTTCATGCCCAAATTCATTTTTCATAATCACATCACATTTTATTTTATATTTGTAAAATTAAAAGTTTAAAAGCAGATAACAAATACTCCCTCCGTCCCATCAAAACTGATACTTATTTCCTTTTTGATTCGTCCCACCAAAACTGATATTGCCCAAAATGGCAAAGAAATCTTCACTATTTACCCCACTCATTCTCTCTCCTATTTCACTTTTATACTCACAACATTCTCTCTCCTAACTATTCCTCCCACTCATTCTCTCTCCTATTTAATTCTTCATACTCACAACATTTTCTTTCACTTTTTCTCTCACTTACTTTTCCTTAATTCCCGTGCCCAGAAATTTGGTATCAATGTTGGTGGGACGGAGGGAGTATATTATAAATATTTATTATTGAAAATCAACATTTTAAAAGTACCTTAAATATGAAAATATCATTCATTGTAATGTAATATGGAGAGAGTATTTATTCAAGGGACCATGAACATATGATATTTTTGGGAAAAATATCAGAAAGGCCACACACAAAACTTTTATGTCCAAAAATCCAATAAATGATTCTCCTATTAAAAAAAAAAAAAAAAAAAAAAAAAACTTAAAACAGATATTCGATACCAAAATTTAACGAGTTAATTATTTTTCTTTAAGTTTGAATATGTTATAAGGATGAAATTTATTTTTTTAAGTAGTGAGATGTTACGAATGTAAAATTTATCATAAATTGATAGTGTTTTCATAATAATACAAAATTTTGTTTTTATTATATAATAATAAGATAAATTTTTGAAAAGCAATTGTGTTATGCTTGTGTAATGTAATTGTTAAATTTCATAATAGATAAAAAGATGATTAAAAATCCAAAAATTATCACGACCATAATTATTTTTTAGCATTACTATTGAAATTATTACTTTGTTAATCATATAATTTTATTAATATTAATAGTATTATTATTTGAATATTTATTTTTATTATTGTTCAAGATAAAATGATAAATTTTATCTTTGTAAACTTATAGTTGAAATGAAAATCATGTTTGAATCAATATGAATTCTCAAATCTAATGACATTGACTAAATTGTTAAATTTTGAACTTTTTGATATTGAATTTCTTATTTTAGGATTTATTTTACTGGAGAATTATTAGTTGAATTTTTTGGGCATGAATTGTTTTAGCCAAATCTTGAAAAAAACTAGTTTTTTCGTAACATAAGAAAAAAATTAGTTTTAAAGCACTAAGTCTAACTAATAAGAGTGATGAACTGTTCTTAAAACTAGTTGTTTTATAACATTTTGAAAAAAATTAATTTTTTCACAAGAGTTACTCTTTTTTTTTTAATAGAGGGGTTTTAGTATTTTTGCCTATATTTTTCATACAGAAATACTATATAGAGATTACTATATAGTGTTGGTAACATAACATACTATCCCTTAAATCCAAAATATTTATTGTTTTAGGATCTTAAATTTAAATTTGATCCTAATTTAAATGCTTATAGGCACGATTAATTACCTAAGCATTGAAATATGCTCAATTGTGTTAATTATTTTTTTATTAAAGTAATGTATAAGAATTGACTAAGAGAGACAATTAATAGTTTGAGTTATTCTTTTTTAAAACGAGATTTTCCAATAGAATAGAAAATACATATTTTTAGATGCGTGGTGATATTTGTGTAAATAATTGAGATTTTTTTAAAAACAACACAGTGAAATTTTTGTTAATAATCGGAACTTCTCAACACGCCTAACACTATTCAACATATGAACTTGAACTGGACCTATGTAACACTACAACTGATCGTCTTAAACACTAATACTAACCATCTTTTAACACCACAACTGGTTATAAACACTACCACTGAACCTCTGTAGGTCTTAAAATTTCATTCAATTTGATATGTTGTGCGTTACGTGGTTTATAAGAAGTCAAACGTTACGCTCATTGCAGCGCATGCGCTCGAAAGATTCCATAAACGGAATAATTACAAGAATATATGGAATGTACTAAACTCTCGTTTATAATTAGTGGAACATACTAAAAATAGACAAGATAATATAACGTACTTTTTAATCTCATTACAAATAAGATAACTGATTTGAATGACGTTAATTTTTATTAACGAAATAAACCAACTTGTTAAATAGCATAACAATCGTTAAATGCTCCGATTTCATTTTCGGATAGTTTCCTTTTCTACCTCTTCCTCTGTTAAAATCTAATATAATGGCTTGCCCTCTCTTATCCAGCGAAATCCTTAAATTGATCCACACATATGTCCAAATTTACAATATTCAAGGCTTTAATTTGGGGATTTTTCTTAAATTGAAGATTTTGTTTTTGATTTAATAGGGAAGTGGGTGGTAATCTATATGTGGGCAGAGACTGGTGGATGGTGGATCGTGAATGGAGGAGTGTGAGGGGTTACGAAGAAGGTTGTCAAACCAATTAAATATGCTAACAGATACTAAATGTATTTAACGTATGTTAGTTTTTTTCTTATGTCGTTAATATTTTAGATATCTTTCTAACGTAGTTAGGGTGCGTTCCATTATAGGTAACGATATTATAAATTACGTTATATTAAAATGTCAATTTTTAGCATGTTCCATTAATTTAAAAAAAAACACTAAAGTACGTTCATATATTTATCGTTCACCCCTCCATAAACTCAATTACATATCTAGAAACCTTTAATATTGATATCCAAAAATCTTTGAGATTAATATATAGAACGTTTATTGGCCTTATTCAAATGTGTTTGTTAATTCATATCCAGAAGCATTTGATATCAATATCCAAAAACCGTTATGATTGATATCTAGAATGTTTGTTGGCCATGACTTAAGTCAAATGTTTTTGTTAATTTATATCCAAAAGCATTTGCTATTAATATTCAGAAACCTTTAAAATTGATATCCAGAAGGTTTATTGTCCATGATCTTGTTCTAATATGCTAGTTAATTTATATTTAGAAGTCTTTGCTATTAATATTGATAGAGAAAATCTCTATCTTATTATAAATACCCAGCAAGTGTACTAGTTACCAATGTAGTAATATGCACAAAGCAAGGGTCGAATTCACAAGGACTAAAGTAGAACAAGCATATTTTATTAATGTATTAAAGTAACCAAAAGAAGGGGTTTGATTGGTTTAATTATTAATCTAAGAAAGCAAAATAAAATAAGCAAATAAATCAAGAAACAAGGGATTCATGCATTGGGGATCATAACAATTATCACTTTATGCTTTTTATTTCATGTAAAAAGGATTCAATTTCATTCTTGGGTTCATTCACAAAATCATGAGTTGGGACGGTTTGGTGTGCGATTTGCAACTCAAATATTATCTTTTTATTATACTCCAGTTACGTATATATAATAATTGAAGAATTCATTAAGATCAAAAGAATATATGAACCTAAATTCAATTAAATTAAGTTACGTCCTCAATTAGATCTAAGTAGTAAAATAATGGTCAATGTATCTATATCCGAGTTACTGCAACAATGGATATCCACAAATTTTAGGACCAAAAGTATCTCAACATAAATCTGAAACTCTAGAACGAATTAAGAATATTTTACCACACAAGAATGAGAGAGATATAGGAAGAATTAAAACCCCAGCATAAAGATCAAATTGTTACTTACCTCAATTCACGAATCAAATAAATTAGCCTTGAAAGACCATTAAAATAAATAAATCTTGTTCTTGAATCTTCAAAATAAATAAAAATCCTAATCTAATATGTACAAGAGAAGACGAGATATAGAGGATGATACGAGATGAGAGAGATGAAAGATATGTAAAACCTTGTCTAGGAATCCTTTATATAGTAGGAGTGAGGAGTGATTCCTAATTTACAGCCAAAGGTGTAACAACCCTAAAATTTGATACTATTTATTTATTAAATATGATTTTTCTTAATTAATTATGTTAGTTATTTAATTAATTATTTGTGTCTATTCTTTTTCCTAGATGGATTAGGATTAGATGGGCTTGATTTTGTCAACTTAGGTTATTTGTTTTAGGTTGGACTCTACTTAACAATTGGACTAGGAAAGTATGGACCCAAGTAAACACATCCATTAACCTAGGCCTATTGGTGTTATCTGTAACTGATGGAAGCCAAATGGGTCGAGCTCTCCATATTTTCCAACGGCAAGAAGAGGAAGGGAAGAGTTGCAGGGAATAAATAGAGAGAGGGTCACGGCTAGGGAAAAGATTACGCCAAGTGAGAGAGAGACCGCAAATAGAGAGTTATGTATAGAGAGAGAGATCGCAGAGGGAAGGAGTACCGAGGAAGAAGAAGGAAGGAAGGAAGGAAGGAAGGAAGGAAGGAAGGAAGGAGAAATTGTTGGTGTTCAAGCTCCATAAATCAAAAGTAATCAACCCTTCTCTTGTTTGGATTTATAGGATAGAAAATCTTATGAACACTCTAGAAGGAACCCTAGGAATCTAAAGCAAGATTAATGAAGGAAATCAGATTATGGCATGATGAATTATAAAACCTATTTGTTGATTATAACCAAGGCTTGGCTTGAGGCTTTATGAATATTTATCTGCCATGCTAAGGAATTTCTATGGAAACAGGTTTGTGAATATTGATATGCCATGCTAAGGAATTTCTATGGAAACGGGCTTTGTGAATATGGATGTGCTATGCTAAGTAATCTAAAGTTATTACATGGAAGGAGTATTGTTTAAAACTTACCATTGATAAATGATGGTTAGGAGTTAAGTATGTAATACATGGGGGACCAAATATTTCATGCTAAGATATGAAAGAAACAAAGGAAATTTGGGGGTTTGTGTGGGTGTATTGCTGTGGGTGTGTGTGCATATTGGTGTGTCTGTTTGCTGATGTGTGTATGCGTGTGTGTTGTTGTGTGTTGGTTGCTGAAGGTGGCAGCCAGTATAGGTGTGCGTGTGTGCTGATGTGCGTGTGGTATGGGTGTGCAGCCGTGTGATGGGGTTGCTGCGGTGTGTGTCATATGTGTGTGTTGGGTGTGCATAGTGTGTTGCTATGTGTGGGTGGGCAGTGTGTGCCGTGTGTGTGCAGTGGGTGTTTGTGTGTGTTTAGGTGTGCTGAATTAGGTGTGTTTAGTGTGTGTGAAATGGGTGGAAGTAAATTGAAAGGGGGTTTAGAATCTAAAAACCCTAGAATGGAATTAGTAAACCTAAAGGGGTGAAAGAGTAACCTTTAGGAGAGTTAAAGAAGAATAACTCTTAGTTTACCAAAGGTCGTTAAAGTTAGTTTTTTCGGCTAAGTAAATAAATGATAATTGTACCCTAAGAATACCGTTTGCATGATTGTAGATTCGTGCGAGAACTCGTTGCAAGGAAAAGGGCGATAAATCGAGGTAAGGGATTACGCTCTTTAGTATTTGAAGTATCCTTCTTTGAGATAGAATTCCATGAACTATATTTGTGTACTACCAATGTGGCCGGTAGTTTCGTTTCTAAATGTTCCTTGATTTTGAAACGTCTATTGAAATATTCCTACCCTTGATATGTGTTGTTCTAAGGGTATCCATGATAATTGGATTTTTGTTGATATGTTCTTGTACATATGAACATGATATATATGATTGCTATATCTATTTGAACTCGATGTAGCTAGCTTTGTCCGATTGAAAAGGACTTAGCAAGAATTGTCCGATTGAAAATGACTTTATGTGAATTAGTCTAGCCTGATTTAAAAGGGTCTTAGACATGTATATACTACATGATGAAGTAGTTTGATTATCCGGATATATCTTGATAAGGGAGCGCCCTGAAAAGGCGTAAGGTCTCTTATCTCAATAAGGGAGCAACCTGAAAAGGTGTAAGGTCTCTTATTTAAGAAACACCCTGAAAAGGTGTACCGTACTTGGAATTGACGCTTCTGTGTATGCGATCTCCATGATATATATTTTTGTGATAGTGCCACAACTTGTTATTTGAAAAGTATTTTTCGTTATTGTACTCGTACCTGTACTTTAATTGATATATCTATCCTATCGTTGAGTAATTCGATTGGCTCCGTTCATTTCGGTCATCTCTTCCTTAGTACCCGAAGAGATTTCGAATGAACTTACTGAGCATTGTTCTCTCACCCCTTTTTCTTATTTTTCCTTCCCAGGTAAGCGGTAGGAGAAGTTGATCGGTCGCATGGATAGCGGCTTGAATCGGGGTTTAGGGTTTGATATTAATCATTATGTACTTATCGAGCTAGTGGGTTGTACTAGCCGTTAAGATTGAAAGACACTTATTTTCCGCATTTGAATTATGATTAGGGTATACTAACCGTTACTATTGAAAACATTTATGATGGTTGTATTACCTTAGGGTTAGGGCGTCAGTTGAGATGCCATTTTGATGATTATTATTAAATGTTGGGAATTGTTTTTATTATGGAAAATTGGGGTCATTACAAAAGGAGGTCAATTCCTAATTCCTAGTCAAATTAGGATTCTGCTGAAAATCCGTCACAAATCTGTAGCAAATTTTGTTGAAGACTGCTTTTAATTCCGTGACGGACCACTTCCGTCACAGAAATCTGTCACTGATCCACGGCCAGACCATGGGCGCGATCGCTCGGCCTTTGGCCCCATTTCCTTAGCCACTGCCTTGTTTTTTCTCGGCCAGCTGCTCATAGCTCATGCCTTGGCCCCATTTTCTCGGCCACGGCCTTGCCCTTGGCCGGCCAGCCTAAAATTTCAGCTGTAGCCCTCCTACTTCCAATTAACTGTAGTTTAGCCCATGAATTTTTCTCTTTTGTACTTTGATCCATAATTTCCAGTAAATTGCACTTTAACCCTTGAGCTTTATAATACCAGTTTACTCCCCAATATTTCATAATTGCAATTTGGTCCCTAAACTTCCAAAACAAGCTTATATTCTCCACTTTCTGTCTAATTGCACTTCAACCCCAGTACTTTCAAAACACTAACAAACACATTAAATTTTTAAGGTTTTGAGCATCAAATAAACTAGGAACATATCTTTTAAATGGATAAAACCACATCTATCAAATATCCAGAAGCTTTAAAATTGATATACAAATGTTTTGTTGATCATGTCTTGCTCAAATGTGTTAATTCATATATATAAAACTTTAATATTGATATCCAAAATCGTTAGAGGTTGGTTTTCAGGTTTTCAGAAGGTTTCTTGGTCATTACTTGTTTAAATGTGCTTGTTAATTAATATCTAGAATACTTTAATATTGATATCTAAAATATTTTGAGTTTGATATACAGAAGGTTTGTTGGCCATGAACTCAACACACACACACAAAATTTCACTTATTTACAAAAATGCCATCGTGCACGGACTTTCACTTATTTACAAAAACGTTACCGCATATTTAAAAACACTTTTTTTTTAAATCAATAGAAAAAATATGTTTTTCCCTTGATTTTCGTTAATAATGTTGATACTGCTTTTATATCATTAGCGGATGGCAAGAGTTAGTTGCCAAATGACCTCCTTTCATTTTAATAATGCACTAATTTAGAACTATATAGTTAAAAAAAATTGCTTTTAGCCTTTATAATCAATATTTTGCTTCCTTTGTACTAAGAGAAAACAATTTTATATTGAAATTTTGCCCCCTTTATACTAAATTTAGCAATTAAATTATAATATTTCATATTTAAAAAAACTGCATTCATTTATAAAAAAAATCTGACTCTACGACCTTTTTATATAGGAGTAGGTCTAGGGAGAAACGCGGAGAAACGGGTTTCTAGATATCCAGAAGCTTTGGAATTGATATCCAGAAGCTTTGGAACGGATATCCAGAAAAAAGATTTGAGACCAAATCCAAGGTCAAGACCAAATTTCTGATTCTGGATATCACTTTCACAAGGTTCTGGATATCCAGAACATTGAATATGGATATCCAGAAGCCTTAAAACTTATATCCAGAAGCCAATTCTAAATTTATGGATATCACTTACATAAGGTTCTGGATATTCTTTCAAAGAGTCCTGGATATCCAGAAACCCGTTTCTCCATAACTTACGGAGAAACGCGTTTCTTCCTAGATTTTGGTTTTATATAGAGGGAGTAAAAGGATTTGTTGGTTATATTTATTTACTTTACGTCGCCGTTTTGGTTTTAAAATAGGGATATTTTTGTAATCAGGATTTAAATAGATTGTTAGGGTTTTATTGCTTTGAGAGTTTTGTTTAGAGTATAAATACTTTTTTGCTAGGATATTGTTTTATTGCGACTTTGATAAATTAATAAAATTGCTCGTGTTCATTATTGGGTTAAACTTTGATGAGCCCGGATCTACTGGACCGGGCCCGCGCTCGGTCTAGTCCAAGGAACCAGTGACGTGGCAGTTCCTAGACCGCTGGAGGGAAGACCGCGGACAAATAGGCCCTTGTGGTCAAGACCGTGTCCCTCCTCGCATCGTCCCCATCAAGGACCATTGGGACCCTGCTCGCTGGATCCGTGCCCGCATGAGTCATGCCCGCATCAACCGTGCTCGCTTCTTATATCTTTGACCGCGGGCACAACGTTGACCGCGGGCACATTCTGCTTCCCGGTTAATGTCGAAGCCTTGCGAGCAAGTTAGCTTGCGCTCGACAGCCACTTGCCGGCTCCCCATCACGCATTCAATGCGGCTCAGTCCGCGCCTACTATTCCATTTAATGCAATAAGCCGGCTACACGGCTCATGTCCCTTTCGGCCATGTCCCTTGGACGATCAATGTTCCCTCCACGACGGGACCAATTAGGCTGCGGACACGTGTAGCTGGTCAAATACCAAAGTGCCCCCTAGGGCTGATCTCATTGCTTACCTCAACAAGCACCATGGCATTGCCTATAAATAGAAGACCTTTACCCCCTTGGGCAAGGTAAGTTCCATAGACAATTGAGTAAGCTCTTTTACTCTCTAAACCTAAACACACACACACACTCCAAAGGTATTCAAAGCCTTATTACTCAGTATTCTTACTCTCACACCCGAGGGCCTGAGTTGGAGTAACATCCAACTTTGACCTTAACGGTGCTTGTTTGTGTTGTGATCTAGGTACATCAAACCACCAAATATATCCTAGCCAGATATCCTTGAACCGCTCCTGACCCCAAAAGCTGTGGCGTCATCAGTGGTTCCATTGCCGGGAATCGAAACTTTCTTTCGTTTTCTCGTTAAAAATCTTTTGTTTTCAAGGCACCTCACGTGTCCTAAACAAATCCAGTGCCGAAAGGCTCTTCTTTTTACATCACTAAGTTTTTCCCGTTTAAAACTTTTGTTTTCAGACACACCTTGTAGTCTAAACAACTGACTGTCAAAAGACACTTCTTTCCAGTTATTTTCGCCTTTCTGAGACATGTCTCAAATTCTGAAAAATGCTGGTCATTTGACCCTAGAGGAGGAGAACCAAGCCGAACCCTCCAACATCAATAGGGAAAGGCAAACCAACTCTGTTTTCAACAGAATGGGGGCCCATTCTCAGCCTCAAAAATCCCCAGCTCAACGAGTTCTACACCGGTTAGAAGGAAGCCCGTCTTGAGAAAGCCCAGGCCCTACTAAACACTAGCCCAAAAACTCCCCAAGCTCACGTAAAGAACACCACTCTAACCACCCCACTTTCCCCAGAGCAAATCCTGAGAAGGAAGGAAATCCTAGCCTCCAAGTCCAAACTGGTCGCGGAGGCCATGGCCATCAACGACGCGGAGATGGAAATGTTTGAAATAGAGGCCAATGGAGGGCTACAGTTCCCTCAAGGGTCACAAAGGTTCTCCCAACGAGCTCCCGCTAACTCGCTTGCTAGTCAAGCTGTGGGGGCAAACCGGGGTGAACCGGCCCTTGAGCGGACGGCGGCCAAACGGAGCGTGGTGCATGTAGATGATAGCGAGGAAATGGGGGAAGAGGCACAGTCAAATCGCCGTGCGAGGTCCAAAGCCAGACCCTTGGCTCCGGCCAAGGAGAAGGCCGTGGCTCCACGAGCTAAAAAGCAAAAGGTTGATGATCAGAACCCCGAGTTTGTGGAATTCATGCAGAAGATGTGGGAAACCCATCGAAGGCTGCCCGAAGTGTGGCCGCACCATGGACGCCTTCGGCGATAAAATTGCGCGGGCACCGATCCGAAGGGCAAACCCCCGAGATGGACACCTATGACGGATCCAAAAATGCCAAGAGTCATATGGGAAGATTTGAGGGCCGAGATGGCTTTATTCTCCGCGGATGAGTCGGTAATGTGCAAAGCTTTAGGCTGCGACCTTCACCGGCAAGGCCCTATCTTGGATGCTAGCCCTCAAGCCCCGGTGTATCCGAGTCATTCGATCGATTCGAAGTTCTCTTCCTCAATGCCTTTGCCGGAGCGAGTGTGCCGCTAGACCAAAGACAGATCTTGTCCGTGTCAAGCGAGGCACCAAACGAGCCTACAAAAGATTATATATCCCGGTTCGGGGAAGGTGAGCGAGGAGATTGTGGACACTGGACGAAGGGATATCGGACTATGTTTTGAGGGCGGCCTCGGTTCCTCCTTCCTCAAAATGAATTTTGCCTCCGGCAAACCTAAATCGATGGAGGAAATGTATGAAAGGGCCTCGGCCATTGCCTCGCCCGAAGAGCCTAGTGTGCCCGCTCCCAGAGCTTACGCGAAAGAAAGGATAAGCCAAGTCCAGGAGACCACCCCGAGCCTGCTCACACCAATAATCGGGGCAAAAACGAGTAGGGGATCGGAAAGGCTCAAAAGGCCATGGCCGAAACAGTTTACACAGGCTCACCGACCCAAGGGTGGTGATCATGAAACCTCGGACTTTCCTTCTCCTCCCCCATGCTTCGAAAGCCAAATGAGAGGAGTAGACTTAAGTTACGTGAGTATCCACAACGACCACGGGCACGGAGCGAGGACTGTTTCCAGTGAAGCGAGTAATCCAGCGAGAAAATCAATAACGGGGAGCTAACCAAGTGGGTTAAGGGAAACAATACTGCCCCCAATAACAATGATCAGCGCGGGCACGACACACGCGGGGACCGAGACAGAAATGAAAGAGATAATAATGATGACGATTTTGGGGACTATGACATTAACTTCATTGGGGAGGAACCTCCCTCTAGTAGGCAGTTGTCCCTCCAAATTCGGACATTAGAGCAGGTTTTCTCCATCCCCGCCAGCTCCGGAGGAAGAGCGAGGAAATTGGGTTCAAAAGGAGTGAACTTGCCTCCACCCTTTTTCATTCCACCACGGCCACTCACCCTCGAATGAGAATCAACCGGGCAAACATAGGCCGAGTGTTGGTAGATCTTTGGAGCTGCCCGCGACATACTCTATTACCATACTTTGATTGGAATGAGAATGACGGAAGCACATCTCACTCCATATGCGGGCATGCTCGAAGGCTTCACCAACCACGCTGTAAGGGTAAAGGGGACGATTGTGTTTGACGTAGCTATTGGGAAAAACCCATGCGAAGACGGCCAAGATAACTTTCATGGTGGTCGATCTTCCTTCCCAATACAATGCCATTCTCGGCGTAGCTTGCTCGAGCCGAATTGGGAATAGTTGCGTCCGTCCCCCACCAAAGGGTGAAATTTAACACCCCGGGCGGAGTTGCTACCATCAAGAACCGGCCAGGGAGATTCCTCCGAGCACTTTGGAGGAAAAAAGGAAAGAAACGAGAAAGGCCGAGACATCCCGCCCGCGAGATAGAGGGCGAGGACAAAATGATAGAGGGCAAAGGCGAGGACAAGTCAAAAAAGGGGAAAGCTCTTGCACTCCCGCCGCCACCCGTACCGATTGGCATGCTTTCTTTCCATTCCACAAAGGTGGAGCTCAAGATGAGCAGAAAATCGAAGCAGTTGGCTGCCCCTGTTGAGGGAGGTTATATTGATCGAGGAGTAGAGGGGGAAATTGACCGTGATATCATATATTCAATGGCAACACTGACCGAAGCTCAGGTCAACCCCCAACTATTGTCATTGACTCCCTGCACAATCGTGAAATCAGCGACCTTCAACCTAACGACGAGCTCGAGGAGGTGGTAATCAATCCCCACTTCCCCGAGCAAACAGTTAAGGTTGGGCTGGAAATTCACAGCGAGGAAAGAAGGATACTTATTGAGTTCCTTAGAGCAAATTGCGATGTGTTCGCTTGGAGGGTGGAAGATATGCAAGGCATCAGCGAGGACGTGATCCTCCATAAAATCAACGATGACCCCTCCTTCAAAAACATTCACCAGAAATCCAGATATTTCTCCCCGGAGAAAGAGATTGCCATCAAGGAAGAGGTGGAAAAATTGCTAAAAGCGGGGATAATAAAGGAGATCTCCTACCCCAAATGGCTGGCCAATGTGGTCATGGTTAAGAAATCCAATGGCAAATGGAGGATGTGCGTTGATTTCACCGATCTCAACAAGGCATGCCCCAAGGATTGTTTCCCTCTTCCTCGCATAGACAGATTGGTGGATTCTATAGCCGGACACAGAGTTCTAAGCTTCATTGATGCCTACTCCGGCTACCATCAGATCCAGATGGCTCCTGAAGATGTCCGCTCTGTAGCCTTCATTGCTGCGGGCAAGACATACTGCTACACTATGATGCCCTTTGGGCTGAAGAATGCAGGAGCCACATATCAGCGCATGGTCAATCTGGTCTTTAAAAACCAACTAGGCAGAAATCTGGAGGCCTACATTGACGACATGGTCATAAAAACTAAGGAAAACTCCCACGAGCTCGATGTGGAGGAAACCTTCAAAAACTTGCGCCACAACAGCATGAAGCTAAACCCCCTTAAGTGCGCTTTCGGGGTCAAGGCGGGCAAGTTCCTCGGATTCATGGTCAACCAAAGAGGGATAGAGGCTAATCCAGAGAAAATCCAGGCCCTATTAGACATGAAACCTCCTGCCTGCGTGAAGGATGTACAAAAACTCAATGGTCGCATCACCGCCCTAGGCCGCTTCATCTCGCGGTCAGCAGAGAGATGCCTCCCCTTCTTCAAAACTCTCAAAGGGGAAGAGAGGCGATGAATTTACATGGAGTACGAGTGCCATCGGGCTTTTGAAGAAGTCAAAACATACCTCGGGCGGCCACCTCTACTCGGCGGCCCGGTGCCGGAAGAGCTCTTTTTGTATTTAGCATTCGATCGCGGTAGCTGCTTGTTCTTGTAAGGGAGGAGAATAACTCCCAAAAACCAGTTTATTATGTAAGTAAGGCCTTTGTCCGCCGTAGAAGGGCGTTATCTTAATATAGAAAAGTTAGCTTACGCCTTGCTTGTATACGCTCGAAAATTAAGAGCCTACTTTTACGCACATCCTATAAGCTGTACTAAGCGAGGCCCCGCTTAGAAAGGTTTTACATAAACCGAGTCCTCGGGGAGAATGCTAGCTTGGTCTATAGAGCTCACCGAGTTCCGGATCACCTACTCCCGAGAAAGACAATCAAAGCGCGAGGCCTTAGTTGATTTTGTAGTAGAATCATCATTCAAATTAGCGGACGGCGACCTCGGAAAGAAAGCGAGCGAGAATCGAGAGGATGACCCGAGAGGCCCGAGCACAAAAATTGTTCAACCAAGGGAGCGTCCGTAAGAGGTATGGACTTTATATGTGGACGGCTCACGCGAGCAAGTTAATCGGTGGAGCGGGCATACTTACGATCGCACCTGCGGGGAGAAATTTATGAGGGCCTTGAGATTCAAGTTCGAGGCATCAAACAA
Organism: Adenophora triphylla var. japonica; assembly: GCA_022495995.1. Taxonomy (NCBI): domain Eukaryota; kingdom Viridiplantae; phylum Streptophyta; class Magnoliopsida; order Asterales; family Campanulaceae; genus Adenophora; species Adenophora triphylla. Next base: position 160,566 of record JAFEMH010001442.1, read on the forward strand.
TCAGTGAATATGAAGCGATTATAGCGGGCATGGAATTGGCAAGAGACTTGGGAGTTCGAATATCGAGATCAATAGCGACTCTCGGCTCATAGTTAATCAAATTAGGGGAGTATGATACTATCAACCCAGTGCTAGCTCGCATCTTGTGGCCTTGCAAAAACCCTCATCAAAAATTTCACTTACTATGATTTGAATCAAGTCATGAGAGAGGACAATGTGGAAGTGACCTCCTCTCAAGAATAGCAGAGCAAGAAATTGGTGAGTTGGAGACAAATTGCCGGATTGAATTCACGGAGAGACTGCTATAGATCGAATACGGATAAACAATATTGAGGATCAAGTAAGGGTGGGTGGATGAAATGAAGGATTACATCGAGAAGCAAACCCTCCCGAGGACCCGGTAAAGGCTAGAGCCATCGAACGGTGTCCGCGAAATACCTCGTCCTCGATGGGGTGCTTTTCGGCGATCATTCACCAAGCCTTTACTAAGATGTGTTAAAACTCACATGGTCACCAACTTACTCTATGAGGTTCATGAAGGAGTTTGTGGCGGACATCCAGTGCTCGCACCCTCTCGCACAAGATCAAATTCCAAGGATTCTTTTGGCCCACAATGAGAAGGGATGCGCGGGAGTATGTTAGAAAATGTGATAAGTGCCGAGAGATTTGCGGACATCCCTAGACTACCATCAACGGAGCGGACTTTGGTGGTACCATCGTGGCCGCTTGATACGTGGGGGATAGATCTTATTGGACCATTTCCAACTGCTAGAGGAAGCATTAAGTATGCCGTGGTGGCCGTGGATTATTTTACCAAGTGGACGGAAGCAAAGGGCTTGGCCACTATTTCCGAGGATAACACTATCAGTTTTGTCCACGACCACATCTATTGTCGATTTGGGGTTCCCCGAGCAAATAATTTCAGATAATGGCACCCAATTCTCCGCAAAATTCACTGCTTGAATGTGTGAGAATGAAGGTCTGCAACATTTGAAAGTCCGCAGTTGCCTATCCTCGGGGAAATGGTCAGGCGAGGCCGCGAACAAGCTAGTCCTAACTTTGCCTTAAAGAAAAATTTGGAAGGACGAGGAGGACGTTGGTTGGACGAGCTCCAGATCGCATTATGGGTTGTCCGCACCACAATAAGAAATTCAACAGAGAAACTCCCTTCTCGCTCACGTATGGGTCGAGGCAATGGCTCCAGTTGAGGTAGCCCTACCCTCGTGCGAGTCACATACTTCGACGAGTCTCAAAACGAGGCAAACAGAAGGTGTGACCTGGACGATCTCGAAGGAAAGAGAATGCGGGCACATGAAAAAATGGTGAACTACAAACAGAAAGCGAAGAAGCACCATGATAAAAGAGTAAATAGGAGGAGTTTTTCAGTTGGAGACTGGGTACTCAGAAGCGTAGAGGTCCAAGGGACCCAACCTGGTTTCAACAAGCTGTCCCCGAAATGGGAAGGTCCATATGAGGTCACAAAGATAGTCAAAGAGGGCACCTACATATTGCGACCAAAAGAGGGAGAAGAGCTTAAGCACGCTTGGAATAGCGACCACCTTAAGAGATACTTCTTTTAAAATCTTTGTAATTTTTTGGAAGGAGTATAGACTATATATATATAAGGGAGAAGTTATCATCATATTTTGATGCAAAAATCAATTCCCACCAGCCTCAAAAGCTAAGGTGGATGCCCGCGTGCGGATGCCAGTGAGTTCAAGAGCCAACATATAAGCTCCTACTTGCGATGCGCAAAGATCTAAGGATCCGCATGCCTATATATGTACAAAGATCCATTACGATCCGTACTATGATCGCGGGGAGGACTCTCTCCTGCTCGCGTGACACCACCAAAAATAAGTGGATATAGATGAACGTAGGTACAAAGGCCATGATGCCCGTGCCTACGGATTTTAGTGGGGACAATGACCTGAAGTCCGGACCCACTAATTGCGCGAAGGACCTCGTTAGGGCCGTTACTCGCATGCCTGTATGTGACAAAGGCCTACATATAAGCCCGTTCACCAGATCGCCACGAGACCCTCACGAAAAACCTTAGGGAGTTTTGAATAAAGGGTCAAATAAGTGAGAACCTCCAATAAGGGGATACAGATGCCAGGGGGTTAAAGGGCCTCTATGCTAAAATATGCTCCTACCTTTACATTTGCGCGGACAATAGCCTCACGGCCACCTTACATGCCCTATGAAAGTATGCTTGCCTTGGCTACTTTTGACTTACACCACAGCTCGCAAGGCTGGGAATAAGTGTAAATGGATGAGAGTGATCAAACTAGTTTAACAAAGCCAAACAGACAAACGAGGTTAAGGCCTCAAAGTTTGCCACAAGGCTAAAACAAACGCGATCATAGAAGAATAAGGCTGACTCTCACAAAAAACCTAAGGGTTTTGAATAAAGAGTTAGGAAAACTCAAAAAATGCGGGCAAAGGGCCTACTAAGCTGCTGCCCGCAGAAGGAGAGTATAAAGTTAATTGCAAGTCAAAAACGCTGGAAAAAGTAATAGGCAAGAATGCAAGTATTAAGGTGCTCGAAGATTGCCAAACTACTCAAAATAGCCTACGAGACAAGCAATTAAGATAAAAGTAAAGGAGCCAAGTTGAGAAGAATGCTTCTATTGATGATAAAAAAGTATTTACAAAATTCCTACACTATTACAAAAGAGATCCTAGTCTATTACAAAAAGAAAAAGCAAAAAATCCTATACTAAGGGAGCATTCTCCTTGGGCTCCTCGGTAGCCGCTCCATCGGTGCTCGCTTCTGGCTCCTTGGTGGCCGCACCCCCTGTGCCCGCTTCGGAGTCCGGAGTTGGGGAAGGCAGGCTGGTCTCCAAAGGCACCTCAGTGGTAGGAGCAGCTTGTTGTTCGGCGGAGGCTGAAGCGGGAGCTGCCCGCCCGGGGAATAGATCTCCAAGGGCTGGCCCCTCTGGAAGAACCCGAGCAGGCATCCCCTAAAGTTAAAGGGTTGTCCCCGAATCGCAGCGCATCCAGTTCGGCGATCAGTCCAAGGGCGGGCCACTCTCGCCACGTGAGGCGAGAGGCCGCAATGGGAGAGGTCCAGACCATCGACCTCGTCCTCGGACAGAGGAACTAGTGCATGCCGGGCACGCACTCCGCGTCGGTAGCAACCGGTGAGCCGATCACGGCCAACCGTGCACGGAGAACATACCCGTGGCCGCGAAGTTCCGGATACGTGTCCGGACACCCGCCTCATCTTGGGCCGGGCACTCCGCGGTGAAGCGGTCGAGTTCTTATACTCCTCGACGGCTTCTTTGCGAGCCTCTGCCCGGCATCCTCTCCCTCTCCCAGCTCAAACTGCGTAAGGGGTAGCAGTTTCTCGGAGAGCTCATCCTGCCTTAGCCTCCGGGAGTTTGACCGACTCCTCCGCGGCTCCCGGTTTGGTTACGAGCTCATCATTTCTTTGCTCAAGCTTGCTCTTGTGCCCGCGGAGCTCATCCCGTCGACCCTTTGCCTTTGCAAGGCTATTCTCCAAACTGGTCACCCGCTCCCGGAAGCCCTTCGGACGGACTCCTTGGTGGCGAACTCTTTCTCCTTGGCATCCGGGAGGGAGCTCGAGTCCCCACCTTCTCTGGGCCGGCTCCGGCTCGCGGAGTTTCCCCGCCATGTCCTTGGTATTACTGGCGAGCTCAGCGGACAGGCTGTCACAGGTCTCCCGGAGCCTCATGGCTTTGTTGCCCACCTGCGAGGAAGAAAGTCAGAATTAGGGGGAAAATCAGAGGCTAAGTGAGGAAACCGGCAGAAAGGTCCCTACCTCAGTAAGGGCAACCCCAATATCCCCCATCAAGGCTGACGGGTTCTCCTTCTCAGCCACCTGGTGGTAGAAGTCAGGGGCAAAAAGCCTGTTGATCAGCCCAATGCCCACAGCAGAATTTTGGGAGGACCGGGCATATAAGTCTACCCCAGTAATGGCGGGCACATCCCCCACCTGCTTCCTTTTCTCCCATGCCTCCTCGCGGGTGGCCAATGAGGAGATCGGGTAGGCTATTGAGCATATTGTCCCCGCGATGGGGGGAGCGGTGGCAGAAGCGGTGTCAGCAGCAGGCGGGCTGCGAGTAGAGGTATCCACCACTTTCTGGGTCTTGGAGGCCCTCTCCTTATGCGAAAGGTCCGCATCTCTGTCAACCCTCTTCTTGGATTGCTCCTGGTTATGCCCGGAGGCAATAGTGCGGCCGGGAGATGATGCCCGGAAAGCATTGGGTGGAGGAGGACCCCGGGGAGGTGGAGGCAGATTCCCGGTTTCGGAATAGTGCAGGAGCAGGTAGAGGCTCCCCAGTTTTCCTGCTCGCAACAGGCACAGTCTTGTCTTTGGTGGGGACCCCTCCCATCTCATTCTGCCTCTTCTGGGCAGCTTCCCTGTTGGCCCTCTGGTTCTTGGCCTTCAACTGAGCAGCACTTAGAGGAGGAGCCATCAGAAATTATACACTTCCGGATCTACTCTGGAGGGAAAGAAAAATGGTTAGCAAAGCAGTTCAAAAAATCAAAAGCAAAGTAAATTGGCAGCAATTTAATAGAAGAATCAGAGACACTTTATTTCGGGAGGATCGCACTCAGCGCCCAGCATACAGGTCTTACATCTGCCCTCGACTGGTAATGTTCGTGCACCCGCCAATCAGGGTCGCGGGGCAAAGGCTCTATCACTACTCAGGGGCATGTGGGGCGCCCTCCTGCGAGGAGCCACCCCGAGTAGATCGAAGAGGGGCTCATCTTCCACTATGGCGCCCACATCGTAAATGTGCTCCTCCCCGCTCTCCAAATCGGGCCGAGATGCATCTCTATGGCGGTGCGCATAGCATCGGCTGAGGATGGGTCCGGGTAAACGCCAGCGGCCACCTTCATCGGGACGGGGCTGGAAGGTTTGGAAAAGGGCCATCCAAATCTAGACTCAATCACCAAAATGTCCTTCTGATTCCATTGGTCGAATTTGTTCGAAGGAGGAGAGAAAGTCCTGGTAGAGTAGTTCCTAGCCTTCAGGCTCAGAATGCCGCGGCTAATTTGGTTCTGATAGTAAGCGTAGAGCCCGGCAAGGGTAGGCTCATAACCCAGGAATCTGCATACAGCTATGAAGGAGACAATGGCCCGGATGGCATTGGGAGTCAGGTGCATGGGCAGGCAAGCATTGAACTCTAGGAAGAAGTAAAAGAAAGGGTCTAGGGGCAGCCTCAATCCATTCTCAAACTGGGCCCCATAAAAAACGCAGGCTCGGTTGTCCTCGCGGACATCTGCTATGGTCTCTGGCCGCAGCTTGTCCTTGTCCTTCAAATGAATATGCCCAAGGGTGCGGACACGGTAAGCGTTGCGGTCCACGTTATAAACCTCATAAATGTCCTCCTCCCAGTCAAGGGTGGCCACCTCCTTGGTCTTCTTGCTACGGCCGCGACCAGGATTCACACCCCTAGCTGGCCTCTTACCTTTGTTCCGGGCAGGGGCCACAACCTCTTCCTCCTCCTCCTCCTCGGAGTCAGAACTCTCGAAGGCATCCACAATGTTGGTGGTCTCAGCGGCCTTCTTGGAGGTCCCCGCGGCCCTCCTATCCCCCTCCTCGGGGTCATCCTCTTCGGTCTCCGAGCTCGAGGAGCCAAAGAGACCGGTGGGGTCACCACGGGCAGGGGCCATCTCCGACTCAACCTCACCAGATCCAGTCACATCGAAATTGAGGGGGTCAAGTTCCTCACTGCTGCTCAGCTCAATTGTCCCCGCCCTAGGGGCCGCGGGCACAACAGGGGGAAAGATGGTCCTCAGGGGCAGTATATCTAAAGGGTCACTCAGGGTCCCCGCGTTCGGTGCCCGCGAATTGTTTGATTGATCAGAATCCATCAGTTCACACTTTTCCCAGTCACAAACTACTTTGGAGACGCGAATCGCTCTCCTCACTAATTCAACGGCGTTCAGAGCCGAGCCTCTCTCGCGGGGAAACCTGCACAAAACCCTCATCACAAAATTTCTCAGCCTACTGGTATTCCCCAACACCAAAACATCACCGTTCCTTTTTATCCTCTTATCCTTGGCCTCCCACAACCGGGGTGGGACAAAAGGCCCCCATTGGGATTTTTCACAGAAATATTGGAAGCACTCAAGGGATAACCTAAGCCACCCATGGCCTACCTTCCTAAATATCCCCCCTGTCCGTTTGCAAACGGCAAACAGATCTGGAGTGCTCCCATCTCCTAATTCTAGGGGACGGCGGGGTCCAAACTCTCGAGTACTCATTGTTCAGAAGCCAGAAAAAGAAAAATAGAGGGAGATGAAGAAGAAAAAGCACCCAACAATTACTTACGAGAGAAAGATTGAGAGGTGGATTCGGAAAACAGTAGCACGGAGGTCGCAGCAAGATTTCTCTCTCAAGGGCTCTGTGAAGGTTTGGAAACGGTAAAAAGGGTTTGAGGTTTGAGGGTTTGGTATTTATAAGGCCTACCTATACGGGTTAACCCGTTAACCCGTATTAATTAGCCCACAAATCCAACCTCGGACCATGAACCGTTTCCAACGTTTGAAAATTCGAAAAATTAAATACCCTTTGCATTTATTGCCCCCCTTGGATGAGCGACACGTACCCCTGACGTACCACTAACCCGTCTTTTCATCTGCCAAGGGGCCCACCTGATTAACCGGGAGGCACGCCATGCAAGGGACCACGTGTCACTCACTGGTGCCTCCCGAACGTTCCATAGGCCCATGGGGCCAAGCAACAGACAACAAAAAGCGCTAACACTGGTGCTCGCTCGAGGAGCAATTGAAGCAGACCGAGCTTCTAGTAGCTCCTCACTCAGACCATAAATAATCACACTTGGAGCTAGGGGCCATTGATGAGCCCGGATCTACTGGACCGGGCCCGCGCTCGGTCTAGTCCAAGGAACCAGTGACGTGGCAGTTCCTAGACCGCTGGAGGGAAGACCGCGGACAAATAGGCCCTTGTGGTCAAGACCGTGTCCCTCCTCGCATCGTCCCCATCGAGGACCATTGGGACCCCCGCCGCTGGATCCGCGCCCGCATGAGTCATGCCCGCATCAACCGTGCTCGCTTCTTATATCTTTGACCGCGGGCACAACGCCGACCGCGGCACATGCCGCTTCCCTAAGCTAATGTCAAGCCTTACCGAGCAAGTTAGCTTACCGGCTCGACAGCCACTTGCCGGCTTCCCCCATCACGCATTCAATGCGGCCTGGCCCGGCGCCTACTATTCCATTTAATGCAATAAGCCGGCCACACGGCTCATGTCCCTTTCACCTATGTCCCCCTGACACCAATGTTCCCTCCCCGACAGACCAATTAGCCGCGGACACGTGTAGCCGGTCAAATACCAAAGTGCCCCCTGTGGCCGATCTCATTGCTTACCTCAACAAGCACCACGGCATCGCTTATAAATAGAAGACCTTTACCCCCTCGGGGCAAGGTAAGTTCCATAGACAATTGAGTAAGCTCTTTTACTCTCTAAACCTAAACACACACACACACTCCAAAGGTATTCAAAGTCTTATTACTCAGTATTCTTACTCTCACACCCGAGGGCCTGAGTTGGAGTAACATCCAACTTTGACCTTAACGGTGCTTGTTTGTGTTGTGATCTAGGTACATCAAACCACCAAATATATCCTAGCCAGATATCCTTGAACCGCTCCTGACCCCAAAAGCTGTGGCGTCATCAAACTTAAAAGTCTGTTTGCTTGTTCAAATTCTAACACTATTGTTGGTTTAGGTTAAGTAATCTATTCGGTAGATTTTTTCGTCGACAATTTTCTTCGATAGATTTCTCGTATCATTGTATATTTTCGCCGCGTCAAAAAATAATCAAAATTTCATAATTTGGACTAAATTTCAATGCAATATTTATTCTATAACACGTGAGAGATTAGAGAGAGAGAGAGCGAGAGAAAGAGAGTATTCAAGTTACATTAGTCTTATTGTACATAATCATGGAGTATAGCATTTTCATGTATTTTAGTTGAAATAGTTGATATTTGTACTTGCACTGACATCAGCATTTATAGAGGAAAATTAAAATTGTAGATTGTCAGCAACAACCTAATTCCCCATGCATCTAATTTTGTTACTCCAACATTATTGGGTTATGGGTGGTTTCAATTTCACATCCTACTTGATACATGATAGGACCCAGAACCATCAGGACTTGACCTGATGGCCAGAGCACTGAGACACCAATACGGAGGTCCTGGATTCGACTTCTTCCAGTGGTTAGAGCGGATGATTATCCCTCCCTAGTTAATATTAGGCGCCTCTGGGGGGGTGTTTAAGGAAATTTTAGAGAATTGAGAGACTTGTTAGTAAATTGACTTACACAAAAAAAGGGGCTTGACTCGAGATGGGCAAGCCTAAAAAAAAATAAAAAATGATAGGACCCAGTCTGACTTGAAGGCCATAATGAGCTTTGTGATGGGTCATGGCGGTCTATAAATGATGGCTTGCAAGCTCTCGACGAAATGTCTCAATGAAATTCAACCCATTCACACTTTGAGGTAATGCCGGCCATGCCACAATTCCCTTCTATTTATGATGAGACTGGGTTCTTTAAAAGATTAACAAAAGTCAACAACTGCAGTAATGTATAGGGGTAATCTCGTTGTGCATGTGATTTGACCAGAGACTTATTTGTCCGTTTCAAAATAAGTGTCACATTTTTATACTGGGAATATAATATTGTAAAGTTTGACAAATAAAATGTGATACGGTATTTATTATTGAATGGAAGGTGTAACTTGAGACTTCTAATGCTTGAGCTAAAACTATTAACAAAAATGGTTGTAATAATGGGTTATGGGTATGTTGGCAAGCTTTGGAATTGGAAGAACAAAAAGAATTTGTAGACCAAAAATTACTCTTCCGATTCCATTGTGTTAAAGCTTGGTATTTGGATTTCCAAACCTAGCCTTAACATAGTTTCTTGATGCTATAATATTGTTGGTTGTTAGATGATGAGCTTAAAGATAACACTGCCATTGGTTACAACTTTTTTGTTGATGTTAAGATCAGTGGGTCATCCGAAAACAGCCTCTCTCTGTTCTTTAATGCAGGGGCAAGTCTGCATACATCTGACCCCTTTATCCCACCGTGGGTGGGAGCCTTTGATGCACTAGGGTAATATTGTTGTTGTTGTTGTTAAGATCAGTGGGTGCTTACCTACTGTTTGATTGGATGATAATCCTCATCATGAAAACTACATAGTAATGCATTGTGTAGGCAGCTGTAGTTCTTGAATACAAAAAAGGAAAAAGATGTTTGAAATGTCTCTCCAGGATGCTTGCCAACTGTTTGGTAAAATGACTGAACGTTGGGGTAATGCCGCAGGCCATACTAGACATTTGTCATAGTATGAAGTATGAAGCTGGTTCCTACATAACAGTAGCCACGCTTATGTAAGTATTGCACTGAAATTGATCATAGACTTGTTCGTAAACAGTGATTGAAAATGGGTTATTTGTATAAGATTTGATGATCCAAACCAAACGGGATATTTTATTTTATTGTGTAGTTATCCTGGAATAGTAGAAGGGCATGTCCATTTTAGTTTTATCTTTGTCATGCAGCTGCATGACAAATAGCTTTGTGTTTGCGCCTCATTGATAGCGAAAACATTTTCAAGAATTCCTTTTGGATAACATACACTTATTAAATCATTATAGATGCAAGAAGTTAGATTAAGGGTTAAGCTGGAATCTCCCATTGTCGGAGTAGCAAAAACATTTCGCATTTCAGTATATTAAGTTTAGATTTGTTTAATACGAAAGTATCATAGACCATGTTGTCATGCGTATAAATGCCGTCTTAATATGCCTTATGCCAAGTAGGAGAAGATGGGGAAGAGGACAAAGTAATCCTTTCAGTTCCAGATGTCGTTCGTGTGTTTGAATCATGGGAGAATCAACCGCCAAGACTATATTCTGATTCAGATTTGTCTGTCGTTATAAGATGATGTTTCCAATGACTCTTGTTTTTTACAACCAAATGTCATGTCCGAGCAACGGATGGGTTCTTCAAGATGGGGATCAAAACATTATTTTAGTTAATAGTGAAGTTCGTCGCATCTCACTATATATTCCCTCCCACCTTAAAATTTCATAATGAACATGGAGTCCATAAGTTCTCATCTTTGGCACTTAGCATTGATATCAATATTGTTACTTAAAATGTGCAGTTTTGCAGGCATCTTACTTTTTATCTTGTTGCTTCTTTGGTTTAATATCTCATAAATCAACCGTTTTGCTCATGAAATGTTATTAATTTGCAGATTGCTATGATCCGTTGGATCCAAATGGGAATATTACGATTACCTTCGACATAGTTCAATGGACAATGGATGGCTACATGGTTAGTAATATCATCAATCATACACTTCTCTCTGCTTTAGGTTGTGGGTTTATTCGATAAAACTCGTTTCTTGGGCAAAATTTATCTAAGGGTCTGAGCCTGTGCAGTCCTCTGCAATTGGACTGCACAAAAGTCCACAAAAGTCCGACTTTTATAGTACATGGTTACACTTTATAATAACATGAGTTACATTTTGCCGGTGTGCTAGAACATTATAGTTAACATGTGTTACATATTATAGTAACATGAGTTACATTCTATAATAAGGGTTTCGGACTTCTTACAGTCTAACTGCCTAACTTTACATGCCCCAAATCCGTTAAGAGCAGCAATTGTCAATGCTCCACATCAACTTAACATGACTGTTGTTTGCAGGCAAGGGTTACCATCCAAAACTACTATCAGTATCGTCATGTGGACAAACCTGGCTGGAATCTAGGATGGAAATGGACCAGAAATGAGGTCATTTGGTCAATGTCAGGTGCCTTTGCCACCCACCAAGGAAATTGTACTGGCTTCATATCCCGGAAACCACATTCTTGTGTAGTAGACCCAATGATACTTGATCTCCCACCTGATGCCCCGCCAGAAGGCATGTCTGAAAACTGCTGCCGTGGTGGCCTTCTTGCTGCCTGGGCTATTAATCGTCTCCAATCATTCTCATCCTTTTATATCACTGTTGGAAACTTGGAGGGGAATTTTTCTGCGTATAAACCAGAAAATCTTACGTTTATGGCACCCGGACCTGGTTACACTTGCAGCCCTGTTGAGGACACTCTTCCTACAGTTTCAACTGTTCTTGGTGGGAAAAGAGAAGAACAAGTGTTCAGTAATTACTAATCCCTCTGTTTCAACTTTGATTGGAGATCTGGTTTCAGTTGAACTGATCTTCCAATAGATTTCAGGCTCTATGGAGCTACACACACACACACACAAAAACATATATACTCCCTTCGTCCCACCTCAACGAGGACCAAATTTTTGGGCACGGTGATTAAGGAAAAGTAATACTAATTAATAGTGGTGGAGGTGTTGTGAGTATAAAAAGTAAAGTAGGAGAGAGAATGAGTGGGAGGAATAGTAAGTGGATTGGTGTTGTGAGTATAAAAGAAAGCAGAGAGATTGAGTGGGAGGAATAGTATAAAAACTTTGCCATTTTGGGGCGTCCTCATTAAGGTGGGAAGGACGAAAGGGGAAAATAGTTCTCTTTGAGGTGGGACGGAGGGAGCATACATGTACATATCAAAACGCCTGTATATCAGGGGAAATGAAAGGGCTCGAGTGGTTCTCTTGCACAATGGTGTTTACAACATGAAGTTGCAAACTTGAATTTATTTTCTTTTAACCTTTTATGTGATCAAATGCTCTCTTAAATGAAGCCGGTTGTTCTTTCTTTCTTTTTTCTTATTTTTTTTGAAGCTGGTTGTGATAGCGCGTTTTGGTGGTTTTCAGGAACATGGAAATCAACATGCTCATACTCTAGTTACATAGCTAATAAGACACCCATCTGTTGTGTTTCGTTGTCAACGTTTTACAGCCCCACCATTACATCTTGCCCTCACTGTAGCTGTGGGTGTAGACCAGCAGACCCAAATACAGCATCCTGCATAAGGTAGGAATAGGATACAATCGACAACGTTATTATTTGATACATGTGAAAAGACCAAATTACCTTTCTAATAGAGCTAGAGCATTCAACTAATTCTGTTGATATGTGTCTTTGTGGTGAACAGACAAGGTAATTCGTTATCAACGTTGGAAGCCATGGGTAGTACAGACATTTTGCAGTGCACGGACCATATGTGCCCACTTCGAGTTCACTGGCACGTTAAGAGCAATTACATGAATCACTGGAGGGTAAAACTGACAGTTACTAATTACAACCACATGAGGAATTACGCGGACTGGAACGTGCTGGTTCAACATCCTGGTTTCAGCCAGCCTGCAACGACTTTCAGCTTCAATAATACCTTGCTCACAACTACTGGTGTCCCAGGTAAATGCATACTCTCTCCGTCCATCTTAAAGTTCAAAAAATTAGTGGGTTCAAGAATTAAGAAAGTGTACTTTTATATTAAAATATTGTGAGTGGGGTAGGGCGTTGTGAGTATCACATGTGGGGTTCATTTAATAAATAAGTATTATAAACTTTTCATTTTGAAATTTTTAACTTTAATAGAACTATATAGTTATTTCCTACCCCACAACACACACAAACACACATTGAGTTGTAACTCACATGTTTAGATGCTCTGCAGATAGGCATGCCCAAGGGTTCCGGGATTCCGGGGATTGGAGAAACCGTAACCTTACCGTACAACTCCGTTTTCTGGTTCCGGCGGTTTTCAATTCCTTATTTCCTTTTTTTTTTTTTTTTATCTTTTTTGAATTAACAGATTCTGTTAGTTTTTTAACAGAAAATGAAAAAATATTATGTTTTAACAGAAAATGTTACTTTTTTTTACAGATTATGTTAACTGTTTAACAGAATCTGTTAAAAACCTAACATTTTCTGTTTAAAAATAAGAATTTGTTATGCTTTTAACAGATTCTGTTAATTTTGTAACTAAATCGGTTAGTTTTTTGAAATTTGACTGTTAGAACCGCCGGTTCACGGTTCTCAAAATGCAAGAACCGAAACCTAACCGGTAAACCGACGGTTTGGGTTCCGGTCGGTTCGGGTTCCAATTCGGACCACAAGTTCTTCTGATTCCGGTTCTGATTTGGGCATGTCTATCTGCAGATTAAATAATATTCCCCCACCCAAACACACACACATAGTGAGTTTTTAAGTCACACGTTTAGATGCTCTGCAGAAGCAGAAGATATATTGATATAGCCCCAACTCCACCCCAACACCACACACACAGTGAGTCATATCTCACACGTATAGATGTTCTGCAGATGATATTGCGTTGTTTTGGGGGTTAGAGTACGTCAACAGTGACCTGTTACAAGCTGATAAGAATCAAGCAGGCTCGGTTTCAACTGAAATTCTTCTCGAGAAGGACTCAAACTCATTCACATTACGTAATGGCTGGGCATTGCCAAGAAGAGTTTATTTTGCAGGAGAAAACTGCGAGATGCCTGCTCCTGACATGTTTCCAATGCTTCCGAATGCTGGATCCATTAAAAAACCTGGTAGCCGATATTTCATTCTTCTCTTTCTCATCTACTTGACTTTCAAAACGCTATTTTAGCTTTCATAAAAAAAAAAAAAAAAAAAAAAAAAAATTGATGCCTACATTTCCAATTTTTGCTGAGTAATGTATGTATTATAGTTAGTTATATGATGTTAAAACATCGACCCCAGTCTTGAGTTCAGTTAGTTTATGAAGTTGTAATGAAAAGATACTACACATTTGTACATGACATATTGATGATAACTGAATAAATGCAAGAGGCTGAATAAATGCAAGAGGCTGCTTACAGGGCTCAAACCCGTAATCTCAATGTCTGTAAAGTTTTTTAGTACACCTGTATTCATGCTTAAAGTGTTGTACCGTACAATATTTAAATCCAGAATTGTGGGTATACTTAAAAAATTACGGGTGCATCACTCTGAGCATTTCATGAGTCGTTTTCATCTAGAGACTAGAGTTGTGTTTGCAAGCCTAATTGCTTCATTATGCCCCAAGTATTTACTTCCGGGGTTTATCTAATTTTTGCAAATTAACTTCCGTCACGTTATCTAACGAAAATGACAGGCAAAACCCGGAGCCGGGGCAATTGCAGTCTAATGAACTGCACAACAATTTGATGTACGTTTTCGATTTCATCATTGGTTTGTTTCGAGGATTCAGATTTAAAAGGTTATTTAAGGATATTTTAGACATTTTTGCTCAAGTTGTTCATCGCGTCCCTCCACTCAATTTGATCAATTTCAGCACTTTATGCGGTTGGAGTGATGGCCTCAAATTCTGTAAAACCCTTGCTCTCTACAAACTCGTTCCACTATTCTCTTACACACTAAAAATTAATGACAAAAACTTGGGTGAGAACGGGGATACCCGTCTCATCCATGAGACGGGTTATTTCGACCCGAAACCCGCTCCATCACCCGACCCAGCACCCGGAATATAAATAGACCTACCCGGCCCAAAAACACACAATACACACAGTAAAAAAGTTAAGCAGTGTTCGAGAAGCTTCAGCGATCATCTCTCTCTCTCCGTCGTTCACCGTCAACCGTCAACCGTCGTTCACCGTCGTTTAACTGTTAGGTAACTCCTTTCAAGTCGATTTTCTTCCTTAAAAGCTTTTTGTAGAGTTACATTAGCTTTTTGTTCGAAGTTTATGTAACATTTTCCCCAAATTTTTTTTCAAATTTCATGTCGTTTTGTACATCATTTTTGTTTGATTTTAAGTGCGACTCTTGCATTTTATGCTTTGATTTTGTCTTTTTGCTATTATTTTCAAGTCGATTCTGGTAACATTGTTCATTTCTAGGGTTTAGAGATGTTGTTGTTTTGTTGTACTTTTTGTGGTTTTTCATATTTTATTGTGTTTTTATATGAAATTTGTTATAATGCATGTTGTTTATTTTGTATTTTTCTATTGTTGTTGCTGTTTTGGTTCATTTTTTTGTTGTTTTGTTTTTTCTGTTTTGGTTATTTTCTAGGGTTATACTATATGTTGTTTGTTTTTGTTCTGTTTTTTTTTTTTTATATATATATATATATGTTTGGTGTCTGAGTTTTGTCCTGTAATAGTTAGAATATGATAATGTTATATTGTTGGCATAAAGTAATAGATTGTTTATAGGTGTTTATATGATTGTGTAATAGTCAGAATAAGATAGCTTTTGAGTAATACTTCTCATTTCTTTAAGTAATAGTTGGTATTGATATAAGTAATAGTACTATACTTTTGAAGTAATAGTGTTATTTTGAGTAATATTTTACATTGTTTAATATACATAATATGTAATAGTTGGTTTATAGGTGTTCATATGATTGTGTAATAGTCAGAATAATATAATGTAATAGTGTTGACAATCATTATAAATAGTTATATATTTTTTAATGTATTGTTTTTGAGTACTAAAATTTTGTTTTGTTGTTTTTTAATGGATATAGAATGAAGAGTAACATTAAAGAGTTTAGGAAAGGGCAGAGGAGATCATCAAGGATTTCATCTTCTTTGAGAAGAAAGCAGATCAATCCATCAAGTCCAGTTTCTCTTGTTATTAGCTCAGATTCTGATCCATCAAGTCCAGTTACTCCGATTGATAAAGGCTTGGTTGATTACAGTTCTTCCGATGATGATAAAAATACCTCATTGGAAAGATCTTTGGTTGTTTATCAACCTGTTTCTGAAGTAGGTATTGATGAAGCTGTTGTTATTGAAGAGAAACAGGTTGAAAAAGAAGATGGTAGAGTTGTTCGTATTAAACAAGCAGCCAAGAAACGTCGGATTGGGAACAAAGGTGACAAAAACAAGTTGGATGAAGAGAAAAATACCACAAATGTTTTAACCAGATCTTCATCAAAAGTTTGTATTGAAAAAATTGTGGAGGTTGAAAAGGAGACAAAGGAAAAGGATATTCGAAGAACTGTTGTTGCTAGATATTCTCCAAAAGCAAAAGATGTTGTTGGAAAAATTATGAAGAATGTTGATGGTAAAAAGGATAAAGAGTTGAAGAAAAGTCAAATTTGTTTCTTTGAAGGAGAAGGATATGAAGGAACAAATTGTACCATCTGAAGTGAAGTTGGAAAAGGGTTCAAAAAGAGCTGCTGTTGTTTATTTGGAAGGAAGTGATTTGAAGAAAATTAAATCTGAGAGGTTAGTAATGAGTAATATTTGTTATGTTATTTCATATGTTTAAATAATAGTTGGTACTGATATAAGTAATAGTTTTTGTCCTTAAGTAATATTTCTCATATGTTTAAGTAATAGTTGGTATTGCTATAAGTAATAGTATTACCCTTGTAAAGTAATATTGTTTTTTTTTTTTGTTTAACTAATAATAGTTTTAAAACAGTTTTAATTTTGAGTAATACTTCTCATTTGTTTAAGTAATAGTTGGTATTGCTATAAGTAATAGTACTACACTTGTGAAGTAATAGTGTTATTTTATTTTTTTTAACTATTAATAGTTTTAAAAGCTTTTCATTTTGAGTAATACTTCTCATTTGTTTAAGTAATAGTTGGTATTGCTATAAGTAATAGTACTACACTTGTGAAGTAATAGTACTACACTTGTGAAGTAATAGTGTTATTTTTTTGTTTTTTAACTAATAATAGTTTTAGGAACTGTTTTCATTTTGAGTAACACTTCTCATTTGTTTAAGTAATAGTTGGTATTGCTATAAGTATTACTTAGTATATGGGCTGGACACCAAAAACTTCCCCACAGGCACTTCGATGGAAGTGTGGGATAACCTTGGATTACAATGCCACGTACTAGTAATTGATGAATTTCTAGATCTTGAACAAAGTGTTTATGGATTACATTATTTATTTCATCTATTACATTATATAAGTAATAGATACTGCTTCATAATATAATATTAGTTTTATAAATAAGTAATAGTTGATAATTCTTATTAGTAATATATACTGTTTCATAATGTAATATCAGTTTTTATATAAGTAATAGTTGATAATGCTTAGAGTATTAATTTAAGTTTAATCAAGTATTAACTGTTTTTTTTTTTTATAGGCCACCATTTGTTTCTAAGAGTGTTAGCTTGGGGATAACTGAAATGGTGAAAACATTTAATTCTGATCAAAAGTTAGCTGTTATTAGTATGGGTTTTGGAGGACTTCTTGATATGAAGGTGAAGTCTGTTAATCTCTCTATTGCTAAGTGGATGGTTGATAGGTTTAATGGTGTTTCTAGGATTCTCGATGCTTCTAATGGTGAGTTTATTCAATTAACTGCCGAGGATTATTGCGATGTTTTTCAATTACCCATCAGTGGTTTTAAAGTTGTTTCATACAAGCGGAATGATGAGCAACCTGAGGCTTTTACTCGATTTAAAAATGAGTATGGTCTTACTGTGAAGAGTACTGTGAAAGATTTAAGAAATATTTTGACTTCTGTTATTGCTGGTCAGTCTGGAGACAATTTTAAGATTTTGTTTGCATTGTATTGCTTGTCTAGTTTCTTCGTGCCAAGGGGTAATTACACTGTTGTGTTGCCCCTGTTGAAGACTTTGTTGGATGTTCAGAATATTGGGAAATATGATTGGTCAGCTTATTGTTTTAATAAGCTATGCAATTCCATCCATAAGTACCACACTGAGTCGAAAATTCATCTTAGAGGCTGTTTGTTGGCGTTTACTGTAATTTATCTACATCGATTGAATTGGAGGGGTACAGTTTCGCCAACTACACTCCCTCTTATAAAGCATTGGACCAGTGAAAAAATCATGGAAAGAGTTTTGGAAGAAAAAAAATCAGGTTCGTTTGGTAATGGGTTCTGGGTGAAGGATGTATATCCTATTACAAAAAAAGTGGTTATTTGTGAGACAGAGAAGAAGGAAAAGGAGGACATTGCTCCTGAGGTTGGAGTTAGAAATGATGATTTTGTTCAAAATATTGTTGACGAAATAAACAGTGAGGGTGTGGGTTTTCAGACGAAGAAGTTGAAGAAATAGATGGAAGATATATTAAATTTGGTATTCCAAAAGGTCTTCAAACAAATGAAGACATCAAAAAGTCTGCAAAGGATGTAAGTATTATTTTTTTTATATTACTTTATGTATTGCCATATATTATTTCATGTTGTTTATGGATTACATTATTTTTTTTAACTAATAATAGTTTTAGGAACTGTTTTCATTTTGAGTAATACTTCTCATTTGTTTAAGTAATAGTTGGTATTGCTATAAGTAATAGTACTACACTTGTGAAGTAATAGTGTTTTAAAACAGTTTTCATTTTGAGTAATACTTCTGATTTGTTTAAGTAATAGTTGGTATTGCTAAAAGTAATAGTACTACACTTGTGAAGTAATAGTGTTATTTTTTTTTTTAACTAATAATAGTTTTAGGAAATGTTTTCATTTTAAGTAATACTTCTGATTTGTTTTAAGTAATAGTTGGTATTGCTATAAGTAATAGTACTACACTTGTGAAGTAATAGTGTTATTTTTTTTTTTTTAACTAATAATAGTTTTAGGAACAGTTTTCATTTTGAGTAATACTTCTCATTTGTTTAAGTAATAGTTGTTATTGCTATAAGTAATAGTACTACACTTGTGAAGTAATAGTGTTATTTTGTTTTTTAACTAATAATAGTTTTAGGAACTGTTTTCATTTTGAGTAACACTTCTCATTTGTTTAAGTAATAGTTGGTATTGATATAAGTAATAGTACTGTACTTCTAAAATAATATATTATTTCATGTTGTTTATGGATTATATTATTTATTTCATCTATTACATTATATATAGTTATATATTATATTATATGTTTCTAATTATTACTCTTAATTTTCAGAATTTTCATGAAATTTTTATGCTGATGAAGAGAGACATGGGTATAGTTTTTGATCATTATATGCACAGTTTGAAGGGTTTGAAGGACAATGTTCCTAAGGTTCACCAAGTGCACTATACAGATTCTCAAGAAGAAGATAGGTTTTGGAGTAATGAAGAAGTTCTGAAGATTATAGATGCTGCTTGTGAGAGAATGAATCAAATGATGAAGATGAGTGATGATATGCCGAATTTTGAGCTGCTTTCGTCCTCAAAAGTTAACACTCCTGTTCAGGCAAAATTCAATATTTTTGATGATGATCAGACAGTAAATATTGGTTTGTCTGGTGAGGTAGATGAATCCATACGGGAAGCCATCAAATCTGTTGAAAAGTGTGATCGTCCAAACGGATTTTATGATCCTTTGACACTTTCTACTTGTGTCATTGCTGAAAGGACTGATTTTGTTTCAAGTTTTATGACCCAAAACAAAAGATTTTTTGTGAATAGTGATTTGAGAGAGAAACAAATTATTGATTTTTGTATGTTTGATGTTGATGATTTCTATGATGGGTAAGTTTAATTACTATTTCTCTAATTATATTTTTGTTTTTTAAATTGAAATACTAATGTATTATTTTTATTTTTATTTTTATTCAGGGAAATGGTGATGTTCATGCTTCAAGATGCTGATGAATTCCCATGTTATGTATTCAAGAAAGATTTAATTTCTATGAACATGAAGAGATGGGTGTTTTGTAATATCATCGATGCTTGGACTGTTATCTTAAACAAAGAACAGAAGGATGGGAAACGGGTATTCTTAAATCTGTCGCATTGTGTAAGTAAATAATTGTTTTATCAACTGTTTTCATTTTGAGTAATACTTCTCATTTGTTTAAGTAATAGTTGGTATTGCTATAAGTAATAGTACTACACTTATGAAGTAATAGTGTTATTTTTTTTATTTAACTAATAATAGTTTTAGGAACTGTTTTAATTTTGAGTAATTCTTCTCATTTGTTTAAGTAATAGTTGGTATTCCTATAAGTAATACTACTACACTTGTGAAGTAATAGTGTTATTTTTTTTTAACTAATAATAGTTTTAGGAACTGTTTTCATTTTGAGTAAACATTCTCATTTGTTTAAGTAATAGTTGGTATTGCTATAAGTAATAGTACTACACTTGTGAAGTAATAGTGTTATTTTTTTTATTTAACTAATAATAGTTTTAAAACAGTTTTCATTTTGAGTAATACTTCTCATATGTTTAAGTAATAGTTGGTATTGCTATAAGTAATAGTACTACCCTTGTAAAGTAATATTGTTTTTTTTTGTTTAACTAATAATAGTTTATATATTATTTTTTTGAAAGGCCTACTTGGACCTTATTATGACTGGCGTGGGAATTGATGTTTCTAAAATGGAGTCGAATGTAAGAGATTCTTTCAAGCAATCTCTTAAAATTGTTAATGTGGATGCGAAGATGGCTGAAATGGTTAGTACCTTTGTTAATATAGTTATACTTTTCATTTTTTCAGTTTTTTTTATTTACTTTATAATAAAACTTCCAATGTTTTCTTATTTGTATTGTAGATATTTGTTCCGATTAACATCCGAGAGCACTACTATTGTATTGTTTTGAATTTCAATTTGGGCAAGGTTCAAGTCATTGATAATCGAGATTATGATGACAGAATTTTGTTTGAGCCGGAAATTCAAAAAATATATCAAAATATTGCAAAAACAGTGGTATGTACTTTTAAATTATGTAGTGGTTGTTTTTTATTTTTTTTTTGTATATTATCTGTTTAATAGTGTTTTTTTTATTATGATTAGCACAAGTTGTTGGTAAAATTTGTTCGTGATATTAATCATCCCAAGGCCGGGCAAGTGGCGAAGTATACCATTGAATTTTTGAAGTTAAACGGGCAGAACAACTCAGATGGAAATGACTGTGGTATATTTCTGATGTACAATATGGAATTTTTTGATGGAGAAAATGTATCGAGTGATGATGATATTAGCAAGGTATTACTTCGTTACTTTTTAATTAGTACAACATGTTTATTAGAGCATTACTGTTCAGTTTTTTAAATTTTTTATACTTTCTGTTTTTGTTTTGAAGGGTAATGTGAGAAGACTTCTCAGGGCGAAGTACTTAATGAAAGTTGTTCTTCATCCAATCAATAATGTCAAAGAATTTTTGTTGGGTAATGTTGTTGAATTTTGTAAAAACAAAGCCCAATTGAAGTTTAAACTGGAAGAAAAGAAGAAAAATGCTGGAGATTTGAAGAAGAAAGAAAAGTTGAAGAAATAGATGTGTTTGTTGAAACAATTTTTTATGTTTATGTTTTCATGGGGATATGTATATTTTTTGAAGAAATAGTTGTGTTGTTTAAACAATGTTATATGTTTAAGTCTTGTGGGAATATGGGCACGTTTGAAACAATGGTAGGTTTTTTTTTATTTTGGTTCAAACAATGTTATGTACTTTTCAATTTTCACTAGTAATTAATGTAAATATTGGTAGTAATCACTGAAAATATTTTTGTTCTGAAGTATAAGTTTTTTTATTGTTTTTTTGGTGCATAACAGGTAAAGGTAATATTAACTGCATGTGTAATAGTTGATAAAAACTAATGTAATAGTTGAAGTTAGCTAATGTAATACTTAATATATGAAAAAGTAAAATCAACTGCATGTGTAATAGTTGAAATTAGCTAATGTAATACTTACTAATTGATAGTGTAATACTTAATACATGAAAAGGTAATAGTTGATAATGTAATACTTAATATATGAAAATATAAAATCAACTTCATGTGTAATAGTTGAAATTAGCTAATGTAATACTTAGTAATGGATAATATAATACTTACTAATCGATAGTGTAATACTTAATATATGAAAATGTAAAATCAACTGCATGTGTAATAGTTGAAATTAGCTAATGTAATTCTTAATATATGAAAATGTAAAATCAATTGCATGTGTAATAGTTGAAATTAGCTAATGTAATACTTAGTAATGGATAATATAATACTTACTAATTGATAGTGTAATACTTAATATATGAAAATGTAAAATCAATTGCATGTGTAATAGTTGAAGTTAGCTAATGTAATACTTAATATATGAAAATGTAAAATCAACTGCATGTGTAATAGTTGAAATTAGCTAATGTAATACTTACTTATTGATAATGTAATACTTAATACATGAAAAGGTAATAGTTGATGAAAACTATTGTAATAGTTGAAGCTAGCTAATGTAATACTTACTAATTGATAATGTAATACTTAATTCTAATACTTAATACGTAAAAGTAACATTTGTAATATTAATTCTAAAACAATCTAACATTTGGTGTTTTTGAACCAAATTCCCTTGGCCGATCACTTCGTTAACATGGGCTTCGTACTCTTTTTTCCTCCTTTTTCGATAGCACCTTTTATCCTTTTCTTCCTTCCTTTAGTGACCGAACGAGCCGGGATCTAGTGTTACATTTGATGTAGATGAAACATGTGAACCGAAGTTTCTTCTTGTTCTTCTCTATTGGTCAATGAAGAAAGAGCAACGCATAGATCTTCGTAAGTGTCATCAACTTTTTTTCTTGCCGCGTCACCGTTCTTGGCACTTCAAAAATAGATTATAGAACTTTCTTGACATTTCATGCCGCCATTGAATCAAACCGCTATTCCTGTCAAAATTTTCCAAGGTGTGGAATTTATCCCAAACCGATGATTTTGCTAATTTTGTCCATCTTTTCGCATATACTTTTCTCGGTATCTTTATACGATCATTATGATAGAGGACTTTCAATATATGCCTACACAAAATACCACATTCTTCAAATTTTCTACAATTGCAACTCACAAAGTCAGCTTTTGGATCCATCATGACATATCTTGTATGTCCGTAACCATCAAGTCCACAAATCTCATAAGTTTGCAAAGCAGCTCATCAACATCCATAAGAGTACATTTCCTTGTAAGTGCTAGCATGAATTCTTTTTCAAATCGGTGAAAGACAGATAAAGTGTATACCTCTCAAGCGTGCTTAAGCAATCCCGTTAATAGAAGTGTAGACTTTGGAATTGATCTTGCAGCTTTTGAATTCATCTTGTTCTTCCGTCTTCCTCCAATTTTCCAATATACTTTTAAAAATTGAATGAAATTCTACAAGGCTAGTTGTTTTTTCACATCATGCTCCCCATCGCACTATTTATTTGTAACCTCACCGCGTTGTGATGAAAGTATACCAAATTCGAAAAGTAATCTTTGTTCAAGGACGTGCACCATTTATCCTTCAAAGCATACAATCTTTTAAACCACGTTTCGTTTTGTAGCTGATACTTATTAATCATTTCATTCCAACATTCTTCAAATTCAGCTTCATCATTACAACCCGACATACATTTTCTGAACTCGTCCTTGAAGACATCATCGCTCTTCAAACGTCCAAAATTTTTTATGGCATTTTGATACAAATGCCATTGGCACAATCTGTGTTTTGTATTAGGGAATGCCTGTAAAGGTAATAAAGAGTATTTATTAATGTAGCATTTTTGTAGAATGTGTAATAGAACTGTTAAACAAAAAGTAATAGTTAATGTACCTAATTATAATAGTATCATACACTTAATGTAATACTTAAATATAATGAATATAAAAATGCTTACCGTTGCTATAGCATTTGTAATTGCTTGATCCCGATCGCTGAATATTGTCACCGGCACTTGCTTCCCATTGCTTTCTTGAATATTTCAAACAACCATTCAAATGATTTTGTTTCTTCATTTGCCAAAAATGCAACCCCAAACATAATGTTTTTGCAATGATTGTTTAACCTAACTATTGGAGCACAAATCAAACCATATTTGTTTGTACTATATGTTGTGTCAAAGACAACTCCATCACCATAAATATCATAATCCTCTTTCATCATTGAATCTCTCCAAAACACACTACTTAATCTACCTTCATCATCCAACATTACTCTAAAGAAAAAATCGCTTTCTTCGCATTGTTGTTTATACAACATCTCAACAAGTGTCTCGTGCATCTCCACTCCCTCTTTCTTTTAGTTTCAATCTATTGACATAATTCAAATGGTCCTTTTTAGTGTGACCAAGAATGTCATCTCCACCACCTTCATATGACATATAACGGTAGGAGTCCATTGCTCTTATACCAAGAAACCATATCTTCTATTACTTTACCTTTATCCTCGCAATACTTCTCTCACATCTATAATACTTGGACCACTTTTTCCTTGTCAACTGATGATTATGCTCCAAAATATGTCTATCGACCACATAATGTCCTTCATCTTCTAAAAGCTTTACTTTTAATAAAGCTTTACATTGTGTGCGTGTTATATGAGTCTTTCGCTTTTTAATTTCATTATCATCAAGCCCTTCTACTCGAGATCCAAAGACTAGAACAAATGAAATATTTGTGTAGTACAACTCCATCTCCTCGACATCTTGCAGTTGACTTTCTTACACCAAAACCTATTTCCTTAGCATGTTGACAATACAAGTCATACATTTCATCAATTGTCTTTGTTGTAAAACCAAATAGAGATCCACTCATGTTTGATTCTGTATCATTCTGTTCTTCTTCAATTATTATTTCATTTTCTTTGAATGTTTCTTCAGCATAGTCTTGTAGTCCCCAATTTGGTTTGTAAACTGATCCATCATCAAATAGTGTAATACTTAATACATGAAAAGGTAATAGTTGATGAAAACTATTGTAATAGTTGAAGCTAGCTAATGTAATACTTACTAATTGATATTGTAATACTTAATATATGAAAATATAAAATCAACTTCATGTGTAATAGTTGAAATTAGCTAATGTAATACTTAGTAATGGATAATATAATACTTACTAATCGATAGTGTAATACTTAATATATGAAAATGTAAAATCAATTGCATGTGTAATAGTTGAAATTAGCTAATGTAATACTTAATATATGAAAATGTAAAATCAACTCGCATGTGTAATAGTTGAAATTAGCTAATGTAATACTTAGTAATGGATAATATAATACTTACTAATTGATAGTGTAATACTTAATATATGAAAATGTAAAATCAATTGCATGTGTAATAGTTGAAGTTAGCTAATGTAATACTTAATATATGAAAATGTAAAATCAACTGCATGTGTAATAGTTGAAATTAGCTAATGTAATACTTACTTATTGACAAGAATAATGTTCTTCTAAATTATTGAAGTAATACTTGTTAAACATAATCGTAATAGATCATAAAGTTTCATGTGTGTGTGTGTAATGTTATGCAAATTCATATCAAAATTCATGTTAAATAATGTGAAATCTAGTTTCTAGTAACAATTTTACCGTCATTAGGTTGCTGTTGTTGTAATTCGTTCTCCATTAACCTTCGGCGAGACGAGATCTGAAAATTTTAGATCTGGATTTTGTTCTGATTTTGCTAGATCTGAGTTGTTGTTGTTGAATAATCGACTCCGGCGACCTTCGATCTGGATTTTTAGGTTCAGTCTCCGGAATCGTATCCCTCCGGCGACCTCTGATTTTCAGTGCGTGTTTGTGTGTGTAGATTAGCGATCACCTTTTACTATGTGTTTGTGTGTGTTTTCGTTAGGTCGAAGTATTTATAAGTCGGGTTATGGGTCCAGGATTCGGGTCATACCGACCCGTCTCATCCATGAGACGAATAGGTATGTTCTCACAGGAGACTCACTCAAAATTAATATACCCATTAGTTATACTCGAAATATCTTAACATTATGGATTATTTTTTTTACCAAAAATTAACTCAAAAAATGCAATTTACAAAAAAAAAAAAAAAGTAAGTTATGATTTTACAAAAACTATTTTTTAATTTTTTTTTAAATGGGCAAAAATTTCATATTTATAATTGATAAATACATTTATCAGTTAAATAATTGGTTTATCAGTTGTTTAACCAAATAACAAGCATAAAATACTTTTTAAAAAACTGATAAATGAATTTATCAGTTATAAACAACTGATAATAAAGGTTATTTATAAAAAATTAAAAAGAAAAACTAAAAAAGGTTTTTTTTTTTTTTTTGTAATATTTAAGGAGTTTTTTGTAATATTCAAGGATTTTTTTGTAATATCCAACTTGTGTGATTTATTTTGTAATAATCATCTTTTAAAAATAATTTTCCGTAAATGCCAAAATATTAGTATATATTTCTGCTTATTACCCGTTTCAATTTCAAACGGGACGGGGGTATATAATTTAGAATTCAGAATTGAGTCAAGGGCTCTTAAATCCATAATCCAGATTAATAAGTCATTTTAATCCATTTGAGATGAAAATCCCACTAAACCCCAACCTTAACGGACCATAAGCGCTGTTAAGAAATTTCTCAAATCCCGTCATTCTACGCTCGACGCCTTAATCCTCCCCCTTCGGCCTTCTCCCTCGCATCTCCTCTCTCACTCCATCGACGGCAAATCGAGACGCAATCAAACCCTAATCGAGGTAGATTCATCGTTTAATCACTCCAAAGACGCAAATCGAGGCGGCGGTACGAACCCTAATCGTCGTCGAAGCCCTAATTCTTCTTTATTTCTAATCGACAGAAGTAAATTCATGGCTTTGGGATTCATCGGGCATTGTAGCAGGCTGCTTTGATGATTATGTTTATGGGTTTTTCGATCTATTTTGGTGGCTAGGCTCATGTAGTCTTTATTCTGGATTTTACTTTGCTTCTTCGTGCATGAATGCTATAGTAATTTTGCTCTCTCTGCACTGTGATTTAGTGGAAATAGAGTTGTACGCTTGTTGATCTTTTGATTTGAAGAAACTTACTCTATCAAACTGCTAATATAATATATGCGGAATGAGGAATTTTTGTTAATGCCTAGGTATGTTGGAAGCTTTATATTCTTCTATTTCTTAACGAGATTGACTTCTCCATTCAGGACTTTTTTACTCAGAATTTTTGATTTTTTTTATGAATAATTGATGTTCATTCCGTCTCAATTTTATTTACTTTTCATCACTTTCTTTGTTACTCATCTCGATCCTGTTGTGAAATTGGTGCTCCCCCGTTGCAATCAACACAAAGAAAACAACACACCCACACGTACAAGAAAGAAACAATCACACACAAGAACACAAGAGTTGTTTACCCGGTTCATTCACCAACTCGTGAACTACGTCCGGGGCAATTGCCAAGCCAATATGTATTAGTCTCCTCTCTAATATGTTGCTACAATGAGTTCTAGGCCGGATTTATGTTTATATAGTAATACAAGGAACCCTAAATCTAATTTAAGAAGAGTTCTAATCAGAAAAGGAAACAAAATCAAAGCTGCTGCAGAAAACCCGTCCGAAGCGCGGCCGCCCTTACTCCAGCGCGGTCGCCCTCAATTGATTCCGCCAGACCATGAAGCCTCGGCCCATGTGCGCGGTCGCGCAGCTCACCAGAAACTTCTGCTCCGTTTTGAACTCCTTTTCGACCTTACCGACTCCTCCGACTTAGGCCCCTTTTCTTCCTTGTAGTTTAGGACTCCAATCCCAACAATCTCCCACCGGAGACTAAACTAACAAACATAGAAACACCCATTAACTCCCACCACGGAGTAAAGACCTTCGAACACATTCCCCCTCATCCATATTGGCTTGACACTACCACGCCTCTCCTCAAGTACTAAGGCGAGTTGAAA
This sequence comes from Adenophora triphylla var. japonica, assembly GCA_022495995.1. NCBI lineage: Eukaryota > Viridiplantae > Streptophyta > Magnoliopsida > Asterales > Campanulaceae > Adenophora > Adenophora triphylla. The sequence goes on from JAFEMH010001442.1 coordinate 188,055, forward strand.
CCAAGCGACGTTTCAACCTCTCCGTGTTAGATCGTTCTTGCCTCCCCAAATCAGCTTCTACCTTGATTTCTCCCCGCAAGTCTAACTTCGCCTTCTCCCTCCGCACTCCACCTTCCTCGCAATGCCTCCCCTTGAAACTTGGACACACCTTGTTTCTTGCATCGATCGTTCTTGGTCTCGAAACCGCTCTCTGTTAGGGCCCTTGGACTTCCACACCGCGTTGATCAACTTTGAGTCCTCCCCAACATACCGTTTCTTGATGTCTCCCCTTTTCACACCAACAGGCCGGTTCTTAAGCCTCTTGCTCCCACCGGAACGAACATCGATATTGTAGGTAGAGTACAACATCTTCCCCTTAACCCCATGAGCCAACACCTTAGCCCCTTTTGTGACTTCCCAAGACCCACCAATGAAAGAAACACCATACCCTTCACTGTCGAGTTGTCCCACGTAAAATCACTCTCCTCCTCAAATCCGAACATGCATCACGTTGTGTAGTTGTAAAACAGCCCCGTTAGGAGTCTTCATCATCACATCCCCCTTACCTTTGACCTTCAATGGCTGACCGTCACCAAGATAGACAACCCCAAAGTCTCCAGTTTTGTACCGCTTCATTGATTCTGCATCCCCACTAGCATGACAAGAAGCTCCAGAATCTAACACCCAATCTTCACCCGACTGCTCCTCCCCTAGGATTAATACATCACCACCATCATCCACTACGTGCGCACCACCACCTTTTTCCGGACAAATATAATCGATGTGCCCCAATTCACCACAATTGTAGCACTTGACCTTTTTCCCCTTAGGTCTCCCCTATTTCTCTCCACCCTAAGTGCAACCCCATCTACTTCGACGATTCTCCCCTTTTCTCTTTCCTTCGCAACTCCTCTTGCAGACGAGATCTCTAACCTCCGTATACACCAATCTTTGTTTCGACGTACTAATCGTTGTGACAAGAACCTCCCAACTATCGGGCAACGATTTTAGAAGAAAACAAGCTAGCACTTCATCGGAGAAAGTAATATCAACACTTTTCAGTTGGTCCACCATACCTTTGAAAGTGCCGATATGACTTGCCGCCGTCTGCCCTCTCGACATCTTCGCATTCGCAAACCTCTTTATCAAATGCACCTTATTGATATTCGACGGCTTCTCATACATGTCCGATGCCGTTTGTAGCAACTCCACCGTTGTCTTGGCCTCCATAGCGTTCCGTGCAACGTCGTCGGTTAGGGCACTCCTTACCGCTCCTAACGCCTTCCGATCCAACGTCTCCCAATCTCCTTGTGACATGTCTTCGGGCTTCGCCTTCAAGGGTCCATGAAGATCCTTACAATAAAGGTAGTCTTCAATCCTTGTCTTCCAAAACGTGAAATTCACACCGTTGAATTTCTCGATTGAATTCTTCATCTTGACTGCTTCACCAAAATCCCCAAGAACGCGATTCAAAATTAATCAACTAATAAAAAATTTTGAATCCTCCGAACCAAAGCTCTGATACCAGTTGTTGTGAAATTGGTGCTCCCCCGTTGCAATCAACACAAAGAAAACAACACACCCACACGTACAAGAAAGAAACAATCACACACAAGAACACAAGAGTTGTTTACCCGGTTCATTCACCAACTCGTGAACTACGTCCGGGGCAATTGCCAAGCCAATATGTATTAGTCTCCTCTCTAATATGTTGCTACAATGAGTTCTAGGCCGGATTTATGTTTATATAGTAATACAAGGAACCCTAAATCTAATTTAAGAAGAGTTCTAATCAGAAAAGGAAACAAAATCAAAGCCGCTGTAAAACCCGTCCGGCGCGGCCGCCTACTCCAGCGCGGTCGCCCTCAATTGATTCCGCCAGACCATGAAGCCTCGGCCCATGTGCGCGGTCGCGCAGCTCACCAGCGCGGTCGCGCAGCTCACCAGAAACTTCTGCTCCGTTTTGAACTCCTTTTCGACCTTACCGACTCCTCCGACTTAGGCCCCTTTTCTTCCTTGTAGTTTAGGACTCCAATCCCAACAGATCCGTCTTTGTAAATCAAGTTGCAGGTCCTATATCACTTTCTATATGACCATTCAAAGCTATAAGCCCTTTAATTGGTCCTATAGCAATTGGTATAGGACCTGATAACATCATATACAAAGCTATAAACCACTTGATTGGTCCTATAGCAATTAGTATAGGACCTGACAACATCATATACAAAGCTAAAAGCCCCTTAGTTGGTCCTATAGCAACTGGTATATGATCTGTCAATATCATATACAAAGCTATAAGACATTTGAATGGTCCTATAGCAATTGGTATAGGATCTGTCAATATCATATACAAAGCTATAAGCCCTTTAATTGGTCATATAGCAACTGGTATAGGACCTGGCAACATCATATGCAAAGCAATAAGACCTTTGAATGGTCCTATAGCAATTGGTATAGGACCTGTCAATATCATATACAAAGCTATAAGCCCTTTAATTGGTCCTATAGCAACTGGTATAGGACCTGGCAACATCATATACAAAGATATAAGCCCTTTAATTGGTCCTATAGCAACTGGTATATGACCAACAATAAAATGTTAAAACACTAATAAGAGGTCTTATAGTAACAGGTATAAGACCTATTATTAGTCATACACAAATTGTAATAATAATAACACCTGGTCTTATACCATCAAAAACAACATAAACAACAACACTAATAAGAGGTCTTATAGCAAAAGGTATAAGACCTGCTATAAGTCATCTACAACATCATAAACAACAAATCTTATATCTATAAGATCACTTGATGTTCTTATACAACAGTACCAACAATAGATTCATAGAAATTAAATTGATTGAACCTAGTAACAACATATAATCTTGGTATAGGACATGTTCCGGTGTTCTAGTTAGATTATTATGGTATCCTTCTTTTCCACATCGACAACATGTCATCTTTCTCTTTGTAGAAACTGAGCCACCTCAAATAGGTTCTTCTTATTCTTCTTCTTCTTCTTTCTCTTCGATTTTGTTGACGATGCCGCCACTAGCGTGAAACCTGTTGATGTAGGGTTTGGGGCTGAGGTACTCAAGTTTCTCACGAATTTGAGAGATAACATTCATGACAGTACCAACAATAGATTCATAGAAATTAAATTAAATTGATTGAACTTTGCAACAACATGTACAATCTTTCATAGTTCAACATCACCATCATTAGACTCCACCCCATCGACAGCTTAAAAAGGAAATATTCTGCAAAAAAAAAAAAAACAATAATTAAGGCATGGCATAAGACTACTTAGGTCTTTTACCTAATGGTATAAGATCAAATAGTTTCAAATTGAACAATTGTTACTGGATCAAGGCACATCCAAATCAAAAAGCAAAATAGAGCAGGTCATATAGCAAAGGTTATAGGACCTGGAACAGGTCCTCTGTCACATTAATAATAAAAAATATAATAAAGAAATTTGCCTCAAAATCATATGTACACTACAACAGATCCTATAGCAAGGGGTATAGGACCTATTACAAGTCATATACCACATCATCAAACAATCAAACTGAATCAAATCATCTCCAAATCAAATGCACACTATAACATGTCCTATAGCAAAGGTTATAGGACCTGGAACAGGTTCTCTGCCACATAAATAATCGCCAACAAAATGAAGCATGTTAACTCGTAATCATATAAACACTAGAACAAAGTCCTATAGCAAGTGTTATAAGACCTGCATGCATCATATAACACATCAACAAACACAATCAAAATGAAGCAAGTCATCTCCACAACAAATGCACACTAAAAAATGTCCTATACCAATGATTATAGGACCTGGTATTAGAGATTTTGAAGAAATATTTCAATTGATTGCTATTTAATAATTGAAACCTTCAATAAAACTATTCACCAATGACAATATAAGTTGATATATCATCAAAAACTTAAACTTTCAAATTTCTTCTTCAAAATTCAAACAAAATCAATTGAAGGTTCAATAAAAAAAATCACCAGATCTAGTACCTTTTCTTCTTCAATTTAGGGAAGGATTCAATTGCAAGTTTGAATTAAGCTTCAGAAGTGAACGAAAATGTGACTGGCGTTGTGTTCAAGGGAGGAGGTGGTCGGCGCCATGGGTGTATGAAATTAATGGAGTTGGTCGGAGTTGATACGAGGCCGGAAAAGATGGAGAGGGGCGACGAGTGGTGGGATGATGCGCTGGATTTAGAGATCTGAAAGTTTTAGAGAGAATGAGAGAATTGGGTTTGAACTTTTGGGGAGAGAATCAAACACTGTTACATTATTTGAGCCGTCAAATATCATATTGGGGTTTAAAGGGATTTTGATTTAGAATAAAAAAGAAGGTTGTCTTTTTTTATATGGGTTGGATTTTGATGGGATATGATCTGGGCTTTATGGTTAAAAAGGAATTTTCCCTTCAGAATTTAGAAGGGAGAATTGTTATTCGCCCCCGCATTATTACTCAATACCCCCGCAATAATATTATAACAAAAATGCCATTAAAAGTAAATGACAATATTAACCTTTTCACATCCCACTATCCATCAGTCAGCCCCACCACCATGCCTCCTACTCCGGTCATCGTCACCATTTTCAGATTCCGGCAACTTTGAAGTCCAGTGATACTCCAAATCATTTCTCTTCGTAACCGCAACATCCTTCACCTTCAACACTATAACTGCCCCAACCATCTCCATCACTACAGCTATTGCAGCCAAACTAAAAGTAATTATCCAGAACATACCCAACAAACCCAGAAGAATCTTTTGCTCAAGTTCTTCTTCATTGGGGCAATTTCAATCTCAATCGCAATCGTAGCCATTAAAGACAGAGCTTAAGAAGCCAAAGGAGTTATGGGTTTACAATACAATGAGCAAAGAAAGAGAATTGTTCAAACCCACTTCCACTCCCACTCCCTCAATTCCGTTCTGGGTATCAATTCCTTGTGTCATTGTGTCACTCACCTCCGTCTCGCCTCCGTGAACATTAGGATCGGCGGATTTATCGGTCGACGCAGACAACGTCAATCCTCGTGACATTGCGATTGTTCGGGTGCTAGTTGGAGACTCGGAGGTGAGGAGAAAATTCTAGCAATCCACTTCCACTCCCACTCCCTCAATTCATTCAAAGAGTCGGCGTTACATATTCAGAATTCCCATGTTGAAATATTGGCATACATTTGATTGATTTAGGTTATGTAAAACTATTTTTTTTTTTTTTTGAAAATTATATTGTCGGAATGTTTGTACTTTTTTCAAGAACCCTAATTTTGTGCGTGAGAAGAGAGAGATAGTGAAGGTAGAAAGAAAGGGGTAAAATGAGAATAATGGTGGTACATATAATGTTGAATGTCTATTTTTCTTGGTATACTTAGCAATGCGGGGGTATTGAGTAATGATGCGGGGCGAATAACAATTCACTTTAGAAGGGTGCCAGTGCCATCTTTTATTTTCGCATACACACTCACAGTGTTCGTGCACTGTTGAAAAGTCAAGTCAAGCATTTGTTGCCGCCGCGATTATGGCTCCTCCGGACGTCGAAGTGAAAGAGGAGTCTACCACTTCCCAACTCGATAACCGCCCTATCTCCACCGTCGTCATTATCATCGGTAACTTTTTCATAATTAATTTTTCCATGTTTAGAACAAAGTTTTTCTTGTCAATTTATACTTCATCTTATGCCGATTACAGATGTTAATGATACGTAGTTCATGATTTTATTTTTTCCTACTACTAGATAAACAAATTGATTTTGAAAAGTGATTTAAGGAGTGAGGTGATATTTAATTGAACAATTATGTACTCTTTTCGTTCCATTACGCGCATTTGTTCTGGTTTAGGCCAAAAAGTTTCAATAGATTCAACTATTATAATTTTGTGATAAGAAGTAAATTTTACCAAGTCTTAGGGTTAAAGTTGAATTAGGGAAACCGGAAAACTTGAAAAAGGAATTTTTTTTATTTATTTTTTTCTGAAAAGTGGGATTATGTATGTAGTAATTTCGTGTTTCATTAACATTATCTGATTGTTTGGTTTGAATTTTGATTAGCTATGCAGACTGAGGCGCTACCACTTGTGAACACTTTCCAGCTTACTGAGGACTTTAATTCTGTGTGAGTTTCTTGTTATTTTGTTTGTATAGATTGTTTTCCTCTTCCTGCTTGCTGTTTTAAGGTTCAAAATTTACTAATCTAGTGAGTTGGAAAAATCTTTCTTACTGTACTAGTTTTATTTAGTGACTTCTTAAGTTTCATTTCTTCTAATTCTGTAATCGATATTTATGATTGGCTACACTCTTTTGACTCGACTATTCATGTTTGAAAAACCAAACTGAAAAGTACATGACTACCGATGATATCAGCTATTAAGAAGAAAAACAAAATGAAAATAGTGTATTTATTTGCTTTATTGCATTTATGATAGAAAAATAGTTAGTATAACAGAAACATTGAAACTTAGTATTGGAATAGATACATGTAATAGTGTAATATAAAACTAGAATGTGATGGGGGATATTAGAAGTAGATGATAATATTTTCTTGTGACAACCGGGAATACTGTGGATTAATTGAGTAATGAGTGGATATTCTTAAATGTCTCCTTCTAATACAATTCTCTTTTACTATCAACAAAAAATGTCCATCAGATGACAATGTAAAAGTGACGAGGTTTTGTTTCTCGGTTGTGTGTGCTTTACCTAGGTTGTATCAGTGTTGGGTAGTGGTGGATCTAGGAGCTAATCAAAGTGGGTGCACTAACTGCACTTAATGTCAATGATTGGACTTGAACCAAGACCACATGGCTTAAAATTTTTACATTTAACCCACTAAGCTATGCAAGCTACTTGGTTAATGGGTGCACTCTATGCATATACTCCCTCCATCCCACTACACACTACACACTTTACTTTCCGTACTCACAACACCTCCTTCCACTAATTCTCTCTCCTACTTTTTCCTTTAATATTGTGCCCAAACTTTTGGTATCAAGTGAAGTGGGACGGAGGGATATATATCTATTTAAAAAATGATATTTTTCTATTAAATGTGAGAAGTAATTGGGTGCACACACCCACTATAGATAGGGTGGATCCACCCCTGGTGTTAGGTATGATGCTTGGTGTTTAAGATAATTTTAGGTGATGTTCACTCAGCCTTTTTCTTTTAGTGGGATGATAATGGAGATACCTCTGTGAGAATGAGAAATACATTTGCCAGTACTTAGAAGTTAGTGATCTTGGTTTTTGATGAACTGAAAAGCAGATATCCAATACTTTCAACATGGCTATGTAATAATGATAGAATTTTCCCTTTTTTATTAACTACAAGTTTTTGAGAAAATTCTTGTAGAGTTTTATTATGCATCTTAAGATTACAGCTGTGTGTGAATTAGATGGAGACAATTATGCAGTTTTGATATTTTAAGACTTCAATATCTTGTAATTAAACATCATAATAGTTTGCCATACTTAACTTCTAGTGAGTTACCACATGCCAATATGCCTAAAAATTCAGGATTTAAGGATTTCAGTTTAACATCCGGTTTTCAGCTTCGGCGGACAGACACTAAATGATCAGCTATCAAACTCTACAGAAATTTTCTTTACGTTACTGAATGTGTGGCATCCACAAAATTTCATAAATCATTAAAGTATTTATGCTCTTCCATTTTCACCTCCTAGACGAGCAACATGGTTATAATTATCAACTTTGAAGTTCTACATGAAAGGTATTCCTTTTGAATCATTTGAGCAATGAAATCTATTGAACTGAAATTCATTTGCTGTCAACTCTAAGCTCATTATGCTTCAGTGCCAAGTTGTGGTATTGTTATTTTTTTTTTCCAATGGGTATGATTTCTTGTTTTTAAGGTGTCCCTTGGGTTAGGTATCACGGTGTTTACAAAGGTCTGAAGATAAACATTATCTGACCGGGCAAGGATGCTGTTTTTGGTGCGCATTCGGCTTTAAGTGTGACTTTTGTTTAACAATTAACTGAAAATTTTGGCCACTGTAGGAATTGAAATCTATTTATTTTTTTGTCATCTTTGAACCCTTGATGTTCCTTCTCTTTTTCTCATCTTCCCATTTGGGGCTGTCTGTAAATGTTAATCCTGTCACCTAGACTTCGACTATAATTATCGGATCCGGATACGACTATACCAGTGTTGGGTCCAAAATTTAAGATTTGCACTAAATCTAGTGTAAGACTACCTCACTGCAAACCCACACACATGTCCTTTGGTGTCGACAGGGGTACTATGTCTAAATACAAAGTTCATCAACTAAAGCTATTTACATTTTTCCCTAAAGAAGAAACAAAGAAACTAAAATGTAATGGTTGCTTCCAATTTTCATAATGACACTGATGCTGAAGCATAGGTAGACTTGTGCTACGAATAATGTTCGCAATTGCAGGGTGTCATTTTGCATCTTAGATTGCATTTAAAGAAATTTCTATCTAAGTGATTGAGCAAGAGTACCCACAATAAAAATTTCTGGGAATGCGACAAAGGCACATTGATTCAGTTAGATGCTTAGTTGAATCTTCTCCGAGTTACCACAGTTCGATAGCTCACATCTTTCATCTAAGTTTCCCTCTCTGACAAATTTCTATCAACAGCATAATTCATGTAACTATTTACTCGTATTTACTGTTACTTAGTCCACCAATCATTTCTTCTTCAGGGGTTGACAGTGTTGGTACTGTTTCTGCATCTCTCGTGACATATGCGTCTATTCAGACATTGAAACCAGACCTTATTATTAATGCTGGCACCGCTGGTGGCTTTAAGGTATGGGTTTTCCCCACCATCATTTCATATTGGCTTACTTTAATCTTTCTGAAAAAGTGAAAGCATCTTGGTTTATCCTATTTTTAGTTTTCATTCATAGCTGATATTTGTTTACTTGGGGTGAAAATTTTGGTCTACACTAATATTTCAGTCATCAGTTATGTTGGGTTACTAACCTGCTAGAGCAGCATTTTGGGTGCTTTCACCATAGGATATGTTTGGCTCTGGTAATAACAGAGATTGCTCTGACATAATACTCCCCTTTCCTTTATAGTTTTTAACTGGTCTGCCCTTACACAGGCATACATGTTCAATATCAATATGAATATTTTTGGGAAAATATAGAAATATGCCCCTGTACTTAGGTCAAGGATGCAGATATGCCCTTATACAAGTTAATTGCCATATTAACCCCAGTACTTAAGAAAAATGTGTGGAGATTAGGACACCGTCATCTTTTCATCCAAATTCTAACGAAATTGTTGATTAGGCGTCTGACGTGGCACTAATCTTTGATGACTAAGCCATTTATGTGAAATTCAGATCAACAGGGGGTCAAAGTGTGATTTTTTATTTTTTTCTTCAATTTCTTTTTTTCATTTTTTCTTCAAATTTTAATTAACTTGCCTAAATTTTTTTATTCAAACAAAATCTTTCTTATTTTTTTTCTTAAACAATTACAATTAGTTTTCTTAAAAAAAAAAAAAAGAGAAAAAACTAAACTAAACTAGCAATTAGCCATTAACTTATTTATTATTTTAACAATTACTTCTATAAATTATTTTTCTAAAAAAAAGATCCTTTCTTTTTTTTATCCTTTCTAATTTTTACTTATTCACCACCACCTCTCACCGCCACCCCACCTATCCACCACCTTCCAACTAAGTTGTCCCATCACCACCATCCACCATTTCCAAACAACCCATCCATGAAATTTCACACTAAATTTCTGACAAATACAACAAATCAACAACCCATTTCCAAAAAATCCACATCCAAATTCAAAATCAAACACAACTTAAAAAATAAAACAAAATCTTAATTTGAATTATAGGAAGAATTATTTCCAAAAAACCCACATCCAAATTCAAAATCAAACACAACTTCAAAAATAAAACACTCTGGATGTAATTCTTCCCCTGTTATACAAAATAACCAAATTATAGGAAGAATTATTTCCACCAAAAATGAGATTTGTTCATCTTCCCTTCCTCGGGCGAATCCTCAATTTTCGGCTACTCAACATTGTCGATCTTGTTTTCTTCTCTTTGAATAATTTGAATTTCGTGTTAATTTAACAGATATGGGGTTTTCTTTTCTCTCTTTCCAAAGGGTTCCTCAGAGACGGGCGGTGTGGGCTGGCGTTGGCGGCCATGGAAGAAGGTGGCGGCGGCTATGAGGTGGGGAAGAACGAGTGTGGTTTCTTTTTTCTTTTAACCCTAAATTGGTTGTTAAGTTTATAATGATTTGGAGGGAGGGCTTTGTAACTTAATATTTCAATTTTTAGGGTCTATAGTTTGTTATATTACAATTTCTTCCATTCTATTTTCACATCCGCTAATTTTGACCAAGTCTAGTGCCATGTCAGCATTTTTATGACGTCAGCAAACCACATAGGTAGATTTAACAGCATTTTGGACAGAATGATGACAGTGTCCTAATCTCCACACATTTTTCTTAAGTACGGGGGTTAATATGACAACTAACTTGTATAAGGGCATATTTGCATCATTAACCTAAGTACAGGGACATATTTCTATATTTTCCCAATTTTTTTTTATATAAGTTTACCATCTATAGTATAAATGAGGGAAGTAGGATGAATAGTTGTATGAATAGTGCCAAAAGTTTTTTTTTCCATTTTACCCTCAATAAGTTGTCCCTTTCCCATTTTGCCCTCACTTTTAATTAAAAAAATACCACGTGTCCTCGGACACGGGCTTTTATGATGAAGAGTAATCGCAGCGGAACTAAACGAAACAGAACAGAGTTGAATAATTTCTCGTCAAATGATCTTAATCAACCAAAATAACGAACAATTCAAAGGGAACGTTCGACCTACTTCGAATCCACGAATAGGGTTTAACAAACCAAATTGACTTCAAGGGTAAACCTTAGTTTGCAAAGCAAAAACTAATTCAATAATAAGAGTTCTACCTCAACAATAAAGAAAACAAGTATTTATATGACCTAGGAAAGCTGAAAACCTAGCTAAAACGGAATTAAAGAAATACCCAAAATACCCCTACTTATTGTTCAAAAACTGGAACGAAATTAGAATTTTCTGCCGCAAACCCGTCGCCAGCGCGATCGCCCTCCTTACCAGCGCGGTCGCGCACATGTCCAGAAACTTTGGTCTTGATTTTGTTATGCCAGCGCGGTCGCTCTTCACCGCCGCGGTCGCGCAACTGTCCCGAGAGATTGTCTTCGCCAACCCTCCCTCAAGCGCGGCCGCCCTCATCCCCTGCGCGTCCGCTCTCATCGCCAGAACCGTGCCCTCTGCTTGATCTGACGAAACTTGTGCTACATCATTTTCCCCCACTTTAAAAGGATTCGTCCCCGAATCCACATCGCTATATAAAGGATCATCCGGGTAAAAATCGACCAAATCCGACACATTGAAAGTAGGCGAAATATTCCAACCAACCGGCAAGTCCACAACATACGCATTGTCATTTGTCTTCGTCAACACTTTGCACGGACCAATCTTCTTCGGATGAAGCTTGCTATATGTCCCTTGAGGGAAACGTTCCTTTCGTAAGTGAACCATAACCATATCCCCCATAGAAAACACCTTTTGACGTCGTTTACGATCGGCGGCTTCCTCAGACTTTGCATTGGACTCTTCAATGTTCCTTTTCACCTCGGCTTGCGCGGAATCAACCATCTCCGCCAAATTTTTCGCAGAACGCTATACCCAGTAAACTAGGCGACGGAACCAAATCCACGAGTATGAGTAGGAGCCCTCGATATAGACTATTTCGAACGGAGACATCTTTGTAGTCTATTGGTCATGTTGAAGGCGAATTCCGCAGCTGCTAACACCAAATCCCACTTCTTGGGATGATCACTACACAAACAGCGGACCATGCTACCCAAAGTTCGATTTACCACCTCTGTTTGTCCATCAACATGCGGATGAAAAGAACTGCTAAATTGTAAACTGTACTCAAAATCTTTCAAAGAGTACGCCAAAAGTGACCGAGGAACTTTGTATCACGATCGAAGTAATAGTCTTTGGAACCCACGCAAACGAACAATTTCCTTGAAAAACAACCCCGCAATATGCAAAGACGTCAGTCTTTCTACAAGGAATAAAATGAGCCATTTTCGAAAAACGGTCGACCACAACAAACACTGAATCATTGGACCTTTGAGTACGAGGTAACCCAAGCACAAAGTCCATAGAAATATCCACCCATGGCTTATCAGGAACCGGCAAAGGAGTATACAACCCAGTATTTTGTGACTGTCCCTTATTCGTCTGACAAACCATACACTTTTGCACAATCCTGTAGGTATCCCTCCGAATTTGTGGCCAAAAGTACTTCTTCGTGACTAACTCGACTGTCTTGTCACGTCCATGATGACCATCTTTATGAATCTCATAAATAAGACTCTCACGGATAGAACCCTGCGGAATACATAACTTGTCCATGAAGAACAAAAATCCATCTTGCAACAAAAATAAGCTAGCTTGAACACCATCACGACACTTGGTCCAAGCATCTGCAAAATCAACGTCAGTCTCATACAAGTCCTTCATACTCTCAAACCCGATAACCACATTCTTCATAGTAACTAACAAATGTGCCCGACGACTCAAGGCATCCGCAACTTTATTAGTTTTCCCACTCTTGTGTTTGATAACAAAAGTAAATTGTTGCAAATAAGCCACCCAACGAGCATGCATACGTGTAAGAGATTTCTGACCATTCATATACTTCAAAGCCTCATGATCCGTATGAAGAACAAATTCACGATGCAAATATATTGCTCCCAATGCTTAATAGCCTGAACCACAGCATAAAACTCAAGCTCGTATGGTGTCCACTTTCGTTTAGCCTCCTCCAACTTTTGACTCATGAAAGCAACCGACCTCTTCTCTTGAATCAAAACAGCCCCTATCCTAATCACAGAAGCATCCGTCTCAAGCTCGAAAGGCTTAGAAAAATCCGGTAAAGCTAACAAAGGAGCACTAGTCAATTTCTCCTTAATTAAAGCGAAACTAGCATCCGCCTCATCACCCCAATGGAAACCACCTTTCTTCATACATTCAGTAATTGGAGCCACAATAGAACTAAAATTGCGAATAAAACGACGATAAAAAGTAGTCAAGCCATGAAAACTACGAACCTCGCTAACAGTAGTAGGAGTAGGCCACTCTCGAATAGCCTTTATCTTGTCTTCATCTACTTGTATACCATCCGCAGAAACAATGTATCCCAAGAATAATAATTTATCAAGCATAAAACAACACTTCTTGAGATTTATAAACAATTCATTCTCCCGCAAAGCTTGCAACACTGACCGTAAATGCCCAACATGCTCCTCTTCCGTCTTGCTAAAAATTAAGATATCATCAAAATAAACCACCAAAAACTTACCATTGAAGGGCTTCAATACTTGATTCATCAAACGCATAAAAGTACTAGGTGCATTTGATAAACCAAATGGCATCACTAACCATTCATACAATCCCTCTTTGGTTTTGAAAGCTGTTTTTCACTCATCACCCGGGCGAACACGTACTTGGTGATAACCACTCCTTAGATCAATTTTAGAAAATATCTTAGCGCCACGAAGCATGTCTAGCATATCATCAAGACGAGGAATGGGAAAACGATACTTAACTGTAATTTTATTAATAGCCCGACTGTCTACACACATACGCCACGTTCCATCTTTCTTAGGAACCAATAGAGCCGGGACTGCACAAGGGCTCAAACTCTTCTGAATATACCCTTTCTTCAATAAATCCTCCACTTGCTCCTTTAAAATCGCATGTTCAGCCGGACTCATTCTATAATGAGCGAGATTAGGAAGAGATGCACCCGGAACCAAGTCAATATTATGCTGAATATTACGCAAGGGAGGCAACCCTGCAGGTAGTTCATCAGGCATAACATCACTATATTCATGTAACAAAGCTTCCAAAGACTTGGGAACCAAACAAACTGAACCGGACACACCCTTTCTTACCACCGCAAAAACACATGTAGCTTCATCAACATCGCTCAGAAATTCATTAGCAGTGCACAGAGAAACAATAGGTTTCTTCATCTTCTTAACAAAAGGATCTCTATCCCGTAAAGGACACAAGTTAAAACGTGCACCATCTTTCTTAAATTGAAGAACATTATCTCTCCCCTTATGTACCACATTAAGATCAAATTGCCAAGGCCTCCCCAACAATAAATTGCAAGCAGTCATATCAATAATGTCACAGAGAATAGTATCCTTATAACGACCGATAGAGAAAGGAACAAGACATTGTTCGTGTACCTTAATTCTGTCGACGGAATTGATCCACCCAACGGAATAGGGTGAAGGATGTGGCATAACCTCCAATTTTAGCTTGTCCACCAAATCACGTGCCACCAAATTTTCACTGCTCCCACTGTCAACAATGATCTGAATATCAAAGTCTTTCATCTTCCCTTTGGTGCGAAAGATGCTGTGGCGTGCTGGATCCCCCTCATCGTTCGGAGTAGTCAACATAAGTCTATTAACTACGAATGACCCATGATCTTCCACACCCTCTTCATCAACATTGGGATCCTCCCAATATTCCGGACCATCTTCATCCTCTCCGCCATCATCATTATCGTCACGATCCACCATATTAGTACTCTTACGAAGATGACAACCACTAGAAATATGCCCTGTTTGTCCACATTTATAACACTTGTTACCAAAAGTTTTGGCATAAGGGTTAGTGTTTTGTTGGCCAGTAGAATTATTGGGCTTCCTAGCTTGTGTAGGTTGACTAGCTGCAGGAACATCATTCTTTTCCTCCGACGCCTTAGAACCAATAGCCTGTGTCTTATCTTGAGACAAACCCTTGCTTCCGGAATAAGAACCTCCAAAATTCCTGACAATAGTACGAGGTCTAGAAAGCTGTCTCTCCACCGTTGTAGCCCTGTCAATCGCGTCCTCCAAAAATTCATGAGTATGCAACTCCACAACATCTCTGATGTTAGCACGAAGGCCAGTAACGAATCTCGAGGCTTGCTGAACATCCGACTCTCCCAAATCACAACGAGCTGATAGAGTATGGAATTCATGTGAATATTCTGCAACACTTTTCGACCCCTGTTTGCATTCTAAAAACTTTTGATAGATAACATGATCATAATTTTTGGGTAAAAAACGTTGTCGCAAAGCTAGTCTCATTTGTGGCCATGTATGAATTTGCTCCCTGAACTCCTTACGTAATTGATTACTCAATTGTTTCCACCACGCAGAAGCACCTCCACGCAATTTATAGGCTACATATGGTACTTTCCTATCTTCAGGAATACTCATTAAAGCGAAAAATTTCTCAACTTCTTCTAACCAATCAGAAAATTCGATCATATTTAAATCACCAGAAAACGATGGTAAATCAGCTTTGATTTTCGGGAAGTGATCATTAACATTATTACCTTCTCTTCTCCCATGGTTTCTATCACCAACAGGCGGTGGAGCTCGACGGTGACCCTCCCCTCGATCTTCGGGTTCTACATCAAAATCATCTCTGTGCCCGCGATTGCCATCAACCCTTAAACCACGCAAAGCCTCCAAAAGTTCAGTATGTTGGCGATCTTGGATTGCTGCACGTTCCGTAGCTTGTCGCTCCATACGATCGAGAATTGCTATAACCGCGGCTTGGTTGTCTGCGTTGTTGCCACCATTGTTTCCCGCCATATCTTCCAAGGATCGCTCCTGCTCTGATACCAACTGATGAAGAGTAATCGCAGCGGAACTAAACGAAACAGAACAGAGTTGAATAATTCCTCGTCAAAGGATCTTAATCAACCAAAATAACGAACAATTCAAAGGGAACGTTCGACCTACTTCGAATCCACGAATAGGGTTTAACAAGCCAAATTGACTTCAAGGGTAAACCTTAGTTTGCAAAGCAAAAGCTAATTCAATAATAAGAGTTCTACCTCAACAATAAAGAAAACAAGTATTTATATGACCTAGGAAAGCTGAAAACCTAGCTAAAACGGAATTAAAGAAATACCCAAAATACCCCTACTTATTGTTCAAAAACTGAAACGAAATTAGAATTTTCTGCCGCAAACCCGTCGCCAGCGCGATCGCCCTCCTCACCAGCGCGGTCGCGCACATGTCCAGAAACTTTGGTCTTGATTTTGTTATGCCAGGGCGGTCGCTCTTCCTGCCAGCGCGGTCGCGCAACTGTCCCGAGAGATTGTCTTCGCCAACCCTCCCTCAAGCGCGGCCGCCCTCATCCCCTGCGCGTCCGCTCTCATCGCCAGAACCGTGCCCTCTGCTTGATCTGACGAAACTTGTGCTACATCATTTTACTAGTGTTAACATATTTGCAGGCTAAGGGTGCCTCCATTGGTGACGTGTATCTTGTGTCAGAGGTTGCGTTTCATGATAGAAGGATACCAATCCCTGTAAGTTGCATTTCCCTTTCTTGAGTTTTTGTGCAATTTTTGCAAAGCTGACCTGGTTACCTGAACCCTGCAGCTATATCCAAAACATGTTTGGTTTGTGCTCAACTAAATTGATAGTTTAGATGAAGAGTTATTCATGTTAGTTTCTCTGAATCTGATCGGCATGGGTAGGCTGAAGCTTAAACAACGTGGTGGATATTTTTATTTTGGTCGCATTAAGCGAAAGCTGTGGGAAACACCCCGTCGCCGGTAGTTGCTTGAGTCACTCTTGATATTTTTGACTGGTATCTACAATCTTATTAAATGCAAAGAGCATCTGGACCATGTTGCTTCACACCTTACCCTCTTACGTTATTATAGATATGAATGACAGAATCTAAACCTTGTATGGAGGTTTTTAGAAGTTAATTTGAGATAGATTTGCATTTTAATAATATCTTACGGCAGACAACACTAATTTTGTTGTGTCATTGATTATAGTATATCCTTGAATGTAGGGGCGAAGCCACCTTAAGGGGGGGGGGGGGTGACCCCCTTGGTTTTTGGGAAATGTCATCTTAGCACCTATAAAATTTTAAAGGGTAAATTACAAATAAGGATCCTAAGCATGGGGGGTGTTTGCACTATAGGGTCCAATGTATTTTTATTTTATTTTTTGCCATTGAGGGTACAAAGTCGTGAAAAGTTGGCAGTTAAGTGATTTTTTGACGGAAACGTTAGATTTTTTCGTTAAATCATCACGTGTCATCCACGTGACACTTAACAAAGGATATTTTGAAAATAAACATTAGTAAATAAGGGGTATAATGAAAGTTTAAAAATTTGAAAGGGCTAAAATAAATTTTTTCCTAAACAAAACACATATAATCCACCCACACCAACAACCATTCTTTCACCGACGTCACCCTCCCACGCCACCTTCATGGCCGCCGCTGCCCCTCCTCCCCACACTGCCCCTCTCTTGTTACTGCTCTTAGCCCTAAAACTAATTAGAAAATCAAAATACAATTCCTTTTTCTTCATCTTCTTCTCCGTCCATTCTCTAACCCACCACCGTCTACCCTCGTTGTCACCCATGTCTTCACCATCACCTCCTCCCCACTGCTCCACACACCGGTGATTTACCCTCCCCTCGCCTCTTCCTCAATTTATTTCCTCTCGAATCTAGATCTCCTCCATTTCTCTCTTTACTGCAAATTGGTTCTTCTAGGTTTATCTAAATTAATCGTCAAACTTGTTTCGTTAACTCAACTTTAAGATGCAATAATTCTTTCAAGTCAAGTCCAAATTAAACAAATAAATAGTCTATGCAAAGATATCACGGTGTAGAACAAACTTTATGTTGACATATTTCATCAGATCTGAGTCTAACAATGTCAAAAAGAGCCATAAACTTTTGGGAAAAAAATGCAATTTTAAAAAATTAAAATTGCAATTTCTCAAAACAGATCTCATATTAGTCATAAAAAATGGTGAAAAATGGTGATATTGTTGGCGTTATTGGTTGTGTTGGTGTTAGTGTTGGTGGTCACAGTGATGATGGTATGGTCCTGGTGGAAATATGATTGGTTTGAAAAGTTATATTGGGGGAGGAGTTTTTAAGTTGTAGTTGAAATTAGAATGACTAAAATTAAAGGCCAAACTGAAAAAATGTGATTGTAATGACGAAAATGTGCTCCATTAAGTGTAACGTGAAAAAAAATAAAAATACATTAGACCCTAGAGTGCAAACACCCCCCTTGCTTTGGATCCTTATTTGTAATTTGCCCAATTTTAAATTGTACTTAAAATACTAAATTTGTCAATTTGACCCCTTTACTTGTGGTAAAATATGTACTAAGATATCATTTTGACCCCTTTTGCCAAATTTCTATATGATAAGTATAATTTTTATTCCCAAAGCAATCTTGACCCCCTTTGAAAAAAAATCTATGGTGTATTCAGTTAGCATATGCTCTTTCTTGATGCATGTCGAAACCAATCTCCATTGCTTACATTAGAAAGTTCATGTAATTTTAATATGTTAGGCATCTGAGCGTTATAAACCATTTTTTTAACTGAAAATTGTAGGTTGTAGGTCTTAGTTTTCAAGTGGAATCTGGAACCAATTTGTGGACTTATACTTCAACCATTTTTATCAAACTAGCATGCTTAAGCTTTTGTGCCAAAATTTTCATATAATGTTCACTAAAGTAATGCTTCATGTTCTATCCGACTTTGTAGGTTTTTGATATCTATGGAGTTTGCTGCAAGCAGTGTTTCTCAACCCCAAAGCTGGCAGAGGAGCTTAACCTGAAGGTAAACTCTGCATTGAAGTTATCCACCTGCTATCATTGCCTAACAAGTTAACTTTAATTATTCTTTCTCCTTTTTATAGTAAGTATGTTCTTATACTATCTATTGAATAATGACTTTTCAATTAAATCTGATTTGTTGGTTTTGATTTTCTTCCCTTCACGGAATTCACCAGAAGCTGATGATAGAATTCATATCTTTCAATTAAGTTCTCGACATTGAAGCTTTAATAATGGTTGTCTATCCTGTTCATTGGGAATTAAGATTTAACCTATCAAATGTCCAAGTCTAGTATCTCGATTAGAGTCATTCAATGGTGCTGAAATTTATTCTTGTATATTTCAAGAAGGAAATACATTGTTCCCTATTAGATGCGGGGTTGGGTTCTAGTGAAAAAACACATTCATTGGCTGCTGGTTAGAAGAGCGATTACCTAAAGATTTATAATTTTAGTAGGACAAGTACCCCTCACCTGTACCACAGTTTGATCACATTGCAGTCAACGACATGCATGCATTGTTTATGACATCTCGATCCATGGTGCTTCCTGCATCTGTATCATCACAGGACCTTAGAAGGACATGACCAAGGCACTGTAGATTTATTCGGGGAATATGGTGTACCTATCTGTGAGCAACCTCTATCCCGAATTCCCAGATAGCTATGGAGGCTGGACTAAAGAGCTCAGCGTCCTTGGCCTAGCCAGGAACTAAGGGATAATTTATGAATTATGATGGTCTGCCATGAGGACACATGGCAACTTTTTGGGTATAGTTTGGACAGGCCATTGAAGTGCACCGGCACATTGTCTGGGAACCACAAATTGTTTGTCCGTGAACTTTCTTTAGTTTCCGATAAATACCTTTCTCATCATTTCTAAGACATGCAGAAGGCAGCATTCCTCTTTCAAAGTCTAGTTAGGCCACACTCTCATTCCATCTTCGCTTTAACTGTTTGTTCCGGTGTGCAAGGCCAGTTTCAGACCAGATATATTAGTATATTACCACTTACCCTTCCGCAAACTTAGTTAAACAGTTTGACCTTCAATATTCATACTGCATAAAACTATTTTCCCACAGGTCAAAACCAAAAGTTTCCCTACTGTTTTACTGCTGAAAAAGCAGGGCGAACACTGATACCGTTACTTGGAATTTTTGCCTGACTTGGGAATCAATGTTTATTTGTCAATGCATATCTTTATGGCATTCAGCTTTTTGGCTGCCATAGATCATATGATATATAAGATCTAAGATGAAAGTAGTTCTAGAATATATTACCTTATACATTCCTATCATGGTTTCAGGAATTTTTTATTGCAGCGTATAGCTTTAATATTTTGTGTTACATGCTCAGTTTGATACTTTCATCAACTGAATTAGTTTAAATTTTCATTTAAGCGTCCACCTACATGTTTCAGGTTGGCAAATTGTCTACCGGGGACTCTTTAGACATGTCCCCACAGGATGAAGCCTCCATCATTGCAAATGGTGCTACTGTCAAAGACTTGGAGGTAAGCTTTTCTGCAATTTTGGTTGTTAAAAACCAGATCATGACTGAAATTATTTCAACGTAGAGAAAACACTTCATTCTCTTAGTTTAAAGACACCTGCTTGGGCTGCTCTTAAATTTGAACCACCTTGCCTTGTCATAAAAGCCTTCTTGTATTGGGAACTAATATAGGAGTTAGATGGGGATATGAATTGGGCTTGACTAGGCTGATAACAACTGCACATTGAGCCTCGCTGGCCAAACTTTAACTTCCATGCCGGCTTCAGCATTTAATCTCAAGCATTGACGGATCTGCAGCTATAGGGATGGGTGCTAGTGCACCCATTGAATTAATCAGTGTGTCTAGTTTAGTGGTTAAGTGTTAGGTTTTATTCTTGAAGTTGTGTCTTCAAGTCCCACAATAGGCTCTCTCGTTTCCTTCCACAATTTACATTTTAAAGCTTTATAGTGTAATTTTTGCACCCACTGAATAAATGTCCTGGATCCGCCACAATTTACTTATTTTTTGCACCTCACTTGTGCTTTCTTTTTTTTTTTCTTGTTCCAGGGAGCTGCTGTAGCTTATGTAGCAGATCTTCTCAAAGTCCCTACCATATTCGTGAAAGCCGTGACGGATATCGTGGATGGTGAAAAACCCACTGCAGAGGAATTCTTACAAAATTTGGCAGCAGTCAGCGCTGCACTTGATCAAGGTGTCACCAAGGTTGTTGATTACATCAATGGAAAGTCCCTCTCGGGACTTTAATTCATCTTACATCATTGCCAATCATATCCGTGGAGGACCTATCAAAACTTCTGATATATACATGGCGTAGAAAGGTCATGCTTGATTAAATACGTTCAATTCAAATCTTTACTGTTACTTTTATACGGTATCACTTATTATTGCCAGTAACTAGTTTTGGCACATCGGCATTCTTGATGAACGTTGGTTTCTTACAGCCTCGTCTAGATTTAAGGTTCTTGCGTGTGCTATAAGCCATTATTGTAACAGACGTCAGTTAATGGTCTATGATAATCATTTTCATAACGTGATTTTGGCCCTACGGATCAAAAATTGAAGTTCTCGTGGTAAGGTTACTTCCCTGTTTAGCGTAACAGCATCTTTTGTACCACTTTGTCTACCACTCCTATACCACATTTGTTCCGACAATTTTTATGTTTGGATGACATCATGATGATGTCATCTGTCGTTGGATCCTAGTGGTACAGGTGTGGTACACAAAGTGATACAGAAAATTTGTCCCCATCTTCCATGTAGATGAAGAGTAGTTGTCACAAAATGGTAAGAAAAAAAAAAATACTGCTCATATATATTGTGATTCATTAGATACATTATCAGCAGATCATGCTGAAAGTATTGCCTGATCTAATCCCTGAACCAAACCTATACCAACATCCATACATGACCCCCATGAACTTCCTGCTCCTAAACCAAATCTAAGATCATTATTTAGGCTGTATGATACTTACAGGAACCTGTATATATAGCCACCATTCCTATCTTTTAGACATAGCAAAGAAACAGTATCTGTGTCTGCTTACCCTCTTGCTCAAGAATATTGCAAGTTTTTGGTTGTTAAGAAAGCTTGAAGAAAATGGGCAGTGATGAGATGATGCAAGGGTCAATGAAAGCCAGCCTTGGCAAAGCTAACATTCTTTCTCTTGGCAAGGCTTTCCCTCACCAGCTCGTCATGCAGGATTTACTCGTCGATGGCTACTTCCGTAACACCAACTGTGATAATCTCGAACTCAAGGAGAAGCTAACTCGATTATGTAAACTTCGTTAACTTTCTTTCATTATCGTTACTTTTTCCGTTAGTTGACTTGTCATTTGGTTCTTGTATGTCATTTTTTTCAGGCAAGACTACGACAGTGAAAACAAGGTACGTGGTTATGTCAGAGGAGATTCTGCAGAAGTACCCTGAGCTAGCAACGGAAGGGTCCCCAACAGTAACGCAACGTTTGGATATCTGTAACAAAGCTGTAACGGAAATGGCCATTGAAGCTTCAAAAGCTTGCATCAAGAAATGGGGTAGGTCAATTTCCGATATTACCCACTTGGTTTACGTTTCCTCTAGTGAAGCCCGGCTCCCCGGGGGTGATCTTTACTTAGCTAAAGGACTCGGCTTGAGCCCAGAAACGAATCGGGTCATGCTCTACTTCATGGGCTGCTCCGGTGGGGTGTCGGGCTTACGTGTGGCCAAAGACATTGCTGAGAACAATCCAGGTAGTAGGGTTTTACTTGCTACTTCTGAAACCACCATTATAGGCTACAAACCACCAAGTGTCCACAGGCCATATGATCTAGTAGGTGTCGCACTTTTCGGGGACGGAGCGGGGGCCATGATAATCGGAGCGGACCCCGTTTTGGGCCTCGAGAGGCCGTTATTCGAGTTAAATGCTGCTACACAACATTTCTTGCCAGATACAGAGAAGATCATTGATGGTAGGTTGACAGAAGAAGGCATAAGTTTCAAACTAGCAAGAGAACTTCCTCAAATAATTGAAGACAATATTGAGGGGTTCTGTAATAAGCTATTGGGCTCTGCTCCTGGGCTTTATGGGAAGGATTATAATAAGCTGTTTTGGGCCGTCCATCCGGGTGGGCCCGCTATTTTAAACAGGCTTGAAAAGAAGTTGGATTTGGGGCCTGAGAAATTAAGTGCAAGTAGGAGGGCTTTGGCTGACTATGGGAATGCTAGTAGTAATACAATTGTGTATGTGTTGGAGTACATGCTTGAAGAGAGCTTGAAGAAGAAGGAGAAGGGTGATTTTAATGGGCCTGAATGGGGCCTGATTTTGGCTTTTGGGCCTGGAGTTACATTTGAGGGTATTCTTACTAGGAACCTTGCTTAAGATGCTTTTATTTGATGTTATTAGAACACTTGCTTATTATGTTTCATTTATATGAATATTGATAATGAAAATGTTTTTTTTTTTTTAATAAATCCATTTGATTTTATAAATTTAAATGACATAAATAAATAGAAATAAACAACAAACGTAGACAAACATTTAATTTATTTTTCCAGTCTTTTGTCAAATGACATTGACAAAAGATTTAAGCTTAACAAAAAGGAATTAATTTGTAATAAATTAAGGGCATTTCTTCTGGTTGCCGTGGGTGGTCATGTTGGCATAGCAAGCACATGATTCATAATTTCCAGAAGTGCCCTTGGGCACACAATTGCACCTTGAACAGCATGTTCCACAAGCTCTATTGCACAAGTTTGGCCTCTTTGATAGGAAACACCTTGCTTTACATGATCCTCCACAATCTACACACACAAATATTCAATCCCTTTAGATTAAAATTAAAATAAAAAATAAAAAATGAAAAATGAAAAATGAAACAAAGTACTCCCTCCGTCCCACCCAACTGTGAACCATTGACCAAGACACGCCGATTAAGAAATATTATTAAGATAATGAAAATGTGTGGTAGAAAATGAAGAGAGGGAATGAGTGGAGTAAATAGTAGGTTGGTTGAATAAATTGTGTGGTGGAGATGAGTGGAGTTAATGAGTGGGTGGGGTAGGGAAAATATAAAATATTAAAGGACATACCATTTATGGTAGTTCACACTGGGCTAAGACAGACCAAAAAGGAAATAAGTGTACACTGGACTGGAACGGAGGGAGTATTGGGTAATCTCATAATAAGCATTGCAGTTTGAATTGTTAATGTATTTAAGAATGCGTCTTGATTGCTTGTATTATGGTAAAATTATGCAAAGTATATTTATTTCGAAAAAAAATGAGTGCGTGTCAAGTTTGATTGCATGCGAGTACAATTGTCGGCCAAGTTTGATTGCATGCGGGTACAATTGTTGGTCCGGAGCCATTTTGAATGGCTTGATAGTCTTTTTGCTCTTTCGCCCAGCTAACACTAACATAGACTGTCGTCTATTTGAATTTGAATGAGATTTAATTTGAGTTTTACGTTTTATTCGATTGTACTGCAATCTGATTTCACGAAAACTTATCCTATTATATTTTGGGAGGGAAAATATTTATTAAATTTGGGGGAAATTTATTATGAGACTAAGGGAGTATATACCTATTTTTGGGACAGGGGTGTCAGCTGTGGCAGAGTTGGTAACCTGCATAGTGAAACAACAAAATAATTACACATAATACTTAGAGAAAATGGAGTGATACAAAAAAAAAAAAAAAAAAAAAGTAAAATATTTTGTTGGGTAAGAAAGTTAAGAAATAAGTAAGGGTAAAAATAAAAAGGAAGTGGGATATAATTACCAGTTGATTGGCTTCTATTGATTGTACAAGTTGGAAAACAACTAAAGAAATGAATATTGAAGCAACAAAAGCTTTAGAAATTGCCATTCTTATAAGTCTTTGTTTTTCAGTGTGTGACAGTGTGTGTGTGTGTGTGTGTGTGAGAGAGAGAGAGAGAGAGAGAGAGAGAGAGAGAATTACTGAATGTGAAACAAGTGTGATTTAAGTTGTATTTATAGTGAGCAAGTGAAGGTGGGGGAGGTTCATAGGGAGAAGGTTGGCTCAAGAATCAAAAGAGTCAGCCAGCTAGAAGTGGGCTGGCAATCTGCCCTACTCTCCTTCCTCACCATTTCCATTTTTGTTAACATTAATTCCAAAATAATTAATTGCTTAATTACTATAAATTGTTAGAAAAAATATATAATAATAGTTTTTTTATGAATAATAAAATGGCAAAATAAATGATCTAAAATTAAATAAAACAAAAATATAAAACAGACTAAAATTTATTTAAAGTCGAAGTTTGTATCGTACACAATTTCCGCAAAACGAAATTGTCGGGTACTAGTGATCACTGTTTTTGGAAATCTTTTTTCCGGCTTGCAACGAGGATAGAAGCACTTTAATGGTTGATGAATATTTGGCTCAATGGTATACTCCCTCTGTCCCGGATGTAGGGGAAATATAGGGTCTTGATCTTGATACAGAGGCCGGATATGTGATTGAATCGTGTATAATCCACTTTCCGAATAAAGTATTTCGACCCTTAATGCCTGGGTTACACAAAATCTTTATTGGGATAAGACAATCACGCAATTTGTTTTCTAGGCAAAGAGAACAAATCAAAACTTTGAGAATTGTGTTGCTTTTGTTATTGTTGTATCACTTGTATGTTGTTCATGTGTACAACTGAGATCAATCCCTGTATATATACAGATGGAGAGGTATTAGTTAAAGGGTACAATCAAAAGACATGACTTTAGCCAAGCAATGTGTCTCTTCATTTTGAAAAGGCATCTCGTACGAGAACCGCACGGCCGTGTCTTATGAACCGCACGGCCGTGTTGTTCATACCCGCACGGCCGTGTCATATGAAGCTCGCACGGCCGTGTCTTCGTTAAACTTGATCAAAGAAAAAGAGCTACCCTTTAACTTTTACTTCTATATCGAGGTTGACTTCGTTTTAGCTCAAACGAGTGTGTACTCCACACTTTCCCTTACTCGTATCCGAGTCTAATACGAATCACATTGATCTCTTAGTAAATCACCATTACAATAAAACAAGTTGATGACACTAAAATCACCAACAAATCCCCTCCATTTTAGTGTAATCCTTTGATTTACTAAACTGTATAAATAACGAAACAAACGAATGCATAAATGAAAATGTCTTGCGATTGAATTTTCATCTTAGTATAATACACATTTCAAATACTCGAGAATCGGGGTGTCGTAACGATTGAACCCGTCAACTCATATGAATACCTGAAGATACTATACACATAAGTTCGCATACAATTCTCTTTGTTTAATCTTGACACTTTTACAAGCCATGTGTCCATATCCATTAGTGAACATATAGGAAGCCAAGTCCTAGCTTCTTGGAAGCGGCAAAACTTCATGTCCATATAGGTAGTTCCTTTAATCTTGCACCTGCATTTGCAATTTTTCAAAGGAACTATTAAGAAGATATTCTTCAACCTAACCTTTACTTGCAGTGCGAACACATACCTTGGGAAAGATAATAACATGTGTTCCAATCTCCAACTGCGAGCTTTCCACATTGAATTCAAGCTTCTAACGTTGTATTAGAAGGGAATTGGGTATCTCACAATTAGAGGATTAAATGGACTTTAATCCCATTCCCATTGCGAGACTTATTTACCAAGTCTCTGGCTAACCCCTTCGTCAGTGGTCGCCCAAATTTTGTTGCGACCGAACAAACTCAACTGATATCACACCATTCATGATTAACTCCCGAATCATACTATGTCGACACCCAAGTGTCTAGACTTGCCATTATAAATCGACTATAGGCCCTAGCCAAGGTGGCGGCACTATCACAATGGATAGACATTGGTGATATCGGTTTTGGCCATAATGGAATCTCATATATCAAGTTCGAAGCCACTCCGCTTCTTTTCCAGCGACCAATGCTACAAACTCGGATTCCATTGTAGAATGTGTAATACATGTATGCTTTTTGGAAGCCCAAGAAATGGCACCTCCTCCAAGTAAGAACACCCAACCACTAGTAGAAGATGAATCTTCTTGGTTGATCCAACTAGCATCGGTATAACCTTCTAATATAGAAGGATGTCCACTATAACACAAACCGTAGTCCATAGTACCTTTTAAGTACTTGAACACCCTTGTTATAGCATGCCAATCTTTGTCTACTAGGATTACTAGTGAACACCGCTCAATCTTCCAACCGCATAAGCAATATCGGGTCGAGTGCCGTCATAGCATACATCAAACTGCCAATGGCTTTTGAGTATTCGAGCCGTGACACGGGTTTACCGGTATTTGATACAAGTTTCTCGGTAGGATCCATGGGAGTACTAACTTTAGAACAATTATCACAATTAAACCTCTTGAGAATTTTCTCAATATAATGAGATTGTGATATTGCAATTCCCTTGTTCATCCGTTTAATCTTTATACCAAGAATTACATCGGCTTCTCCCGTATCCTTCATTGAAAATTTTGATGACAAAACTTCTTAGTTTTATCAACTACATTTTGGTCGGTGCCAAAAATCAACATGTCATCTACATATAGACGGATGATTACACCTTTACCGGATTCATCAAATGCTATATACACATTTTGCTCGGACCGATTTAATACAAAACCATTCGACAAAACAACCTCATCAAATTTTTGATGCCACCGCTTAGGTGCTTGCTTCAGCCCATACAATGACTTAATTAACTTACATACCTTATGCTCATTACCTGGCATAACAAATCCTTCAGGTTGCTTCATATACACTTCTTCTTCCAAATCACCATTTAAGAATCTTTGTTTTGACATCCATTTGATGGATCAATAGATTCTGAATAGCTGCCAAAGCTATCGAAATCTAATAGTAGTGATACGAGCAACCGGTGCATAGGTATCGAAGTAATCGATCCCTTCCTTTTGTCTAAAGCCCTGGATTACCAATCGAGCTTTAAACTTGTCAATAGTTCCATCGACTTTCATCTTCTTTTTGAAGATCCATTTGCACCCCAAAGGTTTACAGCTTGGTGGGAAATCAGACAAGACCCATGTATTATTTTCCACAATAGAACCAATCTCATCATCGATGGCTTCTTTCCAAAAACCGGCGTCTCGAGATTTTATTGCTTCATCATAGGTTCTTGGATCCTCCTCTATACTATAACGGTAAGAGTATTGAGATTCAATTTGATCTCTTGATCCACGTAACTAAATATAGTTGAAAATCAGTAACCATATGATTTAGCTTTCCTTACTCTTGTACTCTTACGAGGTTCGGGTGTCTCACTTGGTACATCAATTGAATGATCATCCATTTGAGATTCAGCCGACATTGGTATAATATCCTTGGGTCTAGGTATAGAAGAGAAACGATTCTCATCAAAGATTGCATCTCTTGATTCTATAATTGTGTTTATAGAAATGAATTCATTAGGTTCTATAACATAAAACCTATATGCCTTGGAATGCTCAGCATATCCAACAAAGATGCAATCAACACCTTTTTCTCCCAACTTTTTCCTTTTAGGGTCCGGAAGTCTAACCACGGCCCTACATCCCCAAACTCGCAAAAATGTCAAGTTTGGTCGTTTCTTATACCAAAGCTCATATGGGGTAATCTTGTTCCTTTTATTAGGAACTCTATTCAATAGATGACAAGCCGTTAACATGGCTTCACCCCAAAACCCGTCACTCAAGCCAGAGTAAGACAACATGGCGTTAACCATTTCTTCAAGAGTTCTATTCTTCCTTTCAGCCACACCATTTTGTTGTGGTACATAAGGAGCTGTAGTCTCATGAATTATTCCTACGGATTGAAAATATTTAGGATCATAATATTCACCACCTCTATCCGTACGTAAGGTTTTAATCAAGCCATTAAGTTGAAGTTCAACTTCAGTTTTATAAATTTTAAATTTATCTAGGGCTTCATCTTTTGCATGCAGCAAATAAATATAGCAAAACCTAGAGGCATCATCTATAAAAGTGACAATATACTTTTTATTGCCTAAAGATGGAGTTGCATGAAAATCACATAAATCACTATGTATCAATTCAAGTTTTACAGAATTCCTTGTAACACTTTTAAAAGGTTTCCTAGTGATTTTTGTTAACATGCAAGTATTACACCTTTCCGTATTATTATCAATAACAGGAATCAAACCATCTTTGGACATTTCAAGCATTCTTTTATAGTGCACATGTCCTAACCGAGCATGCCATAATGAGGAATTAACAACAACGAGAGGAAGTCATATAAACAGAGACTAGAGTTAACAGGAATTTTATTCAAATTCAACATAAACATCCCATTGTTATAATAACCAAATCCTACAAATACCCCCGACTTCGATAAGATATACTTATCGGATTCATAAACTTGTTTATAACCACACTTGTTCAAGACAGACCGTAAATTAAATTCTTACGAAGTTTAGGTACATATAAAACATTAAACAAAGAAATCGTTTTTCCCGAACTAAATTCCAATACCACACTTCCTCTTCCTTGAATAGGAGCGGAATGGTCATCACCCATGTAAAGGACAGATCCGTCTTCCATTGGTTCGTATGTCTTAAACCAACAACGATCTTTACAAACATGAGCAGTGGCACCGGAATCAATCCACCACGCAATAGCATCATCCTGCACATAAAATGCCTCAGAAATTATTGAAACAGAATTTTTAATAAATCTGTTCCAACTATGAATTAAATTCTGACCTTGGTTTTGAGAATGGTCCTTAGACCCCTTTCCCGAACCACTTGTGCTTGCGCCTTTCTTGTTGTTTCCAACACGACAATCCTTCTTAAAGTGACCAGTTTTGCCACACTTCCAACATGCCAATTTAGGCTTCTTGTTGGGACCAGAACCATTGTCATTGAAACTACGTTTCTTTCCTTTGTTTTTATTGTTTCCACCCTCATCAATCATATTGATCGAGGGTCCAGCAACTTCTTTTCCTTTGCCTTTGTCATCTTCTTGCGCCCTAAGAGATTCCTCTATGCGCAAGTGACTTCCAAGTTGAACCAAAGATAGATCGTCTTTACCATGTTTCAAGGTGTGTTTGAAATCCTTCCAGAGGGAGGCAATTTATCAATCACACTTGAAACGGATATTGACTCATCCATCTTCAATCCATGTTGTGTATATTGTCCAAGGATTCTAAGGAGTTCATTGAACTGTTCCATGACAGTCTTGAATCGACCATTTTGTAATTATTAAAATTACTCACAAGGAACTTCTTACTAGAAGCATCCTCTCGCCATGTACTTGGATTCAAGAGAATCCCATAACTCTTTAGCGATTCCTCATTTTGATAGATGTCAAAGAGAGAATCAGACATACCGTTTAATATGTGTCCTCTGCAGATGTAGTCGTCGTTTTCCCACTTTGATCTACGTCTGATTGCCTCCAAGTTGTCATCTTCAAGCAATTCCGGAATAGGGGTAGAAAGAACATACACCACCTTTAATGTAGTTAAAAGGAAGTGCATCTTCTTCTGCCAACGTCTGAAGTCTTGCCCTTCAAACTTGTCTAGCTTTCCAAACTTGTTCGTCATCTCCTTCAAAGTACTTCCACCAGCCATGAGTATCACCAAATACTTTATTCGTTTGTAGGGGAAATATAGGGTCTTGATCTTGATACAGAGGCCGGATATGTGATTGAATCGTGTATAATCCACTTTCCGAATAAAGTATTTCGACCCTTAATGCCTGGGTTACACAAAATCTTTATTGGGATAAGACAATCACGCAATTTGTTTTCTAGGCAAAGAGAACAAATCAAAACTTTGAGAATTGTGTTGCTTTTGTTATTGTTGTATCACTTGTATGTTGTTCATGTGTACAACTGAGATCAATCCCTGTATATATACAGATGGAGAGGTATTAGTTAAAGGGTACAATCAAAAGACATGACTTTAGCCAAGCAATGTGTCTCTTCATTTTGAAAAGGCATCTGTACAGGAACTGCACGGCCGCTGTCTTTATGAATCGCACTGGCCAGTAGTGTTGTTCATACTCCGCACGGCCGTGTCATATGAATCAGACGGCCGTCTGCTCATACTGATCAGCAAAAAGAGCTACCCTTTAACTTTTACTTCTATATCGAGGTTGACTTCGTTTTAGCTCAAACGAGTGTGTACTCCACACTTTCTCTTACTCGTATCCGAGTCTAATACGAATCACATTGATCTCTTAGTAAATCACCATTACAATAAAACAAGTTGATGACACTAAAATCACCAACACCGGAGAACTTTACCCTTTTACTATTGAGAACAGAAAATAAAAAATAATATTATTAAAGTATGTGTTGTGAGTGGGAGGAGAGAAAATGAGTTGAGAGAATAGTAAATTTGAAAAGTGTTGTGAGTGGGAGGAGAGAGAATGAGTGGAGAGAATAGTAATTTTTTTTTCCTTTTTAGGAAAGTAAAACTTTAAAGTGGGACGCCCAAAATAGTAAAAGGGGTAATGTTTTATGGGACAGAGGGAGGGAGTATGCTTTTGCATTTGGCAAGAATTCAAATCCCCTTATTTACCTTGTATTTGAAATATTATAAGTTAACAAAAAAATAAAAAATTTAGAAAGGCAGTGATACATTTCCAAGATTAAGAATAGTGGAAAATAAAATTCTAATAAGGCCGTTTGATTTGCGGAATTGGCCATTCCGCCGATGGAATTGAATGGTCAATTTCGTTTGACCCATTCCTTCATCGTGTTTGGTTCAAAATTTTTATTCTTCCGAATTGATCAATTTCTTAACTTGATGAAATTTGTCATTTTCTCCAAATATGGGAAAAATGACCAATTCCCTTGGCAATGAAATTCAAAAAAAAAAAAAATTATGACCAAAATACCCCCACCTACCCCCTGCCTACCCTCCCCCAATCCAGCCCCCACCCCTACTCCCCCACAATTTTTTTTTTTTTTTTTTTTTTCATACCCCCGCTTATCCCCTCCCCCATCCAAATTTCCCCCACCCTCCCTCCCCCCTCCCCACAAATTTTTTTTTTTTGCATACCCTCCGCCCTAACCCCCCACCCCCTCCCCCACGAATTTTTTTTTTTTTTTTTTGCAAACCCTTGCCCTATCCCCCTTCTCCCCTCCCCCACGAATTTTTTTTTTCATCGAAGGGTGAATTGGACATTTTATATGATTTCATTCCATTCCTATAATTTGTATTTTCAAACCAAACATGATTTGTCAAGGAATTGAATGACAAATTCATTCCATTCCGTGCCAACCAAATGGAGGGGTTTGACCAGTTTTTTTCCATTTCAATTCCTTAAGGAAATCAATTTCATTGATCATTCCATTCCTTCACTTTTTTTTCATCGAACCAAACGGTCCCTACGGGTACGATTTTATTTCTCCTTTCACCATCATGAGATCATACTTTTTGAAAAAAGCGAAGTTGGAATGTTGATGCAGCTTAACTAATCGATTACATCAGTCTCAAATCCTATTTAATAACAACAATAATAAAGCATTAGTCCCAAAATAATTTGTACTCATCTATTATATATCATAAAAGAAATGTAAAAAATAAAATAAAATAAAAATAGTGATAATAAAATAGTATATATATATATATATATATATATATATATATATATATATATATATATATATATATATATATATACTCCATCTGTTCCGTTTGAAGCTTCACCTTTTACCCAAATTGGTGTCCCAGTAGAAGCTTTACCTTTTCTAAAATGATAATAAATGTGGGCTCCATTTGTCAACTCCACTCACTTTTTCCTCTCATATACTTAAATTGTGGGGCGCCTTGTCATATCCACTAACTTTTTCTCCTCACATATTTAAATTATGGGCCCCACTTGTCATATCCACTTACTTTTTCCCTCTCACAACCCTTCTCCCACTTATCACATTTTCTTAATTTACGTGCTTCATGAAAATGGTGAAACATCGAACGGGACGGAAGGAGTATATAACATTAACCCCTTTCATCCACATGAATTTTTACCCTTCACTCCGGCCTTTTCAGCGTCATAATTTCATCCAATCCAATTAAACTCATACCGTTTTCAATCACCCTAATGAAAACGATATGAGTTTACTTGAATTAGATAAAAATATGCCGTTGAAAAGATCGAATTGATTGCCAAAAACTCATGTGGATGAAGGGAGTTAGATGTTTTCTTTATACTTAAAAATATGCTCTGTTACATTTATTTTAAGATAGATTAAGAGAATTGTACTTAAGAAAATGCATCATTTATTGAGTAACGTATTTATATACTCCCCCGTCACAAAATACTTGCAGTTTTAGAAGAGATTTCTTGTCACAAAATATTTACAGTTTTACATTTTTTTTTTTCATAAAACTTTATACATATTGCCTAAACTACCCTTATTTATGATTTTTTTTCAAATTATTCCATTTTAAAAATCTAAATCTCATAATAACCCACATTTGAAACTTTTTGCCAAAATGACCAACTTTTTTCGATTAAAATCGCTACACGGTGTAGCAAATTTAAATTTGCTCAATTTATTTTAATATTTATGCTATTAAAAAAAAAAAGTAAATTTTGAAATCTCTACACAATGTAGCGATTTCAAATTGACAATAACTGCTCCTCCTATCCTACAAAGGTCCAAAACTCCGTTTTACTTTAAATTACAAAATAGTAATACAAAAATTATGTATTAATAAAGAAAACTAAATAAAAATATTATTTTTTTCATTTCAAATAAATACTTTAAAAAATATAATTCTATAAAAAATTATAATCTTCATTTCAAAAATAAATATTACTTTCGACTCAAAATAAATAACTAAAAAATAATACTACATTTTTGTCAAAAAAAAAATGAACATTACTTTCTTCATCCCAATGAATATTTAAAAAAATAATACTGCTTCATTTGCCTCAAAAATTAATGTTGGTAATATTGCCTTCGTTTCAATATATGACATTAATTTTTTAAACAAATGAAGTACTCCCTCCGTCCCGCCCGAAAAGGCACAAATTTTCTTTTTGGGTGTCCCATTTAAAAAGGCACTTTCCCAAAAAGGAAAGTTTTTATTACTATTCCACCCACTCATTCTCTCTCCTACTTTACTTTTACACTCACAACATTCTCTCTCCTAACTATTCCTCCCACTCATTCTCTCTCCTATTTAATTTTTCATACTCACAACATTTAAACTTTTTCTCTTTCCTACATCATTTTCCTTAATTTGCATGCGAGGTTGGTTTTGTGCCTCTTCGGGCGGGACGGAGGGAGTAATATTTTATAAAATACTCATTGGGACGCAGCTAGTAATTTATTTTTTTAGACGATGTAGTATATATATATTCTTTTGTAAAAATTAATGTTTATAATGTTAGTGTCTTCTCTCAGAAAATAAATATTAATTTTTGAGACAAGTAAAGTAGTATTCTTTTTTAAAATGTTCATTGAGACAAAGGAAGCAATTTTTTTTTTTTTTTGATATAGAAAGAAAGTAGTATTAATTTTGGGACGAAAGCAATATTCATTTTTGTATTGAAAGATTTTTTTGTCTTAAAAAGTAGAATTTTTTTCTATGTAAAAAAATGAACATTGCTCCTTCGTCTCAATAAACATTTAAAAAAAGAATACTACTTTATTCGTCTAAAAAATTAATATCATCGTAATGTCATATTTTGAGACGAACGCGCTAACATTACAAACATTAATTTTAGAGGCGAATGAAGTAGTATTAATTTTTAAAATATTCATTGGGATGAAGGAAGTAATGCTCATTTTTTTTGGATAAAAAATGTAGTAGTATTATTTTTTTGGTTATTCATTTTGAGTCGAAAGTAATATTTATTTTTGAAATGAAGATTATAATTTTTTTATAGAAGTATATTTTTAAAGTATTTATTTGAAATGAAAAAATAATATTTCTATTTAGTTTTCTTTATTAATACATATTTTTTGTATAATTATTTTGTAATTTAAAGTGAGATGGAGTTTGGACCTTTGTAGGATAGGAGGAGCAGTTATTGTCAATTTGAAATCGCTACATTGTGTAGCGATTTTAAATTTTAGTTCTTTTTTTTTAATAGCGTAAATATTAAAATAAAATTGAGCAAATTTAAATTAGCTACACCGTGTAGCGATTTTAACCGGAAAAATTATAAACTCGCTACACGGTGTAGCGAGTTCCAAAAATTGGTCATTTTGATAAATAATTTCAAATGTGGGTTATTTTGGGATTTAAATTTTTAAAATGAAATTATTTGAGAAAAAAATCCTTATTTATGATTAGGTAGTTGTAATTGTAAAATTATGATTAGGTAGTTGTAATTGTAAAAGCATTTAATTGTCTAGCGTATTTATATACTCCCTCCGTTCCGTCCGAAGCTTCATCTTTTACCCAAATTGGTGTCCCGGTAGAAGCTTCACATTTTCTAAAATTGAAAAGTTTTATTAATATTCTACTATACATACCCCACTTCTCATACTCACATTCATAAATTATGGGTCCTACTTGTCATACCCACTAGCTTTTTCTTTCTCACACATTTAAATTATGAGCCTCATTTGTCTTACCCACTCACTTATTCTCTCTCACAATCATTTTCCACTCAACACTTTCCTTAAATTTTGTGCCACCACCAAAATGGTGAAGCTTGGGCTGAAACGGAGAGAGTATTTTTTTGTTACAAAATATTTGCAGTTTTACATTTTTTCATAAAAATATTTTTTTATTGCAATTTTAATTATTTTTTATTTTTTTAAATGCTTTTTAAAATAATAATAAGTGTTCTAATTTTCTTTCAAATAAAACTTTAAGAAAATTATAACTAAATTGAGAATGACCAAAACACCTATCATGTGACATAAACATAATCTATTTTGTTAAATTTTTAACATTCTTATAATTTAGGATGCAAAATGAAATAATTTTAAAATGAGAAACCAATTCGATACAATTTTATCATAAGATCGTTAGTTTTTTAATGGGTATTAGAAAAAGCGGTCCAATTCAAATTAAAAGTAAAGTGCACCTGATATTTTATGTTTGGAAAGTACGTGCCAAGGTTGGTAGGCTTGGGAAATGGGAAGTGATGCATGCATGTATGCATGGGGATGGGAATCTTAATTGCCAGCTAAGGAGTGGGCTTCTTAATGGGCTGTCAATAATAATTGCCAGCTAAGGAGTGGGCTTCTTAATGGGATGACAATTTGACCCACTTTCCATACCATATACTATTGTCCGTACACATGCCTCCACTTTTCATTTCTTATTTTGCTTTCCTCATATTCCCTCTACTCCGAGTAATGCTATAATTCTTATTTTTTTTAAAAAAAATAAAAATTTTAGCATTTCTCTCTGAGTAAGATTTTTAATTTTCTTTTTTTTTTTATATATATTTTCAGAGTAAGATTTTTATTTTGTTTTATTTTTAAACTGGATAATGAGATTCACTTATTTTTTATTTTTTATGCTTACAAGAATAATGCATTTACTATTTTCTATCAACCTTTACAATAATAAGGCATTTACAATAATACCGCATTTACTAGTTTTTTACAATAATATCGCATTTACTATTTTCTATCAACCTTTTCTTTTCCACTTTATTTTTTATATTTACAACATTTACTTTTTTTTTTTTAATAACTACATATAATTAAACTGAAAATTTGACATTCCTGTATATGAAATGTCAGGAAGTACAATCAAATGTCAATCTTGAAATAGCGTTAAAGATATTTAATTTAATAATAATAATTAAAAAAATCCAAATCCGGTTAGAAGAAGTAAGCCAAATATAGCAAAGGTGGCGAAGATGCATAAAGGAGACTTAGAGAAGTGATCTGGCAAATAATTTGGCCTGCCTACCAACCAACCAACTTGCCACATAAATAAAATAAATAAATACTACACTCTCTAATTAATACTCTCTCCGTTCCGTCCGAAAAGTAATTAAGGAAAATGATGTAAGAAAGAGAAAAAGTTCAAATGTTGTGAGTATGAAAAATTAAATAAGAAAGAGAATGAGTGGGAGGAATAGTTAAGAAAGAAAATATTGTGAGTGTAAAAGTAAAGTAGGAGAGAGAATGAGTGGGTGGAATAGTAATAAAAATTTTCCTTTTTGAGAAAGTGTCTTTTTAAATAAAACGCCCAAAATAAAAATTTGTGGCTTTTCGGACGGGAAGGAAGGAGTATTCATTTCCCTAAGATAAAGCCGAATCGCATTCTCGATACCTTCTGGCGGCGTGGGACATTATAAAAAATAATAATAATAATATTCATATATTCCAAAACAAATACTCCTCCGTCCCAGCCTAAAAGGCATAAAATGGAAAGGGAACGCAAATTAAGGTAAGTGATGTAAGAAAGAGAAAAGGTTTAAATGTTGTGAGTATGAAAAATTAAATAGGAAAGAGAATGAGTGGGAGGTGATGTAAGAAAGAGAATGTTGTGAGTGTAAAAGTAAAGTAGGAGAGAGAATGAGTGGAGAGAATAGTGATTTAAGGTTTCTTTTTTGAGAAAGTATCTTTTTAAATGGGACGCCCAAAAAGAAAATTTGTGGCTTTTAGGCTGGGACGGAGGGAGTATCTTTTTTTAATCCCAAAGTAAATTGTTTCTCATTTCTAAAATAGCCAATACTTTTTAGTGTAATTTTATTGTGATATAAACAATGTATAAAAAAAGTAAGGAGAATGTCCCATAATTTTTTAAAAAAGTTTCATAATACCACATAACATATTATATTCCATATTGTATTACTAGTACATGCTCGTGTCCAAGGCCACGTGATTTTTTTAAAAATTTTTTTTTTAAATTAATTTTTTTTTAGGGCAAAATGGAAAATGGACAAATGTATGAAGGCAAAATGGGAATTTTGCCACTTGAAACTGTTCAAAGAACTGTTCACGACAGGTTGCATTTATACTATAGATTATGTAATAATATTGCATACAAGATAATACATAATACTGTATACTCATATAATATAATATAATATTATAACAAGTGGCGTCGGCGGCTGACGACCGTTGACCGAATTTCGACAACCGTTGACGTTGAGAATGTTGTATCATAATTTTTAAATATTTCATATAGATTACAATATAATATAATATTGTATAAAAACTTATGAGGCATTTAAATTAATGAGAAACTTGAGGGAAAGTGATTTATTCCAAAAGAAATTTATACTCCCTCCGCCCAAAAATGTTTGTCCCATTTGACTTTTTTGTTGAACTTTGACTACAAATTTATGAGAGATTAATCTTGTTCATGAAATTCTAAAAGTTGTTGTTGATAATATTATTAACGGTGAATCAATAGGAATTTTTAGAATTTCATGAACATAATTAAATTGTCATATATTTGTGGTCAAAGTTCAACAAAAAAAATCAAATGGGACAAACATTTTGGAACGGAGGTTAAAGTTCAACAAAAAAATCAAATGGGACAAACATTTTGAAAGGGAGGAAGTAGTTAAAATTCTCAAAAAAGTAAAATTTACTTTTTAAATATTGATAGATTAACATTTATTATTACCCGTAAGAATAAAGTGAGTGAATTACTTGGATAATTAAACTTTTGGAGTTTAAAAAAATATGACATACTCCCTCCGTCCCGATAGAACCCGCACACTTATTGTTTGCACAGAAATTAAAGAAAAAGTTAGTGAAGAAAATGTTGTAAGTATGAAAAGTGAGGTTGAAGAGAGAAAGTGGGATAAGAAATAGTGAGTTGATTGGTATTGTGAGTATAAAAGTAAAGTCGAAAAAAAAATTAATCGATGAAATAGTAAAAATTCTTTATCATTTTAAAAAATGTACAATATATAATGAAACACCCAATAAAAAAAAAATTTACAGCTTATAGTGGGAAGGAAGGAGTACATATTAAAGATACTAGCAGTACACCCGTGCGATGCACGGACAGCTATTAACATATATTGACGAAAATTCATACAAATATAACAGAAAATGGAAATGTTTGTGTACATTGTAAAACACTTTTTTGAAAACTATATTATTAGTACAAATAGCAGATTGAAGGTGACTAAAATAAAAATATATTTAAGGCATAGTTAAGTTGGACGAAGCGTGTTTTATAAGTAAATTCCCGTTCTATTCAGTAATAATTACATTTGACATCCATTTTTCAATGATATGGAATTGAACGCATATTTTTTTATGTAAAACATATTTATTGTGTATTGAACGTGATATGTGCGTAATTTGCCCACAGTATCACTTAGTTTCGGCAACGATTGGGAAAGCGTAATGAATCTAGTGATAAGTCTCCAAATATTTCTCTTCAACTGCAATTCGGAACTCTTGACTCTAGTGATTCTCCAAACACACAAATTACATGAAATGAAATTTTCAAGTATCATCAATTTTGATTTTTGAGAAGTTATTTTGTTCTTGAACCGTATTCAACTTCTAAATCCCCGTTATATTTTTACCATTTTAACATTAGGAAAAACTATTTCACTATCAAATAAATAAATGCTCCCTTCGTCTCATTTTAATCTTCCTTTTTTTTTTTTAATAAAAGGTGTCCCATTTTAAATGTAATAAATTAAAATGAAAAAAATATAATATTTTTTTATTCAATGGTCTTATAATATAAATCATACTCACAACGACTATTCACTAATTACTTTGTACCCAACTTTTTATACTTTATAATAAAACCAATCATCTCTTTAATATCCTAACAAATTTTTTAACTTTTAAAATAGGACAAAAGTTGAAGAAAAAATTATTAATATTTCTATTATACAATGCTATTTTTTCCCTTTATTTCTTTATAAATGTAGAGATTAATAATATGACATAGAAAAATAAGAAAATACAATAAACTATAAACAAATAAGTATATAATAATATACAAATATTATCAACATTTAAAATTTATTATAAAAAAAAAGAATACTATGCGGTTTAGGGTTAAATTGGACATAATTAATGTTGGATTAGCTACTAAATTGTTTGATGTATCGAACTAAAATAAACCTAATAACCATAATACCTCTTTCAACTCATCATTCTATACCCATCATTTTTTTTATTTATTTTATATTATTTATTTTTATTATTAGTAAAATTATTATTATTATCATTTATAATTAAAAAAATATTTCACACTTAATTAATTTTCACTATCCCAACAAAACAAAGTAAAAAGGGCAATGCTAATGCGACAAAAAAGTTAACAAAATAATAATAAAAATATATAACCAATTAAAAAAAATACATTACATGTTCGTCTATTATATATAAAAGGGGACATAATTAATGTTGGATTAGCTACTAAATTGTTTGATGTATCGAACTAAAATTAACCTAATAACCATAATACCCCTTTCAACTCATCATTCTATACCCACCATTTTTTTATGTTATATTATTTATTTTTATGATTAGTAAAATTATTATTAATATCATTAATAATTAAAAAAAATACTTCACACTTAATTTATTTTCACTATCCCAAGAAAACAAAGTAAAAAGGGCAATGCTAATGCGACAAAGAAGTTAACAAAATAATAATAAAAATATATTACCAATTAAAAAAAATGACATGCTAAAAAAAATACATTACATTTTCCTCTATTATATATAAAAAGGGAACGTAATTAATGTTGGATTAGCTACTAAATTGTTTGATGTATCGAACTAAACTTAACCTAATAACCATAATACCCCTTTCAACTCACCATTCTATACCCACCACTTTTTTTTCATTTTATACTTATTTATTTTTATGATTAGTAAAATTATTATTATTATCATTTATAATTAAAAAAATACTTCACACTTAATTAATTTTCACTAAAAAATATTGAGAAATTCAAAAAGAAAAATTAATAAAGGGTAATTAAGAAATTTATATTTTAAAAAGGAGTGTTTTTTTTTCTGTGTCGAAATCAAACGAAAATAGACTCTATTTATAGAGAAAAAAATTAAGAATTTTTGTGTAATTTTTTTTTTTTAAAAAATTTATTTATTATGAAATAATTGAGGTAAAAAAAAAGGGGTGAAATTTTCATTTAAAAAAGAGGTTTTTTTTTTGTGTCCAAATCAAATGAAAATGGACTCTATTTATAGAGAAAAAAAAATTATGAATTTTGGTGTAATTTTTTTTTTTTAAAAATTAATTTATTATAAAATAATTGAGGTCAAAAAAACGGGTGAAAAATGAAAAAACTGAAATAAAACCAGCCAATCAGAGGCCACCACGTGGCAGGTTTAAAAAAAAAAAATTTTTTTGCCTCGCGGACACGCGCCTTTGTCGGCGCGTGTACCGCACGCGCCAGGTTCCCCATCTCGTAGCATGACACGTGGGCAGCCTTCCCAAGCGAATATCTTCAAAATTGCCATGCTGTGAAATTACCAAAATGCCCCTGGTTTGGGTGGGCGTTTTTTGGCGATCTTGTTGTTATATTAGTATAGATATAGATATAATCAATTTTTTTTATATCGCAAGTAATTAAATTTAACATTAGGAAAAACTATTTCACTATCAAATAAATGAATGCTCCCTTCGTCTCATTTTAAACTTCCTTTTTTTTTTAATAAAAGGTGTCCCATTTTAAATTTAAAAAAATTACAATGAAAAAAATATAATATTTTTTTATTCAATGGTCTTATAAGTCATACTCACAACAACTATTCACTAATTACTTCTTACCCAACTTTTTATACTTTATAATAAAACCATTCATCTCTTTAATATCCTAACAAATTTTTTAACTTTTAAAATAGGACAAAATGTGAAGAAAAAATTATTAATATTTCTATTATACAATGCTATTTTTTCCCTTTATTTCTTTATAAATGTAGAGATTAATAATATGACATAGAAAAATAAGAAAATACAATAAACTATAAACAAATAAGTATATAATAATATACAAATATTATCAACATTTAAAATTTATTATAAAAAAAGATGAATACTATGCGGTTTCGAGTTAAATGGGACATAATTAATGTTGGATTAGCTACTAAATTATTTGATGTATCGAACTAAAATAAACCTAATAACCATAATATCACTTTCAACTCATCATTCTATACCCACCACTTTTTTTAATTTATTTTATATTATTTATTTTTATTATTAGTAAATTTATTATTATTATCATTTATAATTAAAAAAATACTTCACACTTAATTAATTTTCACTATCCCAAGAAAACAAAGTAAAAAGGGCAATGCTAATGCGACAAAGAAGTTAACAAAATAATAATAAAAATATATTACCAATTAAAAAAAATGACATGTTCAAAAAAAATACATTACATTTTAGTCTATTATATATAAAAAGGGGATATAATTAATGTTGGATTAGCTACTAAATTGTTTGATGTATCGAACTAAAATTAACCTAATAACCATAATACCCCTTTCAACTAATCATTCTATACCCACCACTTTTTTTTATTTTATATTATTTATTTTTATGATTAGTAAAATTATTATTATTATCATTTATAATTAAAAAAATATTTCACACTTAATTAATTTTCACAAAAAAATATTGAGAAATTCAAAAAGGAAATTAAGAAAGGGTAATTAAGAAATTTATATTTTAAAAAGAAGAGTTTTTTTTTCTGTGTCCAAATCAAACGAAAATAGACTCTATTTATAGAGAAAAAAAATTAAGAATTTTTGTGTAATTTTTTTTTTTAAAATTTATTTATTATGAAATAATTGAGGTAAAAAAGAAAGGGGTGAAATTTTCATTTAAAAAAGAGGTTTTTTTTTGTGTCCAAATCAAATGAAAATAGACTCTATTTATAGAGAATTTTTTTTTATGAATTTTGGTGTAATTTTTTTTTTTAAAAAAATTAATTTATTATAAAATAATTGAGTTCCAAAAAACGGGTGGAAAATAAAAAAACTGGAAAAAACCAGCCAATCAGATGCCACCACGTGGCAGGTTTTTTTTTAAAAAAAAAAAAAAATTTTGGCTTCCGGACACGCGCCTTGTCGGCGCGTGTAAGTCACGCGCCAAATTCCGCCCATTCAGAACATGCCACATGTCATTTTCGGCGAATATCTTCAAAATTGCCATGCTGTGAAATTACTAAAATACCCCTCGTTTGGGCGGGCGTTTTTTGGCCATCTTGCTTTTATATTACTTTAGATTTAGATAGTAGGACTAGGATTATGGATTAGGTTGACAGAGATCATTTCTTTTCTCATTATCTTATTTGTACTAATGTTTTAATGATTAAATGAAATGGTAGGTGAGAGAAAGAGACATAAAAGAAAGAGTGTGAAAGACCAATAATCATGAAAACTAAAGGCACAAATGCAAACATTACACATAGTATATTTTTTTAAGTTGAAGTTTTTCTAAATAAAATATGATAATTATCACTTTGGTTGGTGATTAGTTTGGTCAAAGGAAGATGGCTAACTTGCTTTGGTACATGTAACTAGTGTCCCAAATAATACAATACTCCCACCCCTTACACTCACCCATTACAAAAGACATAAAAAAAAAACTACCAATTACAAAAGGCATAAAAAACTACTACGTACTATTTAGTGTCTTATTACAAAATATACAAATCATCAAAATGAAAGTTTTTAATAATTGTTTATTCATTAAACTCAATTGACATACTTACATTATTTATTCACTTACTATTTTATATCTCACTTTCTCTCTCATACCTCATTTTTCATACTCATAACACTTACTGTATTATACATTTTCCTTAATTTTTAATTTTTGTGCAAAATTCATTTTGTTCTTTTTATAATGGGACATAGGGAGTACGTTCTCCTCCCCAAACGATTTATTCATTTTGTCCCAAAATATTTTTTCTATTTTTTATGTTACTATAAATGATTTTGAACAATAAAAAAATTGATTTAATTATTATAATAAAAATTTAAAATTTGTTATTGATAATGTTGTTGATGATATATCAATAATAAGTTAAAAAAATTTAATTTGTATAATCAAATTAGTGTAAAATTATTGTTCAAAGTTCTTTTCTATTAATGGCAAAAAAAATGGAAATATCATTTTTGAGAAATAGAGAATACAAGGAAAAGAAATTAACATAATTTTTCGTACTTTTAGAAGAAAAAAAAAAACTACAACCTCCGTACAATTCTTACGTGTCTTAAGGCTCTTAATTATCTTTAGGGTATATTTGTCAATCTCAATTTCAAGATTTTGATTTGAAATTGAAAGAACAAAATAAATTCTGTGAAACTAATTTAACTTTTTCAATTTCAATTCAATTGATTGAAATTGAATTGCCAAACATACCCTTATAAAAATTACGGATAATCATTGACGGATATTGATTAAATTTGTACTACAATTTAATTAATTGTTGGTGAATCCTGTCATATAAAGTACAGTATGGATTATTAAATTATTTGTACTAATTATGTGTCAACTATGAAGGATAAGCGTCTTCCAAATTCAAAGCCTAACCAGCTGTGTTGTGTGCCACAGCTGTGATATCATTAAGTAAAGTCGGTTTCTTCAAAATCATAGTCAAACAAATAAGAGCATAAGTATTAAGTAGTATAAATGCACTTCGGATTCGAAGTAGTGCAATTGGATTGTATAGCATAAAATAATTAAGTTAATATTTGATAAATTAATAATTTTTAAAATAATAATTTGTTTAGTTTCGATTTGGGTCGTTTGAAAAAATATAAAAATTAATACAATAATAAGATAATAATTTTTTAGAAGACCCTATATAATTTTAGTTCTCACTAAAATTATAAATTTATAATTCTTAGAAAAAATAACTATCAATTTAGAGAAAATATGACTTTATAGTTGTTTTTTTTTATTTTATAGTTCAAATCTTGTATACAATAAATTCAAAATTATCATCAACTTATTATGTACATACCAATAATTCAGTTTATACGAAAATCTTAAATTCGTCGAATCGGTTAAAACTGTTCAAATTAATAATTATCAATTTATCAATAAATCACTATATAAATTTCACCGGTCCCAATGTTATTAATTTATAGATTTTTTTCTGTATAATAGTAGGCATATATACTCCCTCATAGTTGAATTTTTTTATCAATATAAAGTTAACTTTGACTAAACATTAATATCAATCTAATCATATCGCTAGAAAATTTAAAATTATCATTTTAAAAGTTAATATTTAGAATTTCATTAGAATGATCGGATTGATAT
This sequence comes from Adenophora triphylla var. japonica, assembly GCA_022495995.1. NCBI lineage: Eukaryota > Viridiplantae > Streptophyta > Magnoliopsida > Asterales > Campanulaceae > Adenophora > Adenophora triphylla. Next base: position 232,948 of record JAFEMH010001442.1, read on the forward strand.
TAATATTTAGTCAAATTTTATTTGTATTGATTCAAAAATTTCAAATGTGCTCAATATAAATGGAACGGGGGGCGGAAGTACTAATATGGAGACAAACATAAAAAGGTACACGCTAGAAAGAAGAACATATGACATAAATTTTATTACTCCAAATTTATTTACAATATTATCGCTTCAGACCAAGCTTTGACATTTTTCATACAAACGATAAAGGAAAATAAAATAGGAAAAAAACAAACAAAAGAAAATTTTTATTTTATTGGTAATTTATCAACACCAGTGAGTCAAACACGATTGACCAAAATAAAGATGGAATATACATATATATATATATATATATATATATATATATATATATATATATATATATATATATAAATTAAGGACATTTCTTCTTGTTGCCCCTGGTGGTCATGTTGGCATAGCATGCACAAGATTCATAATTTCCATAAGTGCCAGGAGGGACACAATTGCATCTGGCACAACATGTTCCACAAGCTCTCTTGCACAAATTTGGCCTTGATGATAATGCGCAACGAACTTTACAAGCACCTCCACAATCTAAAACAAATTTAAATATACAGTTACGTGCGAATTCAAACAATTCAGTGACAACAGTAATTTTTTAAAAGAGTCAAAATTGCTTGACGGAGTAGAATTGATATCATAGTACAATTTTCACCAATAGCACACGTAAAAAACATTACGTTCGCTTTAGATATATACCTATTTTCTTGTCAGGAATGTCATCTGGGACAGAGCTCTCAGCCTGTATATTTATGAATAATAACTTTACATCAATCACAGTTGGAGAGAATGTTAAAACACAACTACTGCAATATATATATATATATATATATATATATATATATATATATATATATATATATATATATATATATATATCTAGGGAGGTTTAATATATGTTTAATTAATTACCTTTGGATTGGCTTCAATTACATGAACAAGTTGTACAAGTAGTAGGGATACCAAAAATGAAGCAACAAAAGCTTTAGAGATAGCCATTTCTATACGAGAGAGAGAGAGAGAGAGAGAGAGAGAGAGAGAGAGAGAGAGAGAGAGAGGGGAGGGGGGATAGATATAAGAAAGAAGTGTAGTGTTGAAACAAGTGTGATTTAGATGTATTTATAGTGGAGTACGTGCATGCGTGGTGTGTGCTGGGGGTGGGTGGATGGATGAGGGGAGAATGGGGGATCATACTCATACAAGGTTGGCAAATGCATTACAAAATAGTGTTGCTAGTTGATGACGCCACAGCTTTTGGGGTCAGGAGCGGTTCAAGGATATCTGGCTAGGATATATTTGGTGGTTTTATGTACCTAGATCACAACACAAACAAGCACCGTTAAGGTCAAAGTTGAATGTTACTCCAACTCAGGCCCTCGGGTGTGAGAGTAAGAATACTGAGTAATAAGGCTTTGAATACCTTTGGAGTGTGTGTGTGTTTAGGTTTAGAGAGTAAAAGAGCTTACTCAATTGTATATGGAACTTACCTTGCCCAAGGGGGTAAAGGCCTTCTATTTATAGGCAATGCCATGGTGCTTGTTGAGGTAAGCAATGAGATCAGCCCTAGGGGGCACTTTGGTATTTGACCAGCTACACGTGTCCGCAGCTAATTGGTCCTGTCAGGGAGGGAACATTGACTGTCCAGGGACATGGTGAAAGGGACATGAGCCGTGTAAGCCAGGCTTGTGCATTAAATGGAATAGTAGGCGCTGGGAGCCGCATTGAATGCGTGCTGGGGGAGCCGGCTAGTGGCCTGTCGAGCCGATAAGCTAACTTGCTCGGTAAGGCTTGACATTAATCGGGAAGCAGCATGTGCCCGCAGTCAATCGTTGTGCCCGCGGTCAAAGATATATGACGCGAGCACGGTTGATGCGGGCATGACTCATGCGGGCACGGATCCAGCGAGCAGGGTTCCAATGGTCCTCGACGGGGACGATGCGAGGAGGGACACGGTCTTGACCACAAGGGCCTATTTGTCCGCGGTCTTCCCTCCAGCGGTCTAGGAACTGCCACGTCACTGGTTCCTTGGATAAGACCGAGCGCGGGCCCGGTCCAGTAGATCCGGGCTCATCAATGGCCCCTAGCTCCAAGTGTGATTATTTATGGTCTGAGTGAGGAGCTACTAGAAGCTCGGTCTGCCTCAATTGCTCCTCGAGCGAGCACCAGTGTTAGCGTTTTTCCTTGTTTGTTGCTTGGCCCCATGGGCCAAAGGGAACGTTCGGGAGGCACCAGTGAGTGACACGTGGTCCCTTGCATGGCGTGCCTCCCGGTTAACGAGTGGGCCCCTTGGCGAGATGAAAAGACGGGTTAGTGGTACGTCGAGTACGTGTCGCTCATCCAAGGGGGGCAATAAATGCAAAGGGTATTTAATTTTTCGAATTTTCAAACGTTGGAAACGGTTCATGGTCCGAGGTTGGATTTGTGGGCTAATTAATACGGGTTAACGGGTTAACCCGTATAGGTAGGCCTTATAAATACCAAACCCTTAAACCCCAAACACTTTTACCGTTTCCAAACCTTCGAGAGCTTTTGAGAGAGAAATCTTGCTTTGCGACCTCCGTGCTCTTGTTTTCCGAATCCACCTCTCAATCTTTCTCTCGTAAGTAATTGTTGGGTGCTTTTTCTTCTTCATCTCCCTCTATTTTTCTTTTCTGGTTTCGAACAATGAGCACTCGAGAGTTTGGACCCCGCCGTCCCATAGAGTTAGGAGATGGGAGCACTCCAGATCTGTTTCTTTGTTTGTAAACGGACGGGGGATATTTAGGAAGGTAGGCCATGGGTGGCTTAGGTTATCCCTTGAGTGCTTCCGGTATTTGCGAAAAATCCCGATGGGGGCCTTTTGTCCCACCCCGGTTGTGGGAGGCCAAGGATAAAAGGGTAAAAAGGAACGGTGATGTTTTGGTGTTGGGGATACCGGTGGTGAGAAATTTTGTGATGGGGGTTTTGTGCGGGTTTCCCGCGAGAGAGGCTCGGCTACGAACGCCATTGAACTAGTGAGGAGAGCGATTCGCGTCCCGAAGTAGTTTGTGGTGGGAAAAGTGTGAACTAATGGACTCGACCAATCAAGCGGTTCGCGGGCACCGAGGCGGGGACCACTGAGTGACCCTCTAGATGTTACGCCCCCGAGTACCATCTTTCCCCCGTTGTGCCCGCGGCCCCCTAGGCGGGGACAATTGAGTGGCGACGGCGAGGAACTTGACCCCCTTGATTTTGAGGTGGCTGGGCCTGGTGAAGTTGAATCGGAGGTGGCCCACACCGTGGTGACCCCACCGGTCTCTTTGGCTCCTCGAGCTCGGAGACCGAAGAAGATGACCACGGAGAGGGGATAGGAGGGCGGCGGGGACATCCAAGAAGGCCGCCGAGACCACCAATATTGTGGATGCCTTTGAGAGCTCGACTCGAGGAGGAGGAAGAGATTGTGGCCCTGCCGGAACAAAGGCAAGAGGCCGGCTAGGGATGTGAATCTGGTCGTGGCCGTAAGAAGGCCAAGGAGGTGGCCACCGTTGGTGGGAGGAGGAGATTTACGAGGTATACAATGTGGACCGCAACGCTTACCGTGTCCGCACCTTAGGGCATGTTCATTTGGCGGACAAGGATAAGCTGCGGCCGAGACCATAGCGAATGTCCGCGGGGACAACAAAGCTGCGTTTTTATGGGGCCCGGTTTGAGAATGGATTGAGGCGCCCCTGGACCCTTTCTTTTACTTCTTCTAGAGTTCAATGCTTGCCTGCCCATGCACGACTCCCAATGCCATCAGGGCCATTGTCTCCTTCATACTTGTATGCGGATTCTGGGTTATGAGCCTACCCTTGCTTTGGGCTCTACGCTTACTATCAGAACCAAATTAGCCGCGGCATTCTGAGCCTGAAGGCTAGGAACTACTCTACCAGGACCTTCTCTCCTCCTTCGAACAAATTCGACCAATGGAATCAGAAGGACATTTTGGTGATTGAGTCTAGATTCGGATGGCCCTTTTCCAAACCTTCCAGCCCCGTCCCGATGAAGGTGGCCGCTGGCCGTTACCCGGACCCATCCTCAGCCGATGCTATGCGCACTGCCATAGAGATGCATCTGGCCCAGTATTTGGAGAGCGGGGAGGAGCCTGTTTACGATGTGGGCGCCATAGTGGAAGATGAGCCCCTACTGATCTACTCGGGGGTGGCTCCTCGCAGGGAGGGCGCCCCACATGCCCCCAGAGTAGTGATAGAGCCTTTGCCCCGCGACCCTGATTGGCGGGTGCACGAACATTACCGATTCGAGGCGGATTGTAAGACACAGTATCTTTGGGCGCTGAGTGCGATCCTCCCGAAATAATTGGTCTCTGATTCCTTTATAAAACTGTTGCCAATTTACTTTGCTTTTGATTTTTTGAACTGCTTTGCTAACCATTTTTCTTTCCCTCCAGAGTAGATCCGGAAGTGTACAATTTCTGATGGCTCCTCCTCTAAGTCTTTGCTCAAGCGAAGGCCAAGAACATGAAGGCCAACAAGGAAGGCTGCCACGAAGAGCGAGAATGAGATGGGAGGGGTTCCCACAAAGACAAGGCTTCTCTGTAGCGGCGGGAAAGCGGGGAGCCTCTACCGCTCCCAGGTATTCTGAAAAACCGGAATGCGCCTCCACCTCCCCGGGGTCCTCCTCCACCCAATGCTCTCCGGGCATCCTCTCCCGGCCGTACTATTGCCTCCGGGCATAACCAAGAGCAGTCCAGGAAAAGACCTGAGAGAGATGCGGATCTGACGCATAGGGAGAGGTCCTCCAAGACCCAGAAAGTGGGGGATACCTCTGCCCGTAGCCCTCTCTTGCGGCCACTACCTCTACCACCTTTGCTCCCTCCATCGCGGGGACAATATGCTCGGTAGCCTACCCGATCTCCTCCTTGGCCACCCGCGAGGAGGCATGGGAGAAAAGGAAGCGAGTGGGGGATGTGCCCGCCATTCGGGGTAGACTTATATGCCCGGTCCGCCCAAAATTCTGCTTTGTGGGCATTGGGGTGATCAACGGGCTTTTTGCCCACGATTTCTACCACCGGAGTGGGCGAGAAGGAGAACCCGTCGGCCTTGATGGGGATATTGGGGTTGCCACTTGCTGAGGTAGGGACCTTTCTTCCGGCTTCCTCACTTAGCCTCGATTTTCCACCTAATTCGACTTTCTTCCTCGCGGGTGGGCAACAAGGCCATGAGGCTCAGGGAGACTGTGACGGCTGTCCGTGAGCTTGCCGGTAATACCAAGGACATGGCGGGAAACTCCGCGAGCTGGAGCCGGCCCGAGAGAAGGTGGGGACTCACGAGCTCCCTCACGGATGCCAAGGAGAAAGAGTTCGCGACCAAGGAGTCCGATCTGAAGGGCTTCCAGGAGCGGGTGACCGAGCTGGAGACTAGCCTTGCCAAGGCAAAGGGTCAGCGGGATGAGCTTAAGGGCCACAAACTCAGTGGAGCAAAGAAATGCCGAGCTCGCGACCAGGTGGGAGTCTGCGGAGGAGTCGGTCAAACTCCTGGAGGCTAAGGCGAGATGAGCTCTCCGAGAAGCTGCTACCCCTTACGCGGTTCGGCTTGGAGAAGGAGAGGATGCTTTGGCGAAGCTCGCAAAGAGGCCATCGAGGAGTATAAGAACTCGATGAGTTTAATGCGGAGTGCCGGCCCGATGCGAGGCCGGTGTCCGGACACGAGATCCGGAACTTCGCGGCCACGGGTATGTTCTCCGTGCGACGGTTGGCCGTGATCGGCTCAGCTGGTTGCTGCGACGCGGAGTGTGTGCCGGGCATGCGCTAGTTCCTCTGTCCGAGGAAGAGGTCGAGGTTTGGATCTCTCTGCTGCGGCCTCTCTGCCTCACTGTGGCGAAGTGGCGCCCTTGGAGCGATTGCCGACTGGATGCTCTGCGATTCGGGGACAACCCTTTATCCTTGGGGGATGCCACGGCTCGGGTTCTTCCCGAGGGCCGGCCCTTGGAGATCTATTCCCCGGCGGCGGCTCCGCTCCGGCCTCCGCCGAACAACAAGCCGCTCCTACCACCGAGGTGACTCAGGAGACCAGCTGCCTTCCCCAACTCCGGACTCCGAAGCGGGCACAGGGGTGCGGCCACCGAGGAGCCGAAGCGGGCACCGATGGAGCGGCGAGCCCAAGGAGAATGCTCCCTTAGTATAGGATTTTTTGTTTTTTCTTGTTTGTAATAGACTAGGATCTCTTTTGTAATAGTGTAGGAATTTTGTAAATACTTCCTTAATCATCAATAGAAGCATTTTTCTCCACTTGGCTCCTTTACTTTTATCTTAATTGCTTGTCTCGTAGGCTATTTTGAGTAGTTTGGCAATTTTCGAGCACCTTAATACTTGCATTCTTGCCTATCACTTTTTCCAGCGTTTTTGACTTGCAATTAACTTTATACTCTCCTTCTGCGGGCAGCAGCTTAGTAGGCACTTTGCCCGCATTTTTTGAGTTTTCCTAACTCTTTATTCAAAACCCTTAGATTTTTCGTGAGAGTCAGCCTTATTCTTCTATGATCGCGTTTGTTTAGCCTTGTGGCAAACTTTGAGGCCTTAACCTCGTTTGTCTGTTTGGCTTTGTTAAACTAGTTTGATCACTCTCATCCATTTACACTTATTCCCAGCCTTGCGAGCTGTGGTGTAAGTCAAAAGTAGCCAAGGCAAGCATACTTTCATAGGGCATGCAGAAGGTGGCCGTGAGGCTATTGTCCGCGCAACAGAAAGGTAGGAGCATATTTTAGCATAGAGGCCCTTTAACCCCCTGGCATCTGTATCCCCTTATTGGAGGTTCTCACTTATTTGACCCTTTATTCAAAACTCCCTAGGGTTTTTCGTGAGGGTCTCGTGGCGATCTGGTGAACGGGCTTATATGTAGGCCTTTGTCACATACAGGCATGCGAGTAACGGCCCTAACGAGGTCCTTCGCGCAATTAGTGGGTCCGGACTTCAGGTCATTGTCCCCACTAGAGTCCGTAGGCACGGGCATCATGGCCTTTGTACCTACGTTCATCTATATCCACTTATTTTTGGTGGTGTCACGCGAGCAGGAGAGAGTCCTCCCCGCGATCATAGTACGGATCGTAATGGATCTTTGTACATATATAGGCATGCGGATACTTAGATCTTTGCGCATCAGTAAGTAGGAGCTCATATGTTGGCTCTTGAACTCAGCATCCGCACGCGGGCATCCACCTTAGCTTTTGAGGTGGTGGGAATTGATTTTTGCATCAAAATATGATGATAACCTCTCCCTTATATATATATAGTCTATACTCCTTCCAAAAAATTACAAAGACTTTAAAAGAAGTATCTCTTAAGGTGGTCGCTATTCCAGGCGTGCTTAAGCTCTTCTCCCTCTTTTGGTCGCAACATATAGGTGCCCTCTTTGACTATCTTTGTGACCTCATATGGACCTTCCCATTTCGGGGACGGCTTGTTGAAACCGGGTTGGGTCCCTTGGACCTCTACGCTTCGAGTACCCAGTCTCCAATGAAAAACTCCTCTTATTTACTCTTTTATCATGGTGCTTCTTCGCTTTCTGTTTGTAGTTCACCATTTTTCATGTGCCCGCATTCTCTTTCCTTCGAGATCGTCCAGTCACACCTTACATTTGCCTCGTTTTGAGACTCGTCGAAGTATGTGACTCGTACGAGGGTAGGGCTACCTCAGCTGGAGCCATTGCCTCGACCCATACGTGAGCGAGAAGGGAGTTTCTCTGTTGAATTTCTTATTGTGGTGCGGATAACCCATAATGCGATGCGGAGCTCGTCCAACCAACGTCCTCCTCGCCCTTCCAAATTTTTCTTTAAGGCGGTTAGGACTAGCTTGTTCGCGGCCTCGGCTTGACCATTTCCACGAGGATAGGCAAGCTGCGGACTTACGGTGTTGCACCTTCATTCTCACACATTCGGCGGTGAATTTTGCGGAGAATTGGGTGCCATTATCTGAAATTATTGCTCGGGAACCCCAAATCGACAATAGATGTGGTCGTGGACAAAGCGATAGTGTTATCCTCGAAAATAGTGGCCAAGCCCTTTGCTTCCGTCCACTTGGTAAAATAATCCACGGCCACCACGGCATACTTGATGCCTCCTCTAGCAGGTTGGAAATGGTCCAATAAGATCTATCCCAGCGTATCAAACGGCCACGATGGTACTACCAAAGTCTGCTCTGTTGATGGTAGTCTAGGGATGTCCGCAAATCTCTGGCACTTATCACATTTTCTAACATACTCCTGCGCATCCCTTCTCATTGTGGGCCAAAAGAATCCTTGGAATTTGATCTTGTCTGAGAGGGTGCGAGCACCTGGATGTCCGCCACAAACTCCTTCATGAACCTCATAGAGTAAGTTGGTGACCATGTGAGTTTTAACACATCTTAGTAAAGGCTTGGTGAATGATCGCCGAAAAAGCACCCCATCGAGGACGAGGTATTTCGCGGACACCGTTCTGATGGCTCTAGCCTTTACTGGGTCCTCGGGGAGGGATTGCTTCTCGATGTAATCCTTCATTTCATCCACCCAGTCCCTTACTTGATCCTCAATATTGTTTATCTGTATTCGATCTATAGCAGGTCTCTCCGTGAATTCAATCTGGCAATTTGTCTCCAACTCACCAATTTCTTGCTCGGTTATTCTTGAGAGGAGGTCAGCTTCCACATTGTCCTCTCTCATGACTTGGTTCAGCTCATAGTAAGTGAAATTTTTGATGAGGGTTTTTGCAAGGTCACGATCTTGAGTTAGTCTTGGGTTGATAGTATCATACTCCCCCTAATTTGATTAACTATGAAAATTTGAGAGTCACTATTGATCTCAATATTACGAACTCCCAAGTCTCTTGCCAATTCCATGCCCGCTATAATCGCTTCATATTCACTGATTGTTTGATGCCTCGAACTTGAATCTCAAGGCCCTCATGAATTTCTCCCCGCGAGGGTGCAATCGAAGTATGCCCGCTCCACCGATTAACTTGCTCGCGGAGCCGTCCACATATAAAGTCCACACCTCTTACCGGACGCTCCCTTGGTTGAACAATTTACGTGCTCGGGCTTTTGGGTCATCTTCGATTACGCTCGCTTTCTTTTTCCGAGGTCGCCGTCCGCTAATTTGAATGATGATTCTACTACAAAATCAACTAAGGCTGCGCTTTGATTGTCTTTCTCGGGAGTAGGTGATGCGGAACTCGGTGAGCTCTATAGACCAAGCTAGCATTCTCCCCAGGGACTCTGGTTTATGTAAAACCTTTCTAAGCGGGGCCTCGGTTAGTACGGTTATAGGATGTGCGAAAAGTAGGCTCTTAATTTTCGAGCGAGATACAAGCAAGGCGTAAGCTAACTTTTCTATATTAAGATAACGCCCTTCTACGGCGGACAAAGGTGCCTTTACTTACATAATAAAGCTGGTTTTGGGAGTTATTCTCCTCCCTTACAAGAACATTTGCCTCTTGCCCGGATCGATGTGACTAAATACGTAAAGAGCTCTTCTCAGGGCACCGGCCTCTTGAGTAGAGGTGGCCGCCCGAGGTATGTCTTGACTTCTTCAAAAGCCCGATGGCACTCGGTGCTCCATGTAAATTCATCGGCTCTCTTCCCCCTTTGAGAGTTTTGAAGAAGGGGAGGCATCTCTCTCTGGCGACCGCGAGATAAAGCGGCCAAGTGCGGTGATGCGGCCAGTTGAAGTTTTGTACATCCTTCACGCGGGCGGGAGGTTTCATGTCTAATAGGGCTGGATTTTCTCTGGATTAGCCTCTATCCCTCTTTGGTTGACCATGAATCCGAGGAACTTGCCCGCCTTGACCCCGAAAGCGCACTTAAGTGGGGTTTAACTTCATCTTTGTTGTGGCGCAAGTTTTTGAAGGTTTCCTCCACATCGAGCTCGTGGGAGTTTTCCTTAGTTTTTATGACCATGTCGTCAATGTAGGCCTCCAGTTTCGCCTAGTTGGTTTTTAAAGACCAGATTGACCATGCGGCGATATGTGGCTCCTGCATTCTTTAGCCCAAAGGGCATCATAGTGTAGCGGTATGTCTTGCCGCGCAATGAAGGCTACGGAGCGGACATCTTCGGGAGCCATCTGGATCTGGTGGTAGCCGGAGTAGGCATCAATGAAGCTTAGAACTCGTGTCCTGGCTATAGAATCCACCAATCTGTCTATGCGAGGAAGAGGAAGCAATCTTTGGGGCATGCCTTGTTGAGATCGGTGAAATCAACGCACATCCTCCATTTGCCATTGGATTTCTTAACCATGACCACATTGGCCAGCCATTTGGGGTAGGAGATCTCCTTTATTATCCCCGCTTTTAGCAACTTTTCCACCTCTTCCTTGATGGCAATCTCTTTCTCAGGGAGAAATATCTGGATTTACGGTGAATGTTTTTGAAGGAGGGGTCATCGTTGATTTTATGGAGGATCACGTCCTCGCCGATGCCTTGCATATCTTCCACCCTCCAAGCGAACACATCGCAATTTGCTCTAAGGAACTCAATAAGTATCCTTCTTTCCTCAATGTGAATTTCCAGCCCAACCTTAAGCTTGTTTGCTCGGGGAAGTGGGGATTGATTACCACCTCCTCGAGCTCGTCGTTAGGTTGAAGGTCGCTGATTTCACGATTGTGCGGGGAGTCAATGACAATAGTTGGGGTTGACTGAGCTTCGGTCGGTGTTGCCATTGAATATATGATATCACGGTCAATTTCCCCCTCTATTCCTCGATCAATATAACCTCCTCAACAGGGCGGCCAATCTTCGATTTTACTGCTCATCTTGAGCTCCGCCCTTGTGGAATGGAAAGAAAGCATGCCAATCGGTACGGGTGGCGGCGGGAGTGCAAGAGCTTTCCCCTTCTTTGACTTGTCCTCGCCCTTTCCCTCTATCATTTTGTCCTCGCCCTCTATCTGCGGGCAGGATGTCTGGCCTTTCTGTTCTTTCCTTTTTTCCTCCAGTGCTCGGAGGAATCTCCCGGCCGGTTCTTGATGGTAGCAACCCCGCCCGGGGTGTTAAATTTCACCCTTTGGTGGGGACGGACGCCACTATTCCCAATTCGGCACTGACGATTCTGCCGAGAATGGCATTGTATTGGGAAGGAAGATCGACCACCATGAAAGTTATCTTGGCCGTCTTCTGCATGGGTTTTTCCCCAATAGCTACGTCAAACACAATCGTCCCCTTTACCCTTACAGCGTGGTTTGTGAAGCCTTCGAGCATGCCCGCATATGGAGTGAGATGTGCTTCCGTCATTCTCATTCCAATCAAAGTATGGTAATAGAGTATGTCGCGGGCAGCTCCAGTATCTACCAACACACGGCCTATGTTTGCCCGGTTGATTCTCATTCGAGGGTGAGTGGGTGTGTGGAATGAAAAAGGGTGGAGGCAAGTTCACTCCTTTTGAACCCAATTTCCTGCTCTTCCTCAGGAGCCGGGGCGGGGATGGAGAAAACCTTCTCTAATGTCCGAATTTGGAGGGACAAGCGCCTACTAGAGGAGGTTCCTCCCCAATGAAGTTAATGTCATAGTCCCCAAAATCGTCATCATTATTATCTCTTTCATTTCTCTGGTCCCCGCGTGTGTCGTGCCCGCTGGCGATCATTGTTATTGGGGGCGTATTGTTTCCCTTAACCCACTTGGTTAGCTCCCGTTATTGATTTTCTGCTGGATTACTCGCTTGGTGGAAACAGTCCTCGATTCCGTGCCCGTGGTCGTTGTGATACTCACAGAATTTAAGTCTACTCCTCTCAGTTGGCTTTCGGAGCATGGGGGGAGGAGCGGGAAAGTCTGAGGCTCTCATGATCACCACCCTTGGGTCGGTGAGCTCTGTAAGCTGTTTCGGCCATGGCCTTTTTGAGCCTTTCGATCCCGGCCTCTGTTTTGCCACGATTATTGGTATGAGCGAGGCTCAGGGTGGTCTCCTGGACTTGGCTTATCCTTTCTTTCGCAGAAGCTCTGGGAGCGGGCACACTAGGCTCTTCGGCGGAGGCAATGGCCGAGGCCCTTTCATACATTTCCTCCATCGATTTAGGTTTCTTTGGAGGCAAAATTCATTTTGAGGAAGGAGGAATTGAGGCCGCCCTCAAAACATAGTCGATATCTCCCTCGTCCGAGTCCACAATCTCCTCGCTCACCTTCTGAACCGGGATATATAATCTTTTGTAGGCTCGTTTGGTGCACCTTGACACGGACAAGATCTGTCTTTGGTCTAGCGGGCACACTGCTCCGGCAAAGGCATTGAGGAAGAGGACTACGAACCGCGAATGACTGGATACACGGGGCTTGAGGGCTAGCATCCAAGATAGGGCCTTGCCGGTGAAGGTCGCAGCCTAAAGCTTTGCACATCACCTGACTCATCCGCGGAGAATAAAGCCATCGGCCCTCAAATCTTCCCATATGACTCTTGGCATTTTTGGATCCGTCATAGGTGTCCATCAGGGGGTTTGCCCTTACGGATCGGTGCCGCGCAATTTTATCGGCGAAGGCGTCCGTGGTGCGGCCACACTTCTGCAGGCGGCCTTCGATGGGTTTCCCACATCTTCTGCATGAATTCCACAAACTCGGGGTTACGATCATCAACCTTTTGCTTTTTAGCTCGTGGAGCCACGGCCTTCTCCTTGGCCGGAGCCAAGTGCAGCTTTGGACTTCGCACGGCGATTTGGCGTGCCTCTTCCCCATTTCCTCGCTATCATCTACATGCACCACGCTCCGTTTGGCCGTCCGCGCTCAAGGGCCGAGTCAACCCGGTTTGCCCCCACAGCTTGACTAGCAAGCGAGTTAGCGGGAGCTCGTTGGGAGAACCTTTGTGACCCTTGAGGGAACTGTAGCCCTCCATTGGCCTCTATTTCAAACATTTCCATCTCCGCGTCGTTGATGGCCATGGCCTCCGCGACCAGTTTGGACTTGGAGGCTAGGATTTCCTTCCTTCTCAGGATTTGTTCTGGGGAAAGTGGGGTGGTTAGATTGGTGTTTTTTATGTGAGCTTGGGGAGTTTTTGGGCTAGTGTTTAGTAGGGCTTGGGCTTTCTCAGCACGGGCTTCCTCGGTTAACCGGTGTAGAACTCGTTGAGCTGGGGATTTTTGAGGCTGAGAATGGGCCCCCATTCTGTTGAAAACAGAGTTGGTTTGCCTTTCCCTATTGATGTGGGAGGGTTCGTCTTGGTTCTCCTCCTCTAGGGTCAAATGACCAGCATTTTTCAGAATTTGAGACATGTCTCAGAAAGATGAAAATAACTGAAAAGAAGTGTCTTTTGGCAGTCAGTTGTTTAGACTACAAGGTGTGTCTGAAAACAAAAGTTTTAAACGGGAGAAACTTAGTGATGTAAAAAAGAAGAGCCTTTCGGCACTGAATTTGTTTAGGACACGTGAGGTGCCTTGAAAACAAAAGATTTTTAACGAGAAAACGAAAGAAAGTCGGATTCCCGGCAATGGAACCACTGATGACGCCTCTGCTTTTGGGGTCAGGAGCGGTTCAAGGATATCTGGCTAGGATATATTTGGTGGTTTTATGTACCTAGATCACAACACAAACAAGCACCGTTAAGGTCAAAGTTGGATGTTACTCCAACTCAGGCCCTCGGGTGTGAGAGTAAGAATACTGAGTAATAAGGCTTTGAATACCTTTGGAGTGTGGGTGTGTTTAGGTTTAGAGAGTAAAAGAGCTTACTCAATTGTATATGGAACTTACCTTGCCCAAGGGGGTAAAGGCCTTCTATTTATAGGCAATGCCATGGTGCTTGTTGAGGTAAGCAATAGAGATCGGCCACAGGGGGCACTTTGGTATTTGACCAGCTACACGTGTCCGCAGCTAATTGGTCCTGTCAGGGAGGGAACATTGACTGTCCAAGGGACATGAGCCGTGTAGCCGGCTTATTGCATTAAATGGAATAGTAGGCGCCGGACTGAGCCGCATTGAATGCGTGATGGGGGAGCCGGCAAGTGGCCTGTCGAGCGATAAGCTAACTTGCTCAGTAAGGTTGACATTAACCGGGAAGCAGCATGTGCCCGCAGTCAATCGTTGTGCCCGCGGTCAAAGATATATGACGCGAGCACGGTTGATGCGGGCATGACTCATTCGGGCACGGATCCAGCGACGGGGTTCCCAATGGTCCTCGACGGGGACGATGCGAGGAGGGACACGGTCTTGACCACAAGGGCCTATTTGTCCGCGGTCTTCCCTCCAGCGGTCTAGGAACTGCCACGTCACTGGTTCCTTGGACAAGACCGAGCGCGGGCCCGGTCCAGTCGATCCGGGCTCATCAAAGAACCTAATTGTCTTTTCCGTAGTTTTTAGTGTTTAAATGGTAGGATAAGCTTTGTATTTTATTTTTTTTAATGTTTAAAATTTTGGTAGTTATAAATCTAGTTGCACATCATTAACTCTAAAAAAAAATATATTTTTTGTTTATTGTGTTTCACAAAAATTAGGGGTACCTTAATTTGACTTCGCACCGGACCTATAAAAAGATAGGGACGACCCCATACGTTGATTACAATTTGGAAAGTAAATTGATGTTGCAAGAATCGTGCTTATCAATTTCCGTTCAATCAACAGGACCGATCACTTAGTTTCTTGACCTGAAACAAGAAACCCACGACTAGCCGGATGGTCTCCAGGTGTCGCCTTAGATCTGTCTGGGCTTCCTGTTCTCTATTTCTGTTAAGGCTGGCCCTCAGGTCGTGACGTGAATCTGGGATCGAACACGCTGCACTATCCTCTGCTCGACATTCTGCCCCTCAGCTCCATTCTGCCTAGCGCTTCTGTCGGGCTGCCTATTAGAAACTTGGGAGGGGGCTACCCTCTCTGACCTTCTGTCGATCTGCTCGGACTCTTCTTCCATCGCTATCAGCTCCGCTAGAATTCTGGCTCGCTCCACAAGCATCTCCTTTTTGCTAAGGGGATTGGTTGAGGGACCTACTCTGTCACCTGCAGCCATTCACCCCGCTTGTTGACGCTTGGGAGGGCTGCACTTCCTGCTCGACCATAGGTCGTTTCACCCTTCTACCATCTGGCAATCCTCTGCCATCAGCAATACTATTAGACCGTGTCGCCCTCCTGTGCTGACGAGGCAGAGGAGGAGGAGGCAAGTTCACATTACGGTTTTCGACACCGGCGTCTGTGTTAGCACCGTTGTTTCCCTTATTGTGCTCGTCTGAGGCTTCAGAAACATGTCCATCAGCAGTCTCCATGATTATGGGTTGTAAGAAACTTCGAGGTCAAGTATGCACGATTTCCGGCAATGGAACTAAACTGATGCTGCAAGAATCGTGCTTATCAATCTCCGTCCAATCAGCAGGACCGATCACTTGGCTTCTTGACCTGAAACAAGGAACCCACGACTAGCCGGATGATATCCGGCTTAGACCCTCAGGCATGAGAGTAAGTATGGTGATATGGAGAGCTTAAATATTATAATGAACAAGATGTATTCAATATAACAAAAGGCAATTACCTTGGAACTGTTGATGTTGCCTTGTATTTATAGTTGTTGATGAGAGTTGTATTTGTGGTAGGATTGCATGAAATTCCTTAAATTGTGGAACAGATACGCATTAGAGATCTTATCCATAAATAACTCCTGATTTGTAGGGAGTCTTGTTACGTAAAGAATTGTGGATACGCCAGGACTCTGTAGGTCGACGTAATGATGTAGGTCGAGGTCGCCTGTTGGGTCTAGGTCGACCTGACTGATGGATAGGGCTGAACCGTACCCGAATAGCATCTGGATCGTAATGTCGGATCAAGCTAGATCGGGACCAAGTAGGTCGGACAATGATCTAGGTCGACTGATCTTGTTGATGGGCCTTGGGCCTAGTAATAATCAGGCATAGCCCACTGAGAACGCGGTGAAAATAATAGGTAGATGATTGGGCTTATTCGCTGGGCCTAGCTCATCACTTTTATTCTGTTCATGAATATTTTTAACTTTTTAATGGAAAATAAATATTCACTTATGCTAAAAAAAAATGAAAAATAACAATTCACTTTATTTTACAAAAATAAAACACGGTGCACAGTGCGCGAATCTATACCTAAGCTATTGGTGGTGTACATTTCTTTTCGACGGTCGTCCACTCGTACATCAACTTGTGGTTTTTTGAAATTCTTTTGCGGGCGGTCGTCCAGCAGCTCACCGAAAATCGCTCGCTTCTTCAGCGTTCCAAATTATCTATTATTCTTTTTTTTTTCCTAAGCAAAAACGACATCGTTTTGTAAAAAACATTTTTTTTTTGTGTGGTGCCGATGCACCATCAAACACACAATAAAGACGCCCAATAAGTTCCGCCCTTGATGTGATGTGATGTGATGGTGCATTCATCAGGCACTACCTTCTTGGAACCTGCGTTGCCGTTTGGCATCAGTTAAGCAAATCCATTCTGGCTGCTAAAATCCTTAACTAATCCTCAACAAAAAGTCAATTTCCACGTGCTCATCCAAACAGCTCCCTAAACAAAAAACTCTCCCTCAATCATTCTCTCACCCCGATCAAATGAGAAACCCTCCACCAAAACTGAAGATCACACAGTAATTACTGTAGTCACATCAGTAGGGTATCACTTCCACCATGTTCCATTTCTTCTTCATCCTCCTCTTTCTCTCACCTCAATTAGGGTTTCTTTCTCTCTCCTCTGCTACCAGAGCCCTCCACTTTCCTCACCGGACGCTTGCCCAAGCCGGCGGTGGTTCTGGTACCACCGCCTGTCCGCTGGATTTTAATTTACTTCGTAGACTGCTCCAGGACTCGCGGCGGCCGGCCTTTGAGAACAACACCAACACCAGATGCCAGTACTCTCGTATGGGTCTCCGGCTAGTACAGTCAGACTACCTCCGCCGAACCAACTCGTTCCTCCCGCCTCTTGAATCGGCCGAGGCGTGCTGGAGCTCTTACCAGTCCCTTGCCGACGAATTCATCCATAATTTTGATATCCGACGGGCCTGTGGGTTTGAAACCAGCTGGATTGCAGAAGGATGTATGAACATCACGACTCGGGAACAGTTCGAAGCTCGCGTGTCGCCGTCGTTGAGCAACGTCGTCTCCAGTTGCAATCAGACGCTGGGGAATAGCTCGCCGTGTGCGTCGTGCACCACCAGCTTGTCCGGCCTCCAAGCCTCCTACTTGACCGGTCCGTCCGTCGGTAACCTATCCGATTGCACGGCGTATCCTTCAATTTACGCTGCAGCTTTCGCAAATCAACCCGGCCCTGCTGATGAAGGTACAGCTATGTGCTTGTTCAATCTCGATTTCACAAAACCTAAATCGAAAAACAACTCGAGAACTATTATAATTCCTGTAACTTTGGCTGGAATTATCGTAATTTTGGTTGGAATTTTCGCTGGTTATTGGTATAGATATAAATATCGTGACAAATGGATCAAACAAAGGAAAATCAATCAAAACGAGGCTAATTTGAATAAAACATTGGATTCGATTAGCGAAAGCACATCATTAGTTAGATACTCACTCGAGGAAATTAAGCAGATTACCAAGAACTTTCATAGAGATTACATAATTGGGAGGGGAGGGTATGGGAATGTATACAAGGGTGTATTACCAGATGGCTCCGAGGTTGCATTGAAGAGATTCAAGAACTGTTCAGCCTCCGGTGATGAATCCTTCACCCATGAGGTGGAAGTTATAGCTAGTGTTCGTCACGTTAATCTTGTTGCATTGAGAGGATATTGTACCGCCACGACTTCATTTGAGGGTCACCAAAGGATAATTGTTTGTGATTTGGTCAAGAATGGAAGTCTTCATGACCATCTTTTTGGTTCAATAGTTACAAAGCTTAGTTGGCCCATTCGCGAAAAAGTTGCCCTTGGGACGGCAAGAGGGTTGGCTTATTTGCATTACGGAGCGCAACCCACAATCATTCATAGGGATATCAAAGCGAGTAATATACTCATAGATGAAAATTTCGAGGCTAAAGTTGCGGATTTTGGGCTTGCGAAATTTGCTCCCGAGGGGATGACTCATTTGAGCACTAGGGTAGCTGGAACAATGGGTTATGTTGCTCCCGAGTATGCTTTATACGGACAATTAACCGAGAGGAGTGATGTTTATAGCTTTGGTGTTGTGCTTCTTGAGCTCTTAAGTGGGAAGAAGGCACTTCTTTCTCTTGGTGAAGGTCATCCAGCTTTGTTGACCGATTGGGCGTGGGCTTTAGTGAGAAAAGGTAGAGCGTTGGATGTTATTGAAGATGGTATGCCGGAGTTGGGTTCGCCGGAAGTTATGGAGAAGTATGTGTTGACTGCTGTTCTTTGCTCGCATCCTCAGTTATATGCTAGGCCTACAATGGACCAGGTCTTGAAGATGTTAGATACGGATTTACCGGTACCCAATATACCTGAAAGGCCGATTCCTCTTATAGCAGACATTGATGATATAGAGAGATCCGTTAGCAGTAGTGGGTCGGGTCATTTGTCTACTCCTGCTGGTTATCAGTTTTACACGTTTGAGCATGATCGTCCTTCCGCTCCCAAGAAAGAGAGTGAAAAATCTGGATGAAGCTGGAGAAGAAGCGTTTGATTGTTTGGTTTCCAATGATAAAGAGGATCAGTTGAAGCCTCTTGTCAGTTTTTTTTTCTTTCAAATTTATTTATTTTTGTGAATTTTGATTCATTTGTAGAAGTAGAATGTGACACTGCAGGTTTCTGAAAATGGACCTGCTTATAGTTGTAGGCTTATACAGCCAATGTATATTATTACGAGTAGAAATTAGTGCATGATTTTCCAAATCTTATTCCAGTCAAGATTTCCGTTAGTGCTCCCATAAGAAAAGTACAACCCACTTTGGTATTTCCCAAGTGTCGGCCGGCCCTAGAAAGAATGCTTTACTTGACACTAGTGCCAAATACATAAGGTTAAGTTGACTCAGTTATGGAGTTATATTTTCTTTTTAAGTCTCATTTCTTTAGAGTTGTCAAGCTGACATCAACAATATGCCCCGACCGGTGAAGATTTCACCCGATAAAGATGAAAGATATTTGGGACAAGCAAATCCATATGCCGTCTATAGGCGACATATGAATCAGAAGTTGTTAAAGTCGTTATGTTGGGGCCCACGAAATCTATTGTGATGATGAGTTATATATGTGATGAGCCCGGATCTATTGGACCGGGCCCGCGCTGATGCAGTCAAGGCAGTGACGTGGCAACCCTGCCGGCGGGGGAAGGCAGCGGACAGATAGGCCCTTGAGGTCAAGGCCGCGTCCCTCCCCGCATTAATCCTATCAAAGACCGGAAGGATCCTGACCGCTATATTCGTGCCCGCACGACCTGTGACCGTTGGGTCCGTGCCCGCAGATTGTATGTCCGCAAGGACCCATGCCCGCAGGAGACATGACCGCTCCATCTGTGCCCGCGTCAAATACCTTTGACCGCGGCCACGATGTTGACCGCGGGCACATGCTCCTCCCGGTTAATATCAAGCCTTACTGAGCAAGCTAGCTTACTGGCTCTGACATGCAAGTTGCCGGCTCCCCCATCACGCATTCAATGCGGCTCAGTCAGGCGCCTACTATTTCATTTAATGCGCCAAGCCATCTACACGGCTCATGTCCCTTTCAGCCATGCCCCCTCTGACAGTCAATGTTCCTCCTCACGACAGGCCAATTAGGCTGCGGACACGTGTAGCTGGTCAAATATCAAAGTGCCCCCTAGGGCTGATCTCATTGCTTACCTCAACAAGCACCACTACATTGCCTATAAATAGAAGGCCTTTGTCCCCTTGGGCAAGGTAAGTTCCAAATATATTGAGTAAGCCATATTACTCTTAAACCCTAAACACACACACACTCCAAGGTATTCAAAGCCTTATTACTCAGTATTCTTACTCACACCCAGGGCCCTGAGTTGGAGTAACATCCAACTTTGACCTTAACGGTGCTTATTTGTGTTGTGATCTAGGTACAATCCAACCATCAAAATATCCTAGCCAGATATCCTTGAACCGCTCCTGACCCTGAAAAGCTTGGCTGTTGTTTGCGGCTCTTTTTCATTTGGAAAAAGAACCGCAATTTCTTGAACCAACTTATTCTTTCCGCAATTTCTGACATAAAAAATTAGCAGAGGTTCGTAGATGAATCAACAAACAAGTCAGTGTGGTCTTTTGGCAGTCATAGTTTTCTACAAAATGTTTTGAGGAGACAATGATACAATTCCTGCTTACTGGATTTTTCACGTTGCATATATGCAGGCAAAGGCAGGAAACTGGAAAGGGTTTGAACTTTGAATTTGCACCGAGGTAAACATATAATGGGGAGGGGGGGGGGGAGAAAGGACCTCAAAAAAGACATGCAACATCATTAATCAAGAAATCCCCCTTTTGGATTCATCGAAGTAATAAATTTTCCTCTTAATAGATGGTGACAAGTTTTTTTTTTTTTTACAATTTTGATTCTTATTTTGAGACGAATGAATGAAGTACCAATCTTTTTTTATGCAATTTTAAAATGAATATTACTTTCAAAACATTTATTTCCCTGAAAAACACTATTATTATTATTTAATAAATACCCTTTTCGTCTCATCGAATTATCAAATTAGGACATTTTGCCATTTGAGTGTTCACTCAAAACAGGACAATCTCAAAACGAAAATGTTTTATTTAGCGGAATCTAATTTCACACTAATTATTTTTTACTCCACTTTCTCTCTTCTACTTCATTATTTACATTCACATCATTACTCCGCTAATACTTTTTTCTTAATTTTTGTGTTGTGTTCAACTCGAAAATTCTATTTCTGAGTAGGTCGGCGGGAAGTAATTTTTTTAGACTTAATGCTCAATCCTTACACTAGCAACTTTAAGAAATCCAACATGTAATAATATTTATAATAAAATAATTTTCCCTCTTTCTTCTTCTTCTTTCTTTTTAATGCACGTAGCAACAAATGAACACTCAAAAGCATGTAACCTTTCTGCTTTTTGTGTTGTTAATGCAAACTAGTTTGACTCCCGTGCGATGCACGGACAGTTACTAACGAATAACTAATCGAAATCGGAAAAAATACAAAAGGAAATAAAGATGTTTGTATACATTGTAAAACATTTATTTGAAAATTATATTCTCAATACAAATATCAGATTGAATGTCACTAAAATAATTCTAGTGTTACATTTCAGCGATGCACGGGAAGTTATTTATCCGTAAGAAGACGGAAATCAAATAAAATGACTAAATGAGAGATTTATCTTTATAAAATGTAAAAAACAGCTTTAAAAGACAACATTGTCAGCGCAACTGTCGAAAGAGGAAGGAAGCTCATCATTTCATATCAATATATTCGGATCATCGTGATAGTGAATTTTTTTTAATGTGAAATATAATCGAAAACGACAAATAACATAGTATCGATTAATATGGAGGTCAACAATGAATAAATATAAACCTTTGAATTTTATTAATAGTCATAGCATAAAAGGAATACAATAATATAAATAACTTCAAATTAAAAATATACAATATATCGTACAATTTAGAATATATTTTTTACAGACAATAATGATACATTAATCAGATATAAATATAATATAATAAATTAGTCATTAAACAAATAAGTAAACAGTTTTTAAAATGTAAAAATTGTATAAATCTTAAGGGTATGTTTGGCAACTCAATTCCAATCCATTGAATTGGAATTGAAAGGGTTAAATTAGTTCCATGGAATTCATTTTGTTCTTCCAATTCCAAATTCAAGTCTTGGAATTGAGGTTGCCAAACATATCCTAAGGCAATTTACCAAAAAGAACTTTTAAAAGATGGATATTAAAGAGGAAAAAAACAACCCAAAGAAGTTGATTGTTACAACAAAACTCCCTGAATATCACAAAAAAACTCTTTTGTTTTTAAATGTTAATTTTAATTTTTTTACTTTTAATTTTTAAATATTAAATTAAAATTTGTAATTTATAATTCTTAATTTATAATATTATTTTAAAAATTTATAATTTAATTGAATTTCGATTAATTTGTATTATTATTTTTAAATGTTAAAGAAATCAGATAAAAAAATCGGGAATCCAATCGGCCAATGAACGGACACCAAGTGTCCCATTCAAATAAAAAAAAAATTTCACCTTCATATACGCGCTTCTTTACGCGCGTGTATGACACGCGCCACTTTTCAGACAAAAATATACAATTAAAATACCACTTTACACTATCTTTATTTCTTATAATATTGACATCCACTTCAATCAAAATTTTAAAAATGATGGCCATCTTTCCAAATATTCGTCTTTATAAATACACAATTTTTTGAGAAGAATTGGAACATTGAAAGTTTTATTAATACTTTATTTACTATGTTAAAAAAAATAAAAAAAATAAAAAAATTGTGTGATATATCGAACTAAAATAAACACAATAACTATATTACCCCATCCAACTTACTAAATAAAAACCGAAGCCTACATTGATTACACTCACCCATATATATATATATTATATTATATTAAATAACCCTATATACTTTATAAATACACAATGATTTTGTTCATTAAAATTCAACTCATTCCAACTCATCATCCTATACCCTACAACTTTTATTTTATTTTATATTCTTTATTTTTATGATTAGTAAAGTAATAATAATTATTATTATTATCATGTATGAATGATGGTGTAATTTTTTTTTTTAAAAAAATACTTTATTATAAAATAATTGAGGTCAAAGAAATGGGGAAAAAAAGAAGTTATTATAAAATAATTGATAACCATCTTTCCCGATATTCGTCTTTATTAATACTTTATTTACTATGATTCAAATTTTTTTGAAATAAAATAAATAAAATGTTTGATGTATCGAATAAACTCAATAACCATATTACCCCTTCCAACTAATTATCATATACCCCATCAATTTTAATTCCTTTTATATTATTTCTTTTATAATTAGTAAAATTATGAATATTATCATTATCATTTATAATTTAAAAAAAAAAGAACTTGACAATTAATTAATTTTGACTAAAAACATATTGAAAAATTAAAAAGGAAAATTAACAAAGGATAAATTAGAAATTTATATTTAAAAAAATGGTATTTTTTTATGTGTCCAAATCAAATGAAAATAGTCTCAATTTAAAAATAATTTTGTTTATAAATTTTGGTGAAAATATTTTTTTAGAAAGAATGAATTTATTGTAACATAATTTTATAAGAATGATGACCATCTTTCCTGATATTCGTCATTATTAATACTTTATTTACTATGACTTAATATTTTTTGAAATAAATTAAATAAAATGTGTGATGTATCGAAACGTAAATCTCAAATAGCCAAAATGGTATTTTTAAAAAAATGGTATTTTTTTCTAATACTTTATATTTAAAAAAATGGTATTTTTTCCTAATATTTTAGAAAAAATTAATTTATTATAATATATTTTTTTTAAAATGATGACCATCTTTCCCGATATTTGTCTTTCTTAATACTTTATTTACTATGATTCAATTTTTTTAAAATAAATTAAATAAAATGTTTGATGTATCGAATAAACTCAATAACCATATTACCCCTTCCAACTCATTATCCTATACCCCATCAATTTTATTTTCTTTTATATTCTTTATTTTTATAATTAGTAAAATTATTATTATTATCATTATCATTTATAATAAAATAAAAACTTGACACTTCATTAATTGTGACTAAAAATATATTGTAAAATTAAAAAGGAAAATTAACAAAGGATAATTAAGAAAGTTATATTTAAAAAATGGTTTTTTTTATGTGTCCAATTCAAAGAAAAATAGTCTCTATTTAAAGAGAATTATTTTTTATGAATATTGGTGAAATTTTTTTTTAGAAAAAAATAATTTATTATAATATATTTTTTTAAAAATGATGACCATCTTTTCCGATATTCGTATTTCTTAATACTTTATTTACTATGATTCAATTTTATTTTAAATAAATTAAATAAAATGTTTGATGTATCGAATAAACTCAATAACCATATTACCCCTTCCAACTCATTATCCTATACCCCATATTATCATTATCATTATCATTTATAAGAAAGTTATATTTAAAAAAATGGTTTTTTTTATGTGTCCAAATAAAATAAAAATAGTCTCTACTTAAAAAATAGATTTTTTTATTATCATTTATAATTTAAAAAATTACTTTACACTTAATTAATTTTCACTAAAAAGAAATTGAAAAATTAGTTAAGGATAATTAACAAATTTATATTTAAAAAAGAGGAATTTTTTTCTTTGTCCAAATCAAATGAAAGAAGTATCTATTTAAAGAGAAAAAAAAATCATGAATTTTGGTGAAAAAAGAAAAAAAAATAATTTAAATTAATATATAATAATTGAGGTCAAAGAAATGGGATAATTTAATTTTTTTCGAAAAATGTACAGCAAATCGTGTGTTGACACGTGGTAAATCCAAAAAAAAAAAAAAAGGAAAATGGAGGCTTCACGCGCCCTTGTCGGCGAGTGCAATACACTCGCCTGTGAAATGTCAAAATTGCCCCTTCCCCTAAGGCCGACACTTGTCCAATTCGTTAAAAAAAAAAAAAAAAAAAAAAAACAACCAATCGCTGAATGACAAGTGGCATTTTGGCCTGTTTTTTGCAAGTTTGCCACCTTATGAAATGACCAAAATGCCCCTCTAACCCCCTTTTATTACCACTATCTTGTTTTTATATATATATAGATATAATTTAAGTAATAATTTTAAATTGATTTAACCATCCCAAAATTTTAGATATTTATTTGAATAATTAAATCAACATAAAATTATTGTTCAAAATACCTTTATTACGCTAATGACGAAAAAATTAGAAAGATAATTTTGAAACGAAAGGAAGAAATGACTAGTAATTTTTATATTATGGAAAAGCATTATGATATACCGTAACAAAATATTATGCCCTATAAATGTTAACCCGGCCCAAGACCAAATATGGTCTATACGGGCCCATACGTCGTGAGGATATCGTCAAAGTTGATTACTGTATGATTGGTCTAAGTCATGTTTTTAGTTATGGTTAAGGCCTGATTCCCGCCTAAGGCTTAATTGTCGTCATGCAGCAAGTGGTTTGTCGCATGACAGGAAGTGGTTTGTCGTCATGCAGCAAGTGGCTTGTCGCATGACATGAAGTCGTCATGCAACAAGTGGTTTGTCGCATGTATGGCCTTCCCGCATGTCCCGAATGTGCCTTGTATGGCCTTCCCGCATGTCCCGAATGTGCCTTGTATGGCCTTCCCGCATGTTTTCCCGCATGTCCCGAATGTGCCTTATATGGTATTTTCGCATGTCTTCCCGCATGTCTGATGTTGAGTCTTGCAGCAAGTTGATATCTCCAGGTGCGAAACGTGCCACGTGTCAAGATTTTGGCCTTGACCTTATCCAAATGAAATCTTTTGATAGATTTTCCCCCCATTGAATGGCTGACACGTGTAAAGTAAGGATAAGATGATAATGATGAGTCATGGGTCATATAAATACTCCTTCCCTTCATTTTCAAAGGTATGTCTCAATTTAAGCTTTCTCTCTCTTTTCTCTCTCTCTCTCTCTCTAAGATTATGTTAATATATTATGAAATGTTATGAATGAGATTGATGATTCTCACGCCGGAGGGTTTGTGGGGGGGAAAACCCCCCACCCCTAACGGTGTTTTGTGTTGTAGGTCCCATTTGAGATCGGATCCGTCGGAGCATGTTTTTTCGGTCCGGCCGCCGCCGCTACCCCGGTCAGTTTCCTGTGCAACCATTTTTTATGGTAGCATCAGATGGTTCCGTTGCCGGGACTGACTAGAAGAGCCGAAGGTATCAATCTGGTGTGCAGTGGGGGTAGCAGCAGTCGGAGTTCGCCGGAGTTCGCCGGAATTTAGAAAGTCAGTATTTTTTCGTTTTCTGGGCGTAATAGAGGCAGATCTGAATCTGGGAATTGAACCTGGTAGCTTCAGCATTAGGAAAATATGTAGAGAGAGAGAGGAAGGGCAGATCTGGAAAAATGTTAGTGTAACGACCCCAACCCTAGGCGCTAATTTTAAACATTTTATTATGTGCTTTTAATATTTATGTTAACTTTATGTGTTTATTTATGTCTTTAAAATTCGTATTTTAAGATAAGATGATTGGGAAATAATTCTAGAATCTTAGGATTTGCTAGAGAAATTTAATAAAGCATTTTGGGGAAATAATAAAAATGGAAATTTGATAAATAGTAAGAGAAGGTTAAAATGTGTAGAATAAATAATGGGAATAAAAAGGGATTTAATTTAGAATTGTGGGAAGCCTTAGTTAGAGGGGGGGACCATTTCTACTCCTTCTAGAATCCCTCCAAGTGTCCTCCCTAACCCCTCCTCTTACTCCCTCTCATCCGGCCCCCTCCCCCTCATCCTAGCTCCCTCAAGTCAACACCCCATCACTTCTCCCTTCACCTCCCCATACTTCACCTAGATACTTTCATCTTCTTCTTCCTTTTCTTCTTTCACTCTTCCATGGAACTCCATTGAAGGCTTCTTCATTCCCAAGCATTGTAGCTAGAGATTCTACACCATTTTCAAGTCTAAAGGCATTTTTGGGTTTGGATCATCTAGAGGAGCAAGGCAAGCTAAGAAGATCAACTTTTATTCTAAAAATCTAAGGTGAGTTATTATGATTCCCTTCTTATGAATGTTCATGAACTCTATTTGTTGTTCTTGTTGTGATGATAATTTTGTAAATGCCTTGGAAACCTATTTAAAGTTGGGAGATGGGTAAATGACAAAGAAGGATACTCTTGTTCTTAGGAATTGATTTAGATTGAATGAAATGGGTGAAGTTAGGTTAGAAGATGTTAGCTTGAATTGGTAAATAACCTAAATCTATGTGATGCTTGATTCATGTTTTGGGAATTTTATGAGAGTTGGATAAGTAGAAAATGAAATATGATGAACTTAATGTTTGGATGATAATCTAGAGTATATGATTTGGGTGTAATGTGCCATGATCCATAATCTAGGGTTCCTTTATGTTGAATTTAGATGAGTTAGGATGAACTTTGGCAACCAGGAAATCCTTTGGTTGTTCTTGAGCTTAGAGTAGAAGGAATGATTGGAAAGGAATAGAAAATGGTAAGAAGAGCAATTAAAGAAATCTGGAAATTTTGGTCCAACCACTTGGGCGGTCGCCCGAGGGGCGTGACGGCCGCCCATGTGTCCGAGGAGTGATTGCCTTAGAAAAACCCCTTGGGCGGTCGCCCGAGGTGTTGGGCGGTCGCCCTCCCCTTTGAACTCCCTTGTGAGCGGTCGCCCGTGGGCGAGTGTGCGGTCGCCCACTTAGGCAGAAACTTAGGCATCCCTTTGAAACCCTCTTGGCGGTCGCCCGAGGTATGGGCGATCGCCCGAGCCTTCAGCAAGCTGGACTTTGGATTTGAACCGAGAATTGTTTAGTAACCTTAATTGATCACTCATAAATTGTGACTCCCACTTGGTAATTGAACTTGAACCTTCATAGGGGCCTTGTACCCTTGTATATGGAAATTGTAGGGTAGGTTAATGATACCTCGTTCCCTTACTTAGTGTTACCTATATATATTGTTGTTGATGTTGTTTAGTGTGCTCATAAATTGTGGCACTTTGATATTGATTGGGCATGAGTATATACTACCATGTGGCTATTGTTATCCCCTTTGTGGATTTATATTGCTATCTTTATGATATTCTATTGTGGTATGTATCCCTACTTTGGATCATACAATGTTTGGTTAAGCAAGTATGTTATTCTTTGTGCTTAGTTATGTAAATCCAGCCGGTATTGGTTTATTTGTTTGTTGGGCAATGTTATGGATTTATAATGGCACCGAGCCGAGTTCATTATAATTCATACATTGCCGAGTTTGTCCCCCTTGCGTGGGATTTGTGGGCTAGCATCTCCTTTGGAGGTAGATGGTCTAGTTTTCACCGGGGATACGGCGTGTGTCCGAGTCCCAGTCTTGTTATTGTTCATGGTTAGGAATCGCTTCATCAGCTGTTCTTCTTTGCTCGGATGTGTATATCCTTTTGGAGATAAAACCTTGGCTCGGATATCCTTCTAAGTGTTACTTTATCGTACCTATGTGTTGTGATATATTCATCTTGGTGAAATCGTTGTTTCCAACCGGTATGGGACGGTTGGCGGCGGAGCCTCTTGGGTTATATGGATATGTCTTTTGATGTGTTGCATCTTATATGGCATATTCTTTGCATGCATAATAGCTCATTGAGATTTATTCTCACCCCTCTCCCTTTCTTGTTTTAGATTAGAGACGGGTGACTCGAATCGGTGAGGCCGGGGTTATCATCGTGGACTTTTGCTTTTGGGGCTTGTCAAGTTAAGTATAAGAGTGGGTTGTTAGGAGTAATTGTTAAGTACCCCTCTTTTATAATTTGTATGGAAAACTCTTTTGTTGAAACAATGTTAATCAAGGCTTTTGTATAACTAGTTAGATTTCGGTTTATATAAGTTGTGGTTGGATTTCCTCTAAAAGAGATATTATCATTTGATTGTATTTATAAGTTTGAAAAGTGGGTTTCTTTCAAAGGTAAATAAATGTTTTAAAAGGTGAAGATGAATTTTCTTAGTTGGCGCTCCTCTAGCTCGGGACACGCGTTAGGTCCGGGTTGGGGAGCTCACGGTTAATATCGAGCTTAGTTTAGAGGTCGAGGTAGATGTCTAGACTAAGTGGGAATGTGTGATAATTAACGCCGAGTGTTTAATGCGGAGTTCGTTCTAATGGCCGGAAGCAATGATGATCAGCGAAAGGTTCTAGGAAATGAAGAAGATATGGGTATAGGTGGAATTCAGAATGAAGAGATGATGAAATTATTCAGGACGTTTGTACAAGGTATTAAGACTGGAGGATCAGTTCCGAATCAACTTTGAGAGATATCAAGGTAATGGATTAGAAAGATTTGTGAAGATGAACCCACCGAGCTTTAACGGAGATCCGAATCCGTTCGGGCGAGAAAATTGGTTAGCGAGAAATGAATAGGATTCTTGAGGTTATAGAAAGTCCCAACGAAGAGAAAGTTAGGTATGCCGTGTTCAAACTTGAGGGTTTAGGCGGTCGGTGGTGGCGGAATATTGAAGGGAAGTTGGGAGGCGGGATCATACGCCCCGGACTTGGGATAATTTCACTCAGCAGTTCGAGGACTATTTCATTTCTATGGTTACTGAGGATAAAAAGGAGATTGAATTCATAAGACTAAAACAAGGGAACATGACGGTAGATCGGTATTCGATCCGGTTTGAGGAATTAGCTAGGTGTTGCCCTCATTTGGTATCGCATGAAGTGAAAAGGGTTCGAAGTTTGTAACGAGGTTTGAGGAGCGAGCTTAGGAAGAAAGTATGGATTAATAATTTCACCGCTTTCCAAACGATCATAGATAGAGCATATAAGTTTGAAAAGGACATCGGGAAAATAGTGGAAAATCGGAAGATGGGATTGGAAACAAGCCAAAGTATATAGGACAAGGATCCAAAATCACTAGAGGACGACGAGGACTTGACCTCAGGGAATAAGAGAGGGGAACTTAGGGTAGCTTCTTCGTCTAGGTCAGTACCCAAACAGTATGGGATGATTTGTGGATTTTGCAAGAAGGTTGGACATACCGAAGATCGCTGTTGGAGTAAGCAATGCAAATGTTTAAGTTGTGGAGCATTGGGACACTTTAGGAGAAATTGCCCGAGGTTGCGGCGGGGACGAGCTTCAAGCGGCGGTCGGCAAGGTGAGCGACAAAGAGATGGTACCAAAAGAGATAGCGAAGGAGAACCGAAAGAGAGGGTCTGTGGTCGAGTGTGTGTTTCGGATCCAGGAGAGATGGATCCCTCCGAGGTCCCTAGAGGTAAATTCTCTGTCTCAGGAGTTAGGGGTCATATTTTATAGATCTGTTTCATACCATTACGTGTGGCATAGTGTTTTATTTCTATGTGTCAAACGTTGTTTGAAAATTTGTTTTATTGTTAGAGGATTCTGCTCTTATGAGGGGATACCTCGAACCTTCTTGGGTTTACCACGATGGTGAGGTGGTTATGGCTGAGCATGTATTGCCAGTTGGTTTGGTATGATTATTAATTTACGATTTTGAATATATACTTGGCCAGGGAGGGTTAGGTAGTTGTTGTTTAAATGGTAGACTATCATAATAAGTGAGTCTCCTTTTCCATGCCTAAATTGCTTATGTTGGTATTTGATATAGGTGAACCTAGATGTAAAAATTCTTGTCATATATGGGTATTTAAGGTGAAAATTTTGCATCAAGATGTGAAGGGTAATTAGTATATGTTAGACTCGCATAAGAAGTCTTTTCAAAATTGTATGTGCTAATTGTGAGTAAATGATAAATGAACTCCCGTCGATATATTTCATGTGTTGGCTCACGAGTAGGATAAGCGAGAATTGTAATCCTTATTTTGATGGCCTTATGATAGTTATGATTGATGATATCCTTGTTAATTAAAGTTAGGGAAGATCGTGAGGATAAATTGAGAGTTAGGTTAATGATTCCTTATGAGGAGTCCTGCATGCAAAGTTTGGTTAGTATGAGTTGGCTCGAGAAGATTTCAAATTTTGGGTTCTATAGTCTTAAACGTGGATGTTACCATGGATTTTGCGAGGTTAAGTCCTTGATCTTTGAGTTGGCAAGTCTTTGTCGAAGAGATTTAAGGAATTCTTAAGAATGGAAAAGTCGTTGCTTTGGTTGACTCTAAAGGGCGTATAAATGGTGTAGGATGTGATGAGGATGAATCACATTGTTAGTAATAGAGAATAGGTTGGCTTTGAACCCGATCCTTATCTTACCTAGTGGATGTGAGGACCTTGTGAAATTTTAAGTGTATATTAAAGGAAGATTTGATTTGATATTATACGGAATGGGAAAGTGATAGCGTAGGTTTCGAGGAAGTTAATTAGATAAAGCGGAAATTTCTTATCGAGAGTGGTTACAATTGGTTGTGTGATTTAAGTGGAATCTTGTCTTTTGAAGCTCCCTTATGGGGTTAGTTACCGATCCTAAGAGTTGAAAGATTTAGTTAGTCGAAAGGAAGAGATTTGAAGATTACCCAAATTACGGAAGAATAGGTTATGTTTGTGTGACAAATTTCCCTTCAACTTGAGAAGTTTAATTAACCTTAGTGAGTTGCGGAATAGCAGTTATCATTCTAGCTTTGAGGTAAAATAGTATGAGGCGTGGTTCGGGAAGATATTTCGATCTCCAATTTGTTGGGGTGAAATTAGAGAAGCAAGGCCTAAGGTATAAATTTTTAATCCATTTGAAGTTTTAGAAAGGGTTGGTGATTTGGCGTATAGGCGGCTTGGAGAAGCTCATAGAGTATCTAAGGTTTTAATGTGATAATGTAATGTATTTAGTGACCTAAGTTGTAATGCTTTATTTATTTATATTTTCATTGAGATCGGAAAATTCGTGTTAGTGATATTCATATGGTATGTTTGGATTATTAAGTTGTAATATCACGTTATTAATGAAATTAGAACCTTGGGAAGTGAAATCCTAGAGTATTCGGGTTATGAAAATGTATAGTAGAATCATGCCTTTGAAGCAGTCTAAATGAAATTGTTAAGTTA
This sequence comes from Adenophora triphylla var. japonica, assembly GCA_022495995.1. Taxonomy (NCBI): domain Eukaryota; kingdom Viridiplantae; phylum Streptophyta; class Magnoliopsida; order Asterales; family Campanulaceae; genus Adenophora; species Adenophora triphylla. The sequence goes on from JAFEMH010001442.1 coordinate 264,501, forward strand.
GAATGTGTGAAGGGTAACCTTTGCTATTTGGACCTTAGGGTAAGTGACGGTTAAATTCGGGACGAATTTTCTTTAAGGAGTGAGTGTAACGACCCCTGACCACTAGCGCTAATTTTAAACATTTTATTATGTGCTTTTAATATTTATGTTAACTTTATGTGTTTATTTATGTCTTTAAAATTCGTATTTTAAGATAAGATGATTGGGAAATAATTCTAGAATCTTAGGATTTGCTAGAGAAATTTAATAAAGCATTTTGGGGAAATAATAAAAATGGAAATTTGATAAATAGTAAGAGAAGGTTAAAATGTGTAGAATAAATAATGGGAATAAAAAGGGATTTAATTTAGAATTGTGGGAAGCCTTAGTTAGAGGGGGACCATTTCTACTCCTTCTAGAATCCCTCAAGTGTCCTCCACTAACCCCTCCTCTTACTCCCTCTGAGCAAGCCCCCCTCCCCCTCATCCTAGCTCCCTCAAGTCAACACCCCATCACTTCTCCCTTCACCTCCCCATACTTCACCTAGATACTTTCATCTTCTTCTTCCTTTTCTTCTTTCACTCTTCCATGGAACTCCATTGAAGGCTTCTTCATTCCCAAGCATTGTAGCTAGAGATTCTACACCATTTTCAAGTCTAAAGGCATTTTTGGGTTTGGATCATCTAGAGGAGCAAGGCAAGCTAAGAAGATCAACTTTTATTCTAAAAATCTAAGGTGAGTTATTATGATTCCCTTCTTATGAATGTTCATGAACTCTATTTGTTGTTCTTGTTGTGATGATAATTTTGTAAATGCCTTGGAAACCTATTTAAAGTTGGGAGATGGGTAAATGACAAAGAAGGATACTCTTGTTCTTAGGAATTGATTTAGATTGAATGAAATGGGTGAAGTTAGGTTAGAAGATGTTAGCTTGAATTGGTAAATAACCTAAATCTATGTGATGCTTGATTCATGTTTTGGGAATTTTATGAGAGTTGGATAAGTAGAAAATGAAATATGATGAACTTAATGTTTGGATGATAATCTAGAGTATATGATTTGGGTGTAATGTGCCATGATCCATAATCTAGGGTTCCTTTATGTTGAATTTAGATGAGTTAGGATGAACTTTGGCAACCGAGGAAATCCTTTGGTTGTTCTTGAGCTTAGAGTAGAAGGAATGATTGGAAAGGAATAGAAAATGGTAAGAAAAGCAATTAAAGAAATCTGGAAATTTTGGTCCAACACTTGGGCGGTCGCCCGGGGCGTGAGCGGCCGCCCGTGTGTCCAGGGAGTGATTGCCTTAGAAAAACCCCTTGGGCGGTCGCCCAAGAGGTGTTGGGCGGTCGCCCTCCCCTTTGAACTCCCTTGTGAGCGGTCGCCCATGGCCGAGTGTGCGGTCGCCCACTTAGGCGAAACTTAGGCATCCACTTTGAAACCCTCTTGGGCGGTCGCCCAAGAGGTATGAGCGATCGCCCAAGCCTTCAGCAATGGACTTTGGATTTGAACCGAGAATTGTTTAGTAACCTTAATTGATCACTCATAAATTGTGACTCCCACTTGGTAATTGAACTTGAACCTTCATAGGGGCCTTGTACCCTTGTATATGGAAATTGTAGGGTAGGTTAATGATACCTCGTTCCCTTACTTAGTGTTACCTATATATATATTGTTGTTGATGTTGTTTAGTGTGCTCATAAATTGTGGCACTCTGATATTGATTGGGCGTGAGTATATCTTACCATGTGGCTATTGTTATCCCCTTTGTGGATTTATATTGCTATCTTTATGATATTCTATTGTGGTATGTATCCCTACTTTGGATCATACAATGTTTGGTTAAGCAAGTATGTTATTACTTGTGCTTAGTTATGTAAATCCAGTAGGTATTGGTTTATTTGTTTGTTGGGCAATGTTATGGATTTATAATGGCACCGAGCCGAGTTCATTATAATTCATACATTGCTGAAGTTTGTCCCCCTTGCGTGGGATTTGTGGGCTAGCATCTCCTTTGGAGGTAGATGGTCTAGTTTTCACCGGGGATACGGTGTGTGTCAGGAGTCCCAGTCTTGTTATTGTTCATGGTTCGGAATCGCTTCATCAAGCTATTCTTCTTTGCTCGGATGTGTATATCCTTTTGGAGATAAAACCTTGGCTCGAGTATCCTTCTAAGTGTTACTTTATCGTACCTATGTGTTGTGATATATTCATGCTTTGAGTAGTCGTTGTTTCCAACCGGTATGGGACGGTTGGCGGCGGGAAAGCCTCTTGGGTTATATGGATATGTCTTTTGATGTGTTGCATCTTATATGGCATATTCTTTGCATGCATAATAGCTCATTGAGATTTATTCTCGCCCTCTCCCTTTCTTGTTTTAGATTACGAGACGGTGACTCGAATCGGTGAGGCCGGGGTTATCATCGTGGACTTTTGCTTTTGGGGCTTGTCGAGTTAAGTATAAGAGTGGGTTGTTAGGAGTAATTGTTAAGTACCCCTCTTTTATAATTTGTATGGAAAACTCTTTTGTTGAAACAATGTTAATCAAGGCTTTTGTATAACTAGTTAGATTTCGGTTTATATAAGTTGTGGTTGGATTTCCTCTAAGCAGAGATATTATCATTTGATTGTATTTATAAGTTTGAAAAGTGGGTTTCTTTCAAAGGTAAATAAATGTTTTAAAAGGTGAAGATGAATTTTCTTAGTTGGAGCTCCTCTAGCTCGGGACACGCGTTAGGTCCCGGGTTGGGGAGCTCACAGTTAGTCATCAGAGGAGATTTGATTCGCCGGAAAGATAGATCACCGGAAAGGTAGAAAGAGAAAGAATAGAGCAAACAGATGAAACAGATTTTATAAAAATGAGGCAACTGTTCAGTGGGAGTAATTCTTTGAAGCAGAGGGAAAGGTAGAGAGAAGTGTGAAAAATAAAACAAACGTAAAAGCAGTTTCAGTTTCTCTCACATCTCGCATAGTCCAGTTTGGTCGCCAGTTGGTCCGTCATCTCACCAGTTAAGTGGAAAAGGTGGAAATAGGAATTGTAGGGGAATCGAGAATGAAATTGGAACAGTTGAAGTAGTAAAGTTGAATGTGCGAGAAGAGAGGGGAATTGAGAATGAGATATCGCCAAGAACCAAGTTGCAGAAATTGAAATGGCGGAAATTGAAGTTGCAAAAATGGGGAAATAAGGAAGACTTACAAAGTATTTCGTAGGTGTTGTCGCCAGACAGAGTGTCGCCGTGTCATTTTTGTCGCCTAGTGTGAATTTCACCGGAAAATCAAGAAATGAAGAAACAGATAAATGTCGATTCTCGATTGAAATCAGTAAAATCAGTTTCCAAAAAGTTTAACTGACCCTTGGGTTCTCGGAGATTGGAGCTGATATCGCCGCTTTATGATGTCATTGTTGGAGTCCGTGGAGGCCACCAGCTGTTGGCGCCGGGGGGTGGCCATCGGTGGTTGTCGCCGTTTGAGAGATGGAGATCCCCGCAGTGATTCCCGATGGGAGCGGCGGTGGAGCAAGATTAAGTGGGCCAGATTGAGTTTGTTAGAGGGAAATCTAGGTGGAAGAAGCTTTGGTGGTCGCCGGCAATGGTTTCGGATCTCACCGAATCCGGCGGACGAGAAGATAGAGACAAGGTGGGGAAGGGGCATCGTTGAAAGGGGATTTTGTCGCTAGAAGTCGTTGTACCCATAGATCGCTGGGGTTGATGTCACCAAGATGGTTGGCGCTGTTTGGATTGTTTACTCCGGGGAAGGATGTAGCCATTAGAGATGTCGCCGGTAGGGAGTTGTCGTTGCTTGAGATTACGAAGGGTTGAACTGCCGGGATCTGAAGAAGGAGGGTCGCTGGGAGCAGATTTCGCGTCGCCAAGAGTCGAATGATCGCGAAGGATTGATTTCTCTGGATGGGTTGTCACCGGCGGAATAGATGTACCTGGTTGTCACTATGAGTCTGCCGCCATTTCTGTTCTCGGAGTTCATGTCGCTGGGAACAAGAGGGTGTGGGTTTTGTAGCTTGGAAGTCACCGGAGCAGGAGAGGCTGTCGGGAACAATGGAACCGGCCAAACATAGTCGCCTTTACTTGTTTTGTCGCCGCCAGTGGTAATTTGAAAAATGGAATTATTGAGTTTTGTGGGTTGACTTGAGAGAATGATATAGGAGAGAGGGAAATGAAAGTGGGCAGTTTAGTTTCTGGAAGTGAAAAGAAAATGAAAGGAAGAGAAAAGGAAAGGATAAAGTTGATTTGTTTTTGTTGATTTAAGAGAGAGAAAATGGGTTGCCGAGTGGAAATTGAAGGGAAACAGGAAAAGAAAATGAAAGGAAAAGGAGTTAAATAAAGTGGAAATGTTGGCTTGTTTGGGTTGACCAGAGAGTAGGGAGCGGGAAAGAGAGGAAGTAAAGTGGTGGGCAATTAAGAGCCGCACAAATTATGTGGATGGAGAGGGAGCACGTGGATCATTTTTTGGGTGTTAAGTTTTGTTAATTTGGGAGGCTATGTTATGTTTACTCAATGTTTTGAAAAGTTAAAGTTTGGCAGGATGCCGCCGTTTGAAAAAATTTCGAAAAGTTAAAGTTTGGCGGGATGCCGCCGTTTGAAAATTTTTCGAAAAGTTAAAGTTTGGCGGGATGCCGCCGTTTGAAATTTTTTTGAAAAGTTAAAGTAGGCGGGATGTCGCGTGTTTCAAAAGTTTTCTAAAAGTTAAAGTTGGCGGGATGTTGCGTGTTTCAAAAGTTTTTGAAAAGTTAAAGTTTGGCGGGATGCCGCAGTTTGAAAAGTTAAAGTTTGGTGGGATGCCATACTTTGAATTTTTGGCAAAGAAAATGTTTTGAAAAGTTTTGAAAAAGTAGGGCTGGCATCCCGAACTGTTGGGCTCGCATCCCTAACTGTCTGAGAGAAGGGCTGGCATCCCGAACTGTTGGGCTCACATCCCTAACTGTCTGAGAGAAGGGATGGCATCCCGAACTGTTGGGCTCGCATCCCTAACTGTCACGAGGAAGTGGCTGCATCCCGAACCATTGGGCTCGCATCCCTAACATGCGAAGAAGGGCCGGCATCCGGAATCGGCTGGGCTCGCATCCCTAACTAGCTATGCGAGATATGCGGTGTCTTGGTTAGAGACCAAGACACCAAATGGATGCGGCGTCTTGGTTAGAGACCAAGTCGCCCAAAAGGGATGTGGTGTCTTGGTTAGAGACCAAGGCACCAAATGGATGCGGCGTCTTGGTTAGAGACCAAGTCGCCCAAAAGGGATGCGGTGTCTTGGTTAGAGACCAAGGCGCCCAAATGGATGCGGCGTCTTGGTTAGAGACCAAGTCGCCCAAAAGGGATGCGGTGTCTTGGTTAGAGACCAAGGCGCCAAGTTGACGCGGCGTCTTGGTTAGAGACCAAGGCGCCAAGTGGACGCGGCGTCTTGGTTAGAGACCAAGGCGCCAAGTTGATGCCGCGTCTTGGTTAGAGACCAAGGCGCCAATTGGATGCGGCAACTTGGTTAGAGACCAAGGCGCCAACTGGATGCGGCGTCTTGGTAAGAGACCAAGGCGCCAACTGGATGCGGCGTCTTGGTTAGAGACCAAGGCGCCAAATGGATGTGGTGATCTGGGGAGAGACCCAGGCAACAAGTGGATGCGGCGTCCGGGGAGAGATCCAGGATTCGTAGAAATAGTTGAATATTGGAAAGTCGTGAAATGAAATGAGAAAGAAAAGGCAAAAGTTGAAGCAAAATGAGAAGTCAGTAAATGAAAGTGATGGAGAGAGGTCAAGGAGCGAACCTATGTTTTGTATCAGGAAAGTTGACTTGATGAGATAAGCTATATTTTGTTATGTATGCTAGTTTACTCCTCAGCTCGATCATGAATAATCGAGCTAAGGAGTCGGGGGCTTCTGATATACCGTAACAAAATATTATGCCCTATAAATGTTTACCCGGCCCAAGACCAAATATGGTCTATACGGGCCCATACGTCGTGAGGATATCGTCAAAGTTGATTACTGTATGATTGGTCTAAGTCATGTTTTTAGTTATGGTTAAGGCATGATTCCCGCCTAAGGCTTAATTGTCGTCATGCAGCAAGTGGTTTGTCGCATGACAGGAAGTGGTTTGTCGTCATGCAGCAAGTGGTTTGTCGCATGACATGAAGTCGTCATGCAACAAGTGGTTTGTCGCATGTATGGCCTTCCCGCATGTCCCGAATGTGCCTTGTATGGCCTTCCCGCATGTCCCGAATGTGCCTTATATGGTCTTCCCGCATGTTTTCCCGCATGTCCCGAATGTGCCTTATATGGTCTTCCCGCATGTCTTCCCGCATGTCTGATGTTGTGTCTTGCAGCAAGTTGATGTCTCCAGGTGCGAAACGTGCCACGTGTCAAGATTTTGGCCTTGACCTTATCCAAATGAAATCTTTTGATAGATTTTCCCCCCTATTGAATGGCTGACACGTGTAAAGTAAGGATAAGATGATAATGATGAGTCGTAGTCATGCCATATAAATACTCCTTCCCTTCATTTTCAAAGGTATGTCTCAATTTAAGCTTTCTCTCTCTTTTCTCTCTCTCTCTCTCTCTAAGATTATGTTAATATATTATGAAATGTTATGAATGAGATTGATGATTCTCACGCCGGAGGGTTTGTGGGAAGAAAACCCCCCACCCCTAACGGTGTTTTGTGTTGTAGGTCCCATTTGAGATCGGATCCGTCGGAAAGCGTGTTTTCCTCGGTCCGTGGCCGCCACTACCTGTCGATTTTGTGCAACCATTTTTTATGGTAGCATCACATTACATGACTTTTGAATATTTAAACATCCCATCTAAATTTAGAGGAGATATCAAAATTAACACGACACTTCATATGATAAATATAATATGGAGTGTCCCAAGGAACGTAACAACTTAAAAACGTACAAAAGATAATCAAGCATGTAACCTTTCCACTTTATGGATTTTTCCTATACAATTTTTATAAACAAAACACGAGGGAAAAAAGAGACATCACTTGATTTGTGTGTACCAAAGTCAAGTAGGTAATGTATGGACCAACCCAATTGAATAAAGGGTAAAAAGAAGAAAATTTTCCTGTGGTTTCCATTGCGTAAATGATCCCCTTATGCTTCTATATTAGGCTTATAAACCTCCGGTAATTTAAACGGTGTTACAAACATCAATTTTTATCATCAAAACTAATAGTTTATGTGGTTTACGCTTGATTTTTGAGCGTCAAATTATATTTTGGCCTACAGATTTTTATAATAGACAAACGTGAACTACACATTGGAGAATTGAGGGGAATTTTTATGCATTATTTAAGTGTTATTAATATATTTAAAGCAAAAAAAAATTATATGTCAAATATAAAAATAGAGGAGGGTTATAAGCACAATAGGAAAACCACAGGGGGGTTTTTTGTGTTTTCTGTCATTTGCTCTTTCAATAAATTCAAACTCTTTTTTCCCAACTTGTCCAACGTACTTCATCAGTACCAATCATTAATTAAAATCAGTCACTGCATCGATGATCTGCCCATTTTTTTTATTGCAAATAGTATACTCCCTCCGTCCCACAATTCTACGCATTTTTTTGTGTCGACGCGAGAATTAAGGTAAAATGTGATAAAAGTAATGTGTTGTGAGTGTAAAAATAAAATAAAAGAGAGAATGAATGGAGAGAATAGTAAATTTGAAAAGTGTTGTGAGTAGAGAGAAATGAGTCTCATTTCCATTTTAGAAAAGTGCAGATTATTGTGGAATGTCCAAAAAGGGTCTTTTTACGGATTATTGTGGGACGGAAGGTGTATACTCGTTTCGTTCAGCTACAAGTTGTACAATGTACACTTTCTTCATTGGGCGTCTCATTACAAACTGTACACTTTCTAAAATGCCAAAAAATCTTTACTATTTCACCCACTAATTTTCTCTCCTACTTTACCTTTATACTCACAATACCAATCAACTCACTATTTTCTATCACACTTTCTCTCTCCAACCTCACTTTCCATACTCACAACACGTACTCTACTAACTTTCATCTTAATTTGCGTGCAAATAGTAAGTGTATAGCGGGACGGAGGGAGTATTAAAAAATATTTCTCACACTCCGTCTCATTTATAAGTTTACTAGTAAAAGCTCGTGTTCGAGGACACGTTTTTTTTGTTTTTTTATTAATTTTTAATTAAGCCCGTGTCTGTGTCTGAGGACACTTTTTTTTTTTTTTAATTTTAAAAAAAAATATTTTTTTAAAGGGCAAAATGGGAAAGAGCCAACTTAGTGAGGGCAAAATGGAAAATTCGATACTTGAAACTGTTCATTATACTGTAGCACCCCATTCCCATTTATACTATAGATTATTTAATTTAAGCATACTCCCTCCATCCCACAAATATATCAAAAAAGTTCCCTTTTGGGCGTCCCACAATAATTAATAATTTGTCAAAATGGAAATGAGACTCACTTCTCTTACTCACAACACTTTTTAAATTTACTATTCTCTTCACTCATTCTCACTCCTATTTTACTTTTACACTCACAACACATTACCTTTATCACTTTTTACCTTAATTTCCGTATCGGGCCAAAAATTCTACATAATCGTGGGTGGGACGGAGGGAGTACAAATTAAAAAAAAAATGAAAAACTTATGTGGTGCGTGCGTAGATGGTGAGTATGAGAGAGAGAGAGAGAGAGAGAGAGAGAGAGTGGGAGGAACCTCACATCTCGACTCTTTGACCCAATGGATGGCTGTATTTAGATCTATGTAAACAGAGTGTCACCTGCCCATTCATGATACCAAACTGTCCAAACACTTCCTTCTCCTCTGATTTCTCGGATCTCTATTAGTAGATTGTTTTAAAAATCAATATTTTTAATTGTTTTTGTTTTTTCAATCAAACATACATCAAGAATATAAATCTTGATTTCAAGAATGGCAATCAATGGGGACATAGAAGAAAACAGAGCTCCGCTCATTAATGACTATGGAAACGGTGGGAATAATGGGATGGTTTACTTTAGCACATTCGTTGCTGTTTGTGGCGCTTTCGCTTTTGGATCTTGCGTAAGTACTCCATACAATTTATTTATTATTTTTTTTTTTTTTGAATTTTGTGAGTGATTTTATGGTGTGTTAATTTAATTAGTGATGATTTTTGGTTTATTATCTTTTTATTTTCAGGCAGGATATTCGTCGCCTACGCAGACAGCCATCAGGAATGATCTGAGTCTGACTATAGCAGAGGTTAATCAATATTACTCCCTCCGTCGCCCGTCCCAAAATTATCTTCCTAATTTTTTTCTCGTTTGATTTAATTATCCAAATTGAATATCTAAATATTGTCATCGTTAGTATTTATAATGGTGCAGCTATAACAAGTTTTAAATTTTCATTAGGATAATTAAATCAGGCTAAAATTATTACTCAAAATACCTTCGTGTGTTAACGGAAAAAAAAAGGAAGGATCATTTCGGGATGGAGGGAGCAATGTTTTCACCATTGTGTATATTATCAAACTTTGGTTTAACCCGTCGTACTCATGTCTGGGACACTTGTATTTAAGCATCGTAGACAAGAGCCCGGTGGGGTAAACCAAAGAGGCCGAGTATTATTGTATAATGACCATATATTGGACTTGCCTTATTCTAGTACTAGTAAGATTATGTTATGAATGAACTTGGGAAGTTGACTATACTTAGTTAGAATTGGGAATTTCGGGGAATTCTGATGAGCAATTTGTTACATAAATATAGGAGTGGAAGTATAAGAACATAATCGAAATCAATGTCAAGAAACTTACGTCAAGTCACGTGTAGTTGTGAAGAATAATGTAGTTTTATTACCTCTGGCTGAAATTGAACATGTTTGGTGCTTTGGTTCCAGTCTTCTTGCTCCCGCAGCTTGAGCTGAACTGCATATCCAGTAGACAGTAGAATTAAGGCTTATTAGTGATACATCAACATGAAAAACTATAGAATCCATAACTACTGTATGTATTTGCAAATAAAAAAATAGAAATCTGATGAAACAACATATCATAATTGTTCAACTGAACTCTCTCTGTATTTCTGTGTAGTATTCACTGTTTGGCTCCATATTGACTTTCGGTGCAATGATTGGTGCAATCACAAGCGGGAAGTTGGCTGACTTGCTAGGTCGCAAGGGGGTAAGTTCAGGATGACCAATATCAACAATCATTGTGTAGGGTTTCCCCATTCAGAAACACATACTCCCTCCGTCCCAGAAAGATAGTCCTATATAACTTTTGATGGTCAACCCAAGTTTGTACTGACCATCAATAATCAAATGAGACTATCTTTCCAGGACGGAGGGAGTATATTGAAATGTGTTGAATGTGAATTGTACAGACGATGTGGTTGTCAAGCGGTTTCTGTGCAGCAGGATGGCTGGCAATTTTCTTTGCAGAGGTACATATTACTCTACTCTTGTTCTTTCCAGCTTCTACTTTCAAAGCCTGACCTGCTATAATTTCTTGTTTTTGCAACAGGGTCCCATGCCTCTAGATATTGGAAGGTTAGCAACAGGATACGGAATGGGAGTATTTTCCTATGTGGTACAGTGTTTTCTCTGCCCAACAGTTTTGGTACATGATTTCTAATTATGCAAAATGTACTTATTAAGACTGACAAGAGTTCTATGTATTCATGACCAGGTTCCTATATTTATAGCTGAGATCGCTCCTAAGAATTTACGAGGAGCATTAACAACCTTAAATCAGGTAGTGAATCCAACCGTATGTGTCAACATGGTTTTCTTTACTTGTGGCAATCAAGATTTCTGTTCAAATTATGTAGAGCTACCCTTTATAAGTTTCCTACATACTCTGCAGCTTATGATAGTAAGCGGAATAGGAGTTGCCTTCATAATAGGGACAGTACTAACATGGAGGGCTTTGGCATTAACAGGTGACTTTTCACACTTACAAGGGTATTCATTAAATGCAGCAATCAAGATTTATTGAAAAAATATGTAGAGCTACCCTTCATAAGTTTCCTACACACTCTGCAGCTATGAGTATGGGTTTGAGTACCACTAACCGCTACTTACCTTCATCTTTGATGTGCTGCAGGAATAGTTCCATGCGCTATTCTGTTCTTGGGACTCTTTTTTATTCCAGAGTCTCCTAGATGGCTGGTAAGTGGTAAGAGTACATGCATATATGATGTAACGAAATACTAGATTTAGAAACAAAATCATACATATGATTTTTCACAATTGATACAGGCAAAGACTGGAAACTCGAAAGGTTTTGAAGATGCACTAGCAAAACTTAGGGGAAAAGATGCTGATATATCTGAGGAGGCAGCTGAAATTCAGGTTCAACTTGCAAAATTGACTACCTTCTTTTACTGAAACCTTTCAGCAGGATGATGATGTGTGAGACTATTTAATTGCTGACAGGATTACATAGAAACACTTGAAAAGCTCCCGAAAGCCAACCTGTTCGATTTGTTTCAAAAAAGATACCTGCGATCCGTCACTGTAAGTATAATTTTTCAATCCAAACATGACATTCCCTTTTTAAGTTGTTTACATGATCAGATTTGAAAGACTGCTTATCTACAGTAATTTCTATGTTTTATCAATCACTTTGGGGTTTTCTCTATGATCAGATAGCGGTTGGGCTGATGATCATTCAACAATTTGGGGGTATCAACGGAGTCATGTTCTATACCAGCAGTATTTTTGAGTCAGCAGGTATTAATACTTGAGCATGGGTAAATCTTAATCAAAGAAATAAGCCAGCTTGGCTCAGTTCGTGTACACTTAACTAACACAAATATACCAAAGTATATGTAAGTTATCACTTCTAATACTATTTACCACATAAGTCAACGAACATGCTCCAGCTTGGCTTGTGTTAAACTCGAGTCATTATGTTATGACTGAGCTCAAGCCTCTAGGATAGGTCACCCAACTCAAGCCTCTAGGATAGGTCACCCAACTCAAGCCAAGTTCGAGTTTGGCTCAAACTTGATTGAAATTTTAGTGAACCAATCTTGAAAATTCAAAGTTTCAACTCATTGCAGGTTGCTTACAGCAATATTAGTGGGTAGGAATAGTGTCTTCTTTCATTGAAAAAGAAGCAGAAAGAACTATTTTGACATCTTTTAACTGGTCTGTGGCCTCTTGAAAGTCCTTGCAACAATAAATGTTTTCTTGGTCAAGTTAGATTAGCAATAATAACAATAATTTATAATTTTTCAGGAGTTCCTTCGGACACTGGAACTATAGTCTTCGCTATTCTTCAGGTTAGCAGCTCCCACTCCTACAACTTGAAAATGCAAAATATTGCCTACCACAAGTAATTATTTGCTTTGGTTTATCCATCTTTATATTGCTTCTGTATAACAGGTGGTGGTTACAGCAGTAGGAACTCTCTTTATTGATAGAGCTGGAAGAAAACCCCTTTTACTGGTAAATCCGAGATTCAAACATCAGTAAAAAGTTGCTATTAATTCTGCTTTGGTTGATACGGGTTCTTTACATTTTCTAGGTTGCAGCCTCAGGACTGGTTCTTGGTAGTCTAGTAGCTGCGCTTTCATTTTACTTTAAGGTTAGCATCAAACAATTTATACCCAATACTTGCACGCACTTTTATTTTTCTGAAAAGAAACTTTGTCCACGTCTAATGATCCTAATTTGGAACAGACTTATCAAATAGCACTCAATGCACAACCAGCACTTGCAGTGATCGGAATACTGGTAATAAAATTAAGTTAAACCAAATGAACCAAAATGTAGTTTCGGTGCCTTCATGTTAATCACTAATTAATTCTTTCTTGATGAATCAGCTGTATATAACAGGGTTCTCACTAGGAATGGGGGCAGTTCCATGGGTTATAATGTCTGAGGTATTAAAAGCTACATAGTTCATCATTTGATCAAACATTTCTATGATTTGACCCATCGGATGATTGTCTTTGCTGCAGATATTTCCTATAAATGTTAAAGGTGTTGCGGGAAGTTTTGCAACACTAATGAACTGGTTTGGTGCCTGGGCAGTTTCTTACTCTTTCAATTTTCTAATGACCTGGAGTTCTTATGGTAAGCATATTTTGAGAATTAAATAAAAAAAAAAATATATAAATTGCACCTCAATTTCCTGAAAATTTAAAGAGCATGAAGCACACTTACTCTTGTCCGTGTTGTTTCAGGCACTTTCCTGCTTTACGCTGCTATCAATATACTTGGAATCGTGTTCATTATCGTGATGGTACCTGAAACAAAAGGGAAAACGTTGGAACAAATACAAAAGGCTGCCAGCTAAAATCATGACAGATTTTTGTTATTCTTACGTTTTTGCATTGATTCTTGTAGGAGTTGTAAAGGTTTTACCCTCATTTCAGTATTGATCTGATTTGGAAGATTCCATGAATCAACAACCGTCTGATTTCAAATGAATCGGAATAAACCAACGAAAAATTGACAAATATGACAGTTTTAATATTAAAAATACATTTTTTTTTATAAGGTTTACTATGGCTTTGAGAAATGAGTGATATTCTTTTAAAGTAATGAATGGAATGGAGTGCATCAAGGTTCCGCACTTAGCCCCTTTCTCTTGGCTTTGATAATGGACGAATTGACGAGGTCAGTCAAAGATGATATACCAATGTGTATGCTGTTTGCAGATGATATTGTGCTGATTGATGAGACAAGAGAGGGTGTTGAAAGTAAATTGGAGTAGTGGAGATACACTTTGAAATCTTGAGATTATAGACTGGACAGAAGCAAGACTGAATATTTGGAGTGTAAGTTTAGCAGAGTTGGAAGTAGGGAGGCAGGGGCGGTCACATTTGATGGAAATATTGTCCAAGCTTCTGAGTTTTTTTGCTATCTTGGATCCATTATCCAAAAGAATGGAGAATTAGATGGAGATGTGGCTCATAAGATTAAAGCAGGTTGGTTGAAGTGGAAGGGTGCCACAGGGTTTCTATGTGATCGCGGCATGCCCCATAGATTAAAGGAAAAATTCTACCGCACGGCAATTAGGCCGGCACTGCTTTACGGCACCGAATGTTGGGCCGTGAAACAGTGTCACGTGCATAAGATGAATGTGGCGGAGATGCGTATGCTTCGATGGATGTGCGGTCATACAAGAAATGATCGATTGGGGAATGAGATAATCAGAGGTAAAGTAGGAGTTGCGCCCATTGAGAATAAAATGAGGAAAAATCGTTTAAGGTGGTTTGGACATGTGAGAAGAAGACCGAGTGATGCACTGGTTAGGAGGCCGAAACAGTGGAGTGGATGAAAGTATGGTGTTGAAGAGGCAGAAGTGGAGGGCAAAAACGTATGTGGGGGGTTGATTTTTTTTTTTTTTTAATTTTTTTTTTCAACAACCTTGACATATGAGGATTCATGTTAGCCGATCCCAAATTATTTTGGGACTAAGGCTTTGTTGTTGTTGTTGTCGTTGTTGAATGGAATTGAGTAATATATACCTCTTAAACACACCCAGAGAGGAGGATCATGACTCATGAGTGTCAATTATTACATTTTATATTATTTATATATCATTGAAAAAAGTAAAAAAGAATAAATAAATTAGCAGGACAAAAGGCAATTGGCCAAAATTATTAACTGTTTAATATAAATACATATTAAACGTTGCCCACTAGCTAGGTTGGCTTGATTTGTTTCATCTACTACATACATATGATACATAGAATTAGAAATATGAATATCAAAGAGGAGGAGCCAGAAAACAGTGTGGAAAATGAGCCAAGAGCTCCACTGATAGTCATACCATTTGTGGATGAAGATGAAAGCAGCAGCAAGGGGCAACAGACCAACAACACCATGGTCTATTTCAGCACATTAGTCGCAGTCTGCGGTTCTCTTGCATATGGAACCTGCGTAAGCGTTTTTATAGCATTATAAATCCGTTTGTTTGGTTTTCCCCACTTTTCTAAGTAAAAAGACTTACGAATTTTTCCTCCGTATTTCATTTTCCGGAAAATGCTAACACCCTCTCACACACACATAACTTTTCAAACACCCCGACATCAACCACCCCTTACCTCACCACCTCGTAAAAAAAAAAATACTTGTATTAAAATTATTTTACGGGAAATCATTTTTCGCAAGTCGTTTTACGCGAAACAAACGGAGCCTAAGTCCCATATATGATCAGAAACATATGAGATTATTTATTGATTTTATTTTATTTTTGGTTTTGCGAAATTTTCAGATAGGCTATTCGTCAACTACGCAAACTGCCATCAGGAAAGATCTAAGTCTGACGATAGCCGAGGTCAGTTAAGTCCAAGAAAATACCCAATTCAAAGTAGTTGTATCTCCCCAATTGGATTAAGTCTTCTTTGTGTATAATTCTATGTACTCTAGTATGCATGGTTTGGCGCAGTACTGTCCTTTGGGGGAATGATTGGTGCAATCACAAGTGGCCATTTGGCTGATTTATTGGGTCGCAAAGGGGTAATATTAGACTTTACAATATGTTTCAGCCATCATAATCCATTGTATTTTATTTTATTTTTACAAAATCAATTCATGTCTTAGGCAATGAGAGTAGGGAGCTGTTTCTGTGCGATAGGGTGGCTAGCAATTTTCTCTGCCCAGGTGTGTATTGTCATCGTCTTAATCTTTCGGGCTTCTAGTTTCAAGCGCCATAATGAGATCTTTCAACCTGATGTTTTTCTTTAATACTTTCAAAAGGGACACGTTTCCCTAGACATTGGAAGGATATCAACAGGATATGGAATGGGAATCTTTTCCTACACGGTACATCATACTTAACAAGGCTAACAAGAATCTAGTCCTACTTAACAAGACTAACAAAAATTGTTATGTCAATGACAAGGTACCTGTGTTTATAGCCGAAATTTCACCCAAAAATCTGAGAGGAGCATTAACAACCACACATGAGGTAACGAATCTAGAAAACGCCTTTATATATATTGAAATGATTAAACAATTATATGCCTATTCAACAGCTCATGAGCTGCATTGGAGTAGCTATTGTCAACATATTAGGGACAGTGCTGGCATGGAGACAGTTAGCAATAACAGGTGAAGTTTGATACCATATCAAACTACTACCTCCGTCCCAAAATGAATGTCCAAATTTTCTCTTGATCAAGAGCAAATTTGGACCTTCATTTTGGGATGGAGGTAGTAATTGTGGTTTCAGTTATAATACATTTCAGAGAGAGATTGAGTCGGCTCTAACGTGGTTGCAGGATTAATCCCATGTGCAATTATGCTTTTGGTCTGTTTCTTATACCAGAGTCTCCTAGATGGCTGGTAAGACCATGGACAGAGAAAATATTTGATGTTTTCAAATAGAAATTCTAGAAATGAAGGCATGGAAATGATATTACAAACTTGGAGTAGGCAAAGATGGGAAATAAAAAAGGGTTTGAAGTTTCTCTGAGGAAATTTCGTGGAAAAGATGCTGATATATCCGAGGAGGCAGCTGAAATCCAGGTGCATAATTCTTATTCCCTCCGTCCCAAAATGAATGACCAAAAACTTTTGACATAAACTTTTGATCAAGAGGAAATTTGAATTTTTTTTTGGCCATTCATTTTGGGACAAAGGTAGTAACACATAAGTTGGAAGCCCAATCTTCGGTATTAATTAAGAGGATGGTGAGATTATGTAATTTTGTTGGCAGGATTACATAGAAACTCTCGAGAAGCTCCCTAAGGCCAATATTCTGGACTTGTTTCAGAGGAGATACTTGCGCTCTGTCATTGTAAATTTCTTCTTGCCAGCACTTTTCTTTTGTTTTTACATGATTTTTCTTGTGAAATGAGTGTCTATTTCCTAATGAAGTTAGTTGACTTCCCTTCTCTAAAATTGCCTTGAAGTAATCACACTTAATTTCCAAGAATCCTTGAAAATGTTGACTCATTTTGGGACGGAGGGAGTACAATATTTACGGATAACTTGACCTCGTCATTTCCATGCTTTTACTCTAATTCTGCGTGTTGATTACTTCTACAACAGATAGGAGTAGGGCTTATGACTGCTCAAATGTTTGTGGGAATTAATGCAATCATTTTCTATGCCAGTAGCATTTTTGAATCAGCAGGTAAAGATCTTTGGAATGATTGTAATAGAATTCCAATCCATCTTCTAACTGATCAGCGAGTCTCTCAAAGATCCCAGAACTCCATCAAAAAATCAGATGATAAACATTTAATGTTAAGTTGTTTCACGGATTTAAGTTTAATCAGCATTTTTCCAGGATTTCCCTCCAACATGGGAGTTATAATTATTTCCATTATTCCGGTAATCAGTTATCATTCCAACAATACTTTCTAGTTCAATAAATTTCTTTATACAAGTCACTAGTCTCAAATGGTTCCTTTTGTAGTTCATATTTGTTTTATATGTGTACAACAGATTGTGGTGGTTATTATGGCTGGATCACTCTTTATCGAGCAAGCTGGAAGAAAACCACTTTTACTGGTAAATCACAGAACATCCCTGCATCATGCTCGTCCATTCTGCGGGGATTACATCTGATTCTTTTTTACTTTCTAGGTTTCAGGATCAGGGCTTGTTATCGGTTGCCTACTAACAGCGCTTTCATTCTATTTCACGGTTAAGATCAAACTACTTATCCATAAATCTTTCTACCAGTCACTTCTTTGAATTTCAATGTTTTAGCGTATTTTCTTTAAAAATGTATTAACACATATGATCCTCTAATCGACCAGACTTATCAAATTGCAGTCAAGACAGCACCAGCACTTGCTTTGACTGGCCTACTGGTACTATCAGATTTCCTCTTTCAAAAATACTCCCTCTGTCCCTAAATGAATGTCGAAAAAAAAATCAAATTTGCTCTTGATCAAGACCAAATTTGGAACTTCTTTCGACATTCATTTAGGGATGGAGGGAGTAAATCATTACACATTTCACGGTTCTGATCTCTAGCCGTATGAAATTCAGGTGTATGTAGGTTTCTTCGACATTGGAATGGGGCCTGTTCCATGGGTCGTAATGTCTGAGGTATGAAGAATAGTAGAAATCCTTATCCAGTGAATTTACCAATAAAATATTACTTAGTTGTTTTTGTTCTAGATATTCCCTATAAATGTTAAAGGAAGTGCTGGAAGCCTTGCAGCACTAGCTTACTGGTTGTCTAACTGGGTGGTTTCCTACAGTTTCAATTTTCTCATGGCCTGGAGTTCTTACGGTAAGTAAATGTAACAAATAAATTTCAGCAACTATGTTCGGGAAAAGTAATAATATGATCAAAAGAGTAAAAATCATTAAGGAAAAGGAGAAGCAGCCAGTCATACTAGTCTGAAATTGTCGAAAAATCTTTAAAATGCATAATGAAAGCATAAACTTACAGCTGTTTGTGTGGTTTCAGGGACTTTCCTTCTTTATGCTGGGGTAAATATGCTTGTGATCTTATTCGTAATGAAGGTGGTACCTGAAACAAAAGGAAAAACTTTGGAAAAAATACAGACTGCCATTAACTCTCAGTGAAGTTGTGAGATAGCGTTGTTTTTTTTTTTTTTTGAATTGTAAATGGTTCCAGCATAGAAGTTGCAAGATGCAAATCGTCATTAATCTCAGAACGCGCATCTGCTGAAATTCATTTGCCAGTTGTACCATTTATGTAAGAAGAAAAAAAAACAATATTCGCAACCACAAAAAGAGAAAAGTGGGAGACCATTCCCACTGAAAGAAAACAAACCATAATTCAGACAATTTGTAACATAATCACACTTCATATTATTAATACATTATGGGTAAGATGTATTGTTAAACATTAACATGTATTAAGTTTGTTGCTATTCACTTAATAGCTTGAGCAGCTGAATGATTGGAGTAAGTTGGTAAAAAATCTAGAATTCACTCTTGTGATAATTTTCTGCGGGTCGACCTCATCTTCACGTCATCCATGAACACAATGCAAAGGAATGGCGGCTAGGCTACAAAGGTTTATTCATTGTTGGTCTAATGGATCCTAGACATGTGATGGTTTATCTCACCTCATAAGAAGATTTAACACGTGCATTGTCCAAAGAATCGCATATGGTTAGCAATTGCATGTATCGTTCCTTCCAATATTCCCCTGACTTCACACTTAAGAATGACTGCCCTTTGGTTGCCATTTGGGTTAGATTGCATAAATTACCTCTCCAAATGGCCACTTGTGATTGCACCAATCATTCCCCAAAGGACAGTATTGTGCCAAACCATGCATAGAATTATACTCAAAGAAGACTTGATTCAATTGGGGAGATACATACTACTTTGAATTGGGTATTTTCTTGGACTTAACTGACCTCGCCTCGGCTATCGTCAGACTTAGATCTTTCCTGATGGCAGTTTGAGTAGTTGACGAGTAGCCTATCTGAAAATTTTGCAAAACCAAAAATAAAATAAAATCAATAAATAATCTCATATGTTTATGATCATATATGGGACTTAGGCTCGGTTTGTTTCGCGTAAAACGACTTCCGAAAAATGATTTCCCGTAAAATAATTTTAATACAAGTATTTTTTTTTTTACGAGGGGTGAGGTAGGGGGTGGTTGATGTGGGGGTGTTTGAAAAGTTATTTGTGTGTGTGTGAGGGTGTTAGCATTTTCCGAAAAATGAAATACGGAGGAAAAATTCGTAAGTCATTTTACTTAGAAAAGTGGGGAAAACCAAACAAACGGAGCCTTCTTTATAATGCTATAAAAATGCTTACGGAGGTTCCATATGCAAGAGAACCGCAGACTGCGACAAATGTGCTGAAATAGACCATGGTGTTGTTGGTCTGATGCCCCTTGCTGCGGCTTTCATCTTCATCCACAAATGGTATGACTATCAGTGGAGCTCTTGGTTCATTTTGCACACTGTTTTCTGGCTCCTCCTCTTTGGTATTCATATTTCTAATTCTATGTATCATCTGTATGTAGTAGATGAAACAAATCAAGCCAACCTAGCTAGTGGGCAACGTTTAATATGTATTTATATTAAAAAGTTTATAATTTTGGCCAAATTGCCTTTTGACCAGCTAATTTATTTATTCTTTTTTACTTTTTTCAATGATATATAAAATGTAATAATTGACACTCATGAGTCATGATTCTCCTCTCTGGGTGTGTTTAAGAGGTATATATTACTCCATTCCATTCATTACTTTAAAAGAATGTCACTCATTTCTCAAAGCCATAGTAAATAAACCTTATAAAAAAGTGTATTTTTAATATTAAAACTGTCAATTTTTCGTTGGTTTATTTATTCCGATTCATTTGAAAGGCAAAAGGGTTCTTATTCAGCTCACTAGAGTGAAATAAATCATTTTCTACAATGCAAATGATTATTTGTTTTTTTTATTGTCAAAGATGCCACTAGTTTCATCAAAATCTTACTCCTATTTTGGTTTCTAGAACTTAGAGGTGAACCCCAAGCAATTGAAGATTTTTGTACTGTACTTCTGGAGATGAAGAATTTTGAGGTCTTCTTTGTGAAATTCTTTGGAAATGTTTTTTTTTCCTTTTCCGAAAGAGTATTATTGTCGTGATATTGCCTTGAAGTGGGACGTCCCATATTTCCATTTATGGAATGGGCACTTTGAAGTGGGACGTCCCAAAAAGGAAAGTGGACACTTTAAAGTGGGACGGAGGGAGTAAATGTTAGTATACGTTGAATTAGATGAATGAAATGATAATCCGTCCGTCCCGGTTTAAGATTCTTAGTTTGACTTGTTATGAAAACTAAGAAAAAGTAAATGTTTTGAATATTAAAAGTAAAGTAGTAGAGAGAAAGTGGGTAGAGAGTTTTTGTTGTGAGAATTAGGGATGTAAATGGTTCGCTTCAAACAGTAGTTTGAAATGATTCTAAGTTAGTTGATATTTCATCTATTTTGGATTTATCTCGTTTTATTCAAATTACTTATAAGTTACAGACTTACAAAGCATAATGATGTTAAAAAAAAATAAAAAATTGGAGTAAGTTGGTAAATGCTTTCTTATTGAAATGTGTGTCTTGATGAGAGTGGAATCCATTGTTTTATACTCCCTCCATCCCAAAATCTATCTTCATTTTGTTCTTGATTAAGAACAAAAATAGACATTATTTTATGAAGGTAATTATTATTCCCACACACGTTAAAGTTTATTTACTGTAGGAAATGAATAGCTCAAAAGTTGTAATAAGATATACTCATCAATAATGCCCAAGCAAAGGTAGAGAGGATTATTAATATACCCCAATGGCATGGTCATTTGAAAAGTAAACTGTGTCCGAAAGATAGTTGTCCATTCAGTGATAACAAATGCAAGTGAACCAAAATTTGGCCATTTAATTAAACAACATAGTATAACTTGTAGGACATCATGGAATCTTAAAGTAAGTAACTCATGTTTAATAAAGAACGTTCCATATGAGGCTGCTTTCATGCTATAAAACTTCCCAGTTTCATGTACACGTAGATATACTCAAGATTTAAATAGGAACATGAATATGCAAGAGGACAGAGAAAACAGTGTGCGAGATGATATAAGAGCTTCCCTGATAGTGATACCTCAGGGTGAAGATGAAGGCAGCAGCAAGGGGAATCACACAAACACCATGGTCTACTTAAGCACATTTGTTGCAGTCTGTGGTTCTTTAGCATTTGGAACCTGCGTAAGTGTTAACATTAAAACAATCAAAATATCTTCCATATATGCTTGCTCACATATGAAAAACCTTGTTATCACTACGCTGCAATACACATTTTTTTTCTTTTTTGGGCTTTATGAAATTTTCAGTTGGGCTACTCATCACCAACTGAAACTGCTATCAGGAAAGATCTAAATCTGACGATAGCTGAGGTAAGTCAAGTCCACAAGAAGACCCAATCTCAAATAAGCACTTCCTCCGTCCCAACCATTTTCTTTTTATAAATTTGCTCATTCCTTTTGGGACAGCGGTAGTACTTTCAATTGAAATGAACTCTTCTATGTGTACTTGTCTGTAGTATTCATTGTTTGGTTCCATACTGAATATTGGCGGAATGATTGGTGCAATCACAAGTGGCTACCTGGCTGACCTCTTTGGTCGCAAAGGGGTAATGACTTTACAATAAGTTGCAACCATCACAATTCGTTGTCTTTTCTCTTACAAAATCTTGTGAAATCATGTGGTTAGGCGATGCGAGTAGGGAGCACTTTATGTGCAGTGGGGTGGCTAGCAATTTTCTCTGCTGATGTATGTATATATTGTCCGTCTTGCTCTTATTCATTTCAGCTTCTAGCTTCAACAGCCAAAATGTGATTCACCTGACGTTTTTCCTTAAACACTTTAAAAAGGGACCCGTTGCACTGGACATTGGAAGGCTGGCAAATGGATATGGAATGGGAGTCTTTTCCTACGCGGTACATCAAACCTCATGTCTGATATGTGCAGTATTATATCATCTGTAATGACATAAATAAGCCAAGTCTCACACTCTGTGAGGTCTAGGGTTTGATCCCTCTCCTAGCCTCCTGGGCTTGAGACATCGTAAAAAAAATCTTACAATATTAATATGTGGATGACAAGGTACCTGTGTTTGTAGCTGAAATTGCACCCAAGAATCTGCGAGGAGCATTAACAACCACACATGAGGTATCAAAATTTGGAAACACCTTTATATAGATTAATACGGTTTTGTTTACATTCCGCATTCAAGAATTACTTGTCTACCCCACAGCTCATGACCGTCATTGGCGTGTCTATTGCAACCATATTAGGGACAGTACTAACATGGAGGCCCTTAGCTTTAACAGGTGATTATGAAACCAACCTAATTGTGGATTCAGTTACAAAATTATTTCACAGAGGGACTTGGTCAGCTCTAATGTGGTTGCTTGCAGGATTAATTCCGTGTACCATTATGCTTTTGGGTCTCTTGCTTATACCAGAGTCTCCTAGATGGCTGGTAAGACTGCAGAGAGAAAATATTTGATGTTTTCACATACCAATTCTAGAATGAAGTCAAGAAATGACTGTTCCAACTTGTGCAGGCTAAGATGGGAAATAAGGAAGGGTTTGAAGTTTCATTGAGGAAACTTCGCGGAAAAGATTCTGATATATCCGAGGAGACAGATGAAATCCAGGTTCGTAACCCTTAACATTAAACTCTAATTCTCTTATCTTCACTGGGATGGTGAGATTTTATTATTTTGTTGACAGGACTACATAGAAACTCTCGAGAAGCTTCCGAAAGCCAATATTCTGGATTTGTTTCAAAGGAGATACATGCGCCCTGTCATTGTAAATATGCCTTTTTGCCAATAGTTACCTTTCTGTATTAACTACTCCGTCACAAAATGAATGTCCAAAAAAATCAAATTTGCTCTTGATCAAGAGTAATTTTAAAATTCTTTTGGACATTCATTTTGGGACAGAGGTAGTACTAAAATTGATTGAACATAAACTTATATAATTTCCTTGAATCCTTAAAAGAGAACACTCATTATAGGATGGAGGAAGTACAATATTTACGGATAACTTGTCCTTGTCATTTCCATGTTTAACCTAGTGCTGCTTGTTGATTATTCCAAAACAGATAGGAGTAGGGCTAATGTTTGCTCAACAGTTTGGGGGAATTAACGGAATCCTTTTCTATGCCAGTAGCATTTTTGAATTGGCAGGTAAATCCTTGGTTTGAGAAAAAATTGGAATTCCAATTCATCCTCTAATTGCTCAGTGAATCTCTGAAAAACCACAGAACATCAACTCGCGTTTTCAATAGAAAAATCACATGATAACTTTGAATGCTGAATTGTTTCACAGAATAACTTTGATTTATGTTTTTTCCAGGATTTTCTCCCAAAGTTGGAACTGTAATTCTTTCTGTTATTCCGGTAATCAGTTATCAGTTCTCGCTCAAACAATTCT
Source organism: Adenophora triphylla var. japonica (assembly GCA_022495995.1). Classification (NCBI taxonomy): domain Eukaryota; kingdom Viridiplantae; phylum Streptophyta; class Magnoliopsida; order Asterales; family Campanulaceae; genus Adenophora; species Adenophora triphylla. The sequence continues at coordinate 288,332 of JAFEMH010001442.1, forward strand.
TTCTAGTTCAAGAAATTTCTTTATACAAGCAACTGTTTTCAAATGATTCCATTTGTAGTTTATAATATCTGTGTTCAATGTGTAACAGATTGTGATGGTTACTACGAGTGGATCACTCTTTATCGATAAAGCTGGAAGAAAACCACTTCTACTTGTAAATCATAGAACAGAACATCCTTGTATCATATTGCCTATTCTGTCTGGATTTAATCTGATTCTTATCTACTTTCTAGGTTTCTGCATCAGGGCTTTTTCTCGGTTGCATTCTAACAGCAGTTTCATTCTATTTCCTGGTTATGATCGTTTAACTTATCCATAAATGTTTTGATCAGTCTCTTCTTTGAATTTAAATGTTTTAATTTATATGATCCTCTTATGGACCAGACTTATCAAATTGCAATTAAGGCAGTACCATCACTTGCTATGACTGGCCTAATGGTATTTATTAAACTTGCTATCAAATTCCCTCTTTTTAAAATAAATCATACATTTCATCTTCTGATTTCTAACCTTATTAATTCTCAGGTGTTTGTATGTTCCTACGAGATTGGAATGGGATCTGTTTCATCGGTTGTGATGTCCGAGGTATGAAGCACTGTAAAAATCCTCATTATGATTTAACCAATCTGATATTACTGATAATTGTCGTTGTTTTAGATATTCCCTTTAAATGTTAAAGGAATTGCTGGAAGCCTAGCAATGCTAGTGAACTGGTCTTGTTCCTGGGTGGTTTCCTACAATTTTAATTTTCTCATGGCCTGGAGTTCTTATGGTAAGTAAATGTCACAAATAAAGGAACTATGTTCTGGAAAAGAAATTACACGAACTAACTGAAAAATAACGGGAAGAGTGGAAAATCAACAAGGAAAGGCAGAATAAGCCAGTCATATTAGTCTGATAATGTCTAATTATCTTTTAAAATGCATAATGTGAGCACAAACTTACGATTGTGTGTGTGGTTTCAGGCACGTTCCTTCTTTTTGCTGGAGGAAATATACTTGTGATCTTGTTTGTAATGAAGGTGGTACCTGAAACAAAAGGGAGAACGTTGGAACAAATACAGACTGCCATTAACGCACAATGAAGTTGTGAGATGGGAATAAATGCTCATGATCATTAGATGGTCTATTGCTTCTTCTAGTATGTTTTTTTTTGTTTGAAACGATTCCGGCCCAAAGTTGTAAATCGTCATTAACCTCAGAAAAAGCTTCTGATGAAAATCATTTGCCAGTTGTACCATTAAGTAACTATATGAATAAATTGGGAGACCATTTCCAGTTTTCCACCGATAGAAACAACAGTAACAAACACTAGAACAAATGTCAAAGGTAGCAGCCATAAGAACAACTTGTACAATTCGGAGTGGACAACTTGTAACATAATCATTTGTTTTTAGAATAAGAGGTTTGAGATGCAAAATCCACATGTCATTAACCTCGGAAGAATTGGAAAGATGAACTGTAAGTCATTGGTAATCACTTAACCAAGGAATTTGTCAAAAATTGTAGAAACTTCAATGAATCAACACTCATTCTGAATTTGCAATTTCCTTCATCTGGTAACACTAGAACAAATGTCAAAGGTAGCAGCCATAAGAACTGTTGGAAAAAAGTGTGTTTTGAAGGAAATAATGAGTTATTTTCTTAATTTGTTATTTGTTAAAATGACAAATTGATTGTTGGATTGTGTTCTACTCCATGAGTACATTAAAATCATATATTCATTTGTTCAAAATGGTTGAGAAATGAAGGCTCAAAGTGAATGGGTTGGAATGGGTAAAATGTGGTTATCCCACATTGGAAAAAGATGAAAAAGTGGCTAAGTTTAAATACTCCTACACTTTGGTAGGGAGTAAGATTGTGGTACATAGAGGCTCTCTCTCGCGCACAGGTGCGCAGGGGGGGGTTGCAAATTATGGACCGAAATAGACTTCGGACTACCGAACTCATGTGCATGCGCGTCCTACGGACACGAATGTAGCTCCGAAATCTTTGTCATGCGCGAGCCCACTTTTTGTAATTTTTTCCAAAACTTGATAGGCCCAGGAGTGAGGCGGGCGCACGGACCTGCCGTGACGGCGCCTCGACTCCAAGTAGGTGCGGCTCATTTGTAACCATTACGAGGCGGGCGCCTCGCGTTCCACGAGGCGGCGCACAGGCTCCAGTGGATCTACGAGGAAATAGTTTTACATTTTGTAACTGACTCAAAAGGCATTAATGAAGGTAAATTCAATGACCATTATAAGCTAAAAGGGAGGTAATGAGCAAAATAATTATGCAATTATGTTGAAATAATTGTATTAATTAAGAAAATTAAAACATGGTTTAATTTTCTGTTATCTCCTTGGATTATATAATGGCAAGAGAAACACACAGATTTTTCAGAAATTCTCCTCTCTCAATTTCGTTGCATATTGTTCATCTTTTCCTTGGCCTCCTTGCATTGCATTTGTGGTGATAAAGTTCAAGCATCGACTTCAGTTCGCCGGAGGTCCAATTGTGCAACCACCGTCCGGTTACTCCGTTTCATCCTGGGAGACAAGTGTTCCGTAACAACTCAAGCACAACGTGGTGAGGGGGCGTAATTTGTCTTAAGGAGAGTGTGATTTCACACGACTCGGATTTCAACGACAAATTCATTTTCTTCTCTTGTATTTTCTATTTCTGTTTTAAATTAGTTTCTATATTTCCAGCAGAGATTTTGTAATAGTTATTCCAACAATCTTAAGACAAATTATTGTCTCTTCGTTGGAAGGAAAACTATTTAAAACAGTGAACTAAACTTGTTTGTTTTGTTTCAGATGGCTACTCAATCAAACGTGGAAACCAACGCTGGGAACAACTCCGAGAATCCTCGTGTGGAGGAAGCGCTTCGTGTGGAAACCAACTCTCAAAGGGTGGTTGTCCAAACTGTTTCGAACCATCATGGTGAGAAACCGGAAAAGTTTGTTGGCCAAGACTTTAAAAGATGGCAACAAAAGATGCTTTTCTATTTGACTACCTTGAACTTAGCGAGATTTCTTAAGGAAGATCCGCCACAGTTGGGTGAGAATGAGACGGATGGGCAAGCCATCTCGGCTCTTGATGCTTGGAAGCATTCCGAGTTTCTTTGCAGAAATTACATCCTTAATGGATTGTCGGATACGCTATACAATGTGTATAGTGTTAAGAAAACTGCAAAGGAACTATGAGAGTCCTTGGAATATAAGTATAAGATCGATGACGTGGGCACAAAGAAATTCATTGTGGGCCATTTTCTTGATTATAAAATGGTGGACTCAAAATCTGTTAAAAGTCAAGTGAAAGAGTTACAAATAATAATTCATGAAATTTATGCCGAAGGTATGGTAATTAGTGAAAGCTTTCAAGTGGCGGCAATAATTGAAAAGTTGCCTCCCGCTTGAAAAGATTTCAAGAATTATCTTAAACACAAACGAAAAAAAATGAATGTTGAAGCGCTTGCTATTCGTCTTCGGATTGAGGAAGAGAATAGGATTGCGGAAAAGAAGTTGAATAATCTTCTTGTGGCGAAAGCCAATGTTGTGGAGCATGTTGATAGCTTGAGGCCGATGGCGAGGCAAATGGCAAAGCTAAAGGCAAGTTTGGTCCCAAAGGGTGGTTCTAGTTTGAAACGAAAGGGAGGAATCTCCAAGAAGAAGTTCGGTGGAACTTGTTACAATTGTGGCATTGTGGGCCACAAGTCTTCGAGTGTAGGAAGCGAAGAAACAAGCGAAACATGGTGGATGTCATCTCGAATGAAGTTTCCGATATGCGCTTGGCGGCGGTAATTTACGAGGTGAATTTGGTGGGTTGAGCCAAATCAGTGGTGGATTGACACCGGTGCTACTAGGCATGTTTGCTCAAACAAGGAAATGTTTAGTAGTTTTGAAGACCTTGAAAATGGTGAGAAATTGTTCATGGGAAATTCTGCCACCTCCGATGTGAAAGGTCAAGGAAAGGTGGTGCTTTGAAGTTGACTTAGGGAAAGAGTTGACTCTCAACAATGTGCTCTATGTGCCCGAAATCCGGAAAAATTTGGTGTCCGGATCGCTTTTGATTAAACATGAATTTCGTGTTGTGTTTGAATCCGATATGGTTACTTTGTCTAAAAGTGGAATGTTTGTAGGCAAAGGTTATGTTTGTGATGGTTTGTTTAAGCTTAGTGCTATGGTTGTAAAAAGCAATGTAATGGCTACTAAGCCTAAGGTGAATGAGATGAATAAGAATAATTCTTCCGTTTACTTGCTTGAGTCTTCCAATTTGTGGCATGGTAGACTAGGACATGTTAACTATGATACTATACGTAGATTAATTAACATGAATTGCATACCAAAATGTAAAATAGACTACAAACATAAATGTGAAACTTGTGTAGAGGCAAAGTTTACAAAACCTCCGTTCCATTCGGTTGTAAGAAATAATGAACCACTTGAGTTGGTTCATACGGATTTATGTGACTTCAAGTCAACACAAACACGAGGGGGCAATAAGTACTTTATGACTTTTGTTGATGATAGCACAAAATATTGTTATGTGTATCTTCTCAAAAGTAAAGATGAGGCTATAGAAGTTTGTTCTCTATAAAAATGAAGTTGAAAATCAACTCAACCGGAAAATAAAGGTCATAAGAAGTGATCGTGGTGGTGAGTATGAATTCCCTTTTGAAGGTATTTGTGCTCAACATGGGATAAAACATGTTACAACACCACCATACACCCCACAATCAATGGAGTTGCCGAACGGAAAAATCGGACTCTAAAGGACATGATGAATGCCATGTTAATAAGTTCGGGGTTACCGGATAACATGTGGGGAGAGGCCGTCTTGTCGGCAAATTATGTGTTAAATAAAATGCCCCGAAAGAAAATAAATAAGAGCCCCTATGAATTGTGGCATGGAAGAGTGCCGTCATACCCAATACATGCGAGTGTGGGGGTGTCTTGCAAAGGTTTCAATACCACCTCCCAAAAAGGTGAAAATTGGACCAAAAACTATTGATTGCATATTTATTGGGTATGCTCACAATAGTAGTGCTTATAGGTTTCTTGTGCATGAATCGAAGATTCAAGATATACACAAGAATACTATAATGGAGTCAAGAAATGCTTCTTTCTTTGAGAATGTGTTTCCGTGCAAAAGAGATGATGCAAGTTCATCTAAACGGAGACATGATTGATAGAAGAAGAAGAAGTCGAAGGAACAAATCATCATGATGAAAATGATGAAGCGGAGGTAGAACCTCGACGGAGCAAACGAGGTAGGGTAGAAAAATCTTTTGGCCCAGATTTTCTAACCTATATGCTTGAAAGTGAACCACAAAGTTATAAAGAGGTCGTGAGCTCTTAGAAGGACCTTTGTGGAAAGAGGCCATTAAAAGTGAGATTGATTCCATTTTACAAAATCACACTTGGGAATTAGTGGATCTTCCTCCAGGAAGTAAACCACTAGGATATATGTGGATTTTTAAAGAAAAATGAAGACGGATGGAACAGTTGACAAGTATAAGGCAAGACTTGTAATTAAAGGTTACAAGCAAAAGGAAGGCCTTGATTACTTTGATACATATTCTCCGATTACGAGAATAACATCCATAAGAATTGTACTTGCGATAGCCGCATTGCGGAATCTTGAAGTACATCAAATGGATGTTAAAACAGACCTTTCTAAATGGGGATTTAGAAGAGGAAATTTACATGGAGCAACCGGAAGGATTTTACTGCGCCGGGGCAAGAAAATAAAGTGTGCAAGTTAGTAAAGTCATTGTATGGCTTGAAACAAGCACCAAAACAATGGCATCAAAAGTTTGATCAAGCCATGATGGAAAGTGGATTTAAAATAAATGAATGTGACAAATGTATCTATGTTAGAGACACGGGAAATGGCTACGTCATTTTGTGTCTTTATGTAGATGACATGCTTATCATAGGAAGTTGTGATAAAATGATAAAGTCCACTAAAGATATGTTGAACTCAAAGTTTGACATGAAAGATATGGGGTTAGCCGACGTAATCCTTGGCGTGAAAATTTCAAGAATGTCAAATGGACTTGCTTTAAGCCGGATCACATTATGTGGATAAAATTCTTGAGAAATTCGGCAAGGATGACTTAGCTATTGCTAGAACCCCAATAGACATGAGTCAACATCTATCGAAGAATAGAGGTGACACGGTTTCTCAAGTTGAATACTCGAGAATCATTGGAAGTCTAATGTACTTGATGAGTTGTACTAGACCGGATATTGCTTACACGGTTAGCAAGGCGAGTCGGTATACAAGTAATCCGGAGCGGAACATTGGAATGGTATAGTGAGAGTACTAAGGTACTTAAGATATACTCGCGATTATGCTTTACACTATACTAGACATCCAGCGGTAATCGAAGGATATAGCGATGCTAATTGGATATCCGATATAAAAGACTCAAGGTCTACAAGCGGATTTGTGTTTACATTAGCGGGGCTGCTATATCATGGAAATCTTCTAAACAAACGGTTATAGCTAGATCCACGATGGAATGCGAGTTTATAGCGTTAGATAAATGTGGTGAAGAGCCGAGTGGCTACGCCAATTTATAGAAGATATTCCAAGATGGACGAAGCCCGTGCCATCAATATGTATACATTGTGATAGCCAATCGGCGGATTGGAAGGGCACACAATCATATGTATAATGGTAAGTCTAGACACATTCGTCGAAGACATAATACCATTAGACAACTACTCTCAAGCTGGTACAATATCCATTGACTATGTTAAGTCGAAAGGAGAATTTAAGCGGATCCAGATTAACGAAAGGGTTAAATAGAGAGTTAGTTGAAAGCTCGACGAGGGAATGGGACTTAAGCCTCTTAAAAGTTAAACACGGCGGAAAACCCAATCTAGATATTTGGAGATCCCAAGAACTAGATTGATGGGACAACCTAGCTTGTTAAAAGACTTGTAGCGTCATTTGTGGGGGAATCGGCCCCAAGTCCATTCCTGTTAGTGACATCCCGAAAGGACGAGGATAAGCGTATGGCTTTTAATGATTCTTACGCGTCGAAAAATTCGAGCGGGGTAATACGGGTTACCTTTAAGAAATCACCTATGTGAGAGAGAAGTGGGGCCAATTCGAGGAGAATTGTGTTGAAGCTCAATTCTTGGTGTATGTTCAGGGCCATGATTGAACATAGCTATGAGAATTGAAGTATGTTAGGACGATACTTGTGTCAAGCGTATGATCGGCTACACAAAAAGCATAACGATTCAAGGACATCGCGTCTATCGATTTGCGAGTAGAGTAAATATGCTTGTACGAGCGAAGATTCAATGGGCATTCCCACATCTTCGTATGCAAGTTTTTAAATCTGTAGGGCTTTATCACCAATTTCGCATTATTTCTTCATGTAGGGGATTGTTGGAAAAAAGTGTGTTTTGAAGGAAATAATGAGTTATTTTCTTAATTTGTTATTTGTTAAAATGACAAATTGATTGTTGGATTGTGTTCTACTCCATGAGTACATTGAAATCATATATTCATTTGTTCAAAATGGTTGAGAAATGAATGAGATATGAAGGCTCAAAGTGAATGGGTTGGAATGGGTAAAAATGTGGTTATCCCACATTGGAAAAAGATGAAAAAGTGGCTAAGTTTAAATACTCCTACACTTTGGTAGGGAGTAAGATTGTGGTACATAGAGGCTCTCTCTCGCGCACGGAGTGCGCGAGGGGGTGCAAATCATGGACCGAAATAGGCTTCGGACTACCGAACTCGTATGCGTGCGCGTCCTGCGGACACGAATGTAGCTCCGAAATAGCACTTTGTCCGCGCGAGCCCACTTTTTACATTTTTTCCAAAACTTGACCCAATATTTGGAGGTGAGGCGGGCGCTGGACTGCGGCGGGCGCCTCGACTCCGGTAGGTGCGGCTCATTTGTGACCATTACGAGGCGGGCGCCTCGCGTTCCAGGCGGGCGCACAGGCTCCGGTGGCTCTACGAGGAAATGGTTTTGCCTGTTTTGTAACGGCTCAAAAGGCTGTTAATGAAGGGGTAAATTCCAACGGCCATATAAGCGTAAAAGGGAGGTAATGAGCAAAATAATTATGCAATTATGTTGAAATAATTGTATTAATTAAGAAAATTAAAACATGGTTTAATTTTACATTTATCTCCTTTGATTATATAATGGCAAGAACACAACAAGAGAAACACATTTTCCAAATTCTCCTCTCTCAATTTCGTTGCATATTGTTCATCTTTTCCTTGGCCTCCTTGCATTGCATTTGTGGTGATAAAGTTCAAGCATCGACTTCAGTTCGCCGGAGGTCCAATTGTGCAACCACCGTCCGGTTACTCCGTTTCATCCTGGGAGACAAGCGTTCCGTAACAACTCAAGCACAACGTGGTGAGGGGGCGTAATTTGTCTTAAGGAGAGTGTGATTTCACACGACTCGAATTTCAACGACAAATTCATTTTCTTCTCTTGTATTTTCTATTTTTGTTTTAAATTAGTTTCTATATTTCCAGCAGAGATTTTGTAATAGTTATTCCAACAATCTTAAAACAAATTATTGTCTCTTCGTTGGAAGGAAAACTATTTAAAACAGTGAACTAAACTTGTTTGTTTTGTTTCAGATGGCTACTCAATCAAACGTGGAAACCAACGCTGGGAACAACTCCGAGAATCCTCGTGTGGAGGAAGCGCTTCGTGTGGAAACCAACTCTCAAAGGGTGGTTGTCCAAGCTGTTTCGAACCATCGTGGTGAGAAAGCTAGGAAAAGTTTGTTGGCCAAGACTTTAAAAGATGGCAACAAAAGATGCTTTTCTATTTGACTACCTTGAACTTGGCGAGATTTCTTAAGGAAGATCCGCCACAGTTGGGTGAGAATGAGACGGATGGGCAAGCCATCTCGGCTCTTGATGCTTGGAAGCATTCCGAGTTTCTTTGCAGAAATTACATCCTTAATGGATTGTCGGATACGCTATACAATGTGTATAGTGTTAAGAAAGCTGCAAAGGAACTTTGGGAGTCCTTGGAATATAAATATAAGATCGATGACGGGCACAAAGAAATTCATTGTGGGCCGTTTTCTTGATTATAAAATGGTGGACTCAAAAGCTGTTAAAAGTCAAGTGGAAGAGTTGCAAATAATCATTCATGAAATTCATGCCGAAGGGATGGTAATTAGTGAAAAGCTTTCAAGTGGCGGCAATAATTGAAAAGTTGCCTCCCGCTTGGAAAGATTTCAAGAATTATCTTAAACATAAACGAAAGAAATGAATGTTGAAGCGCTTGCTATTCGTCTTCGGATTGAGGAAGAGAATAGGATTGCGGAGAAGAAGTTGAATAATCTTCTTGTGGCGAAAGCCAATGTTGTGGAGCATGTTGATAGCTCAGGCCAATGGCAAGGCAAATGGCAAAGCTAAAGGCAAGTTTGGTCCCAAAAGGGTGGTTCTAGTTTGAAACGAAGGGAGGAATCTCCAAGAAGAAGTTCGGTGGAACTTGTTACAATTGTGGCATTGTGGGCCACAAGTCTTCCGAGTGTAGGAAGCCGAAGAAACAAGCAAACATGGTGGATGTCATCTCGAATGAAGTTTCCGATATGCACTTGGCGGCGGTAATTTACGAGGTGAATTTGGTGGGTTCAAACCCAAATCAGTGGTGGATTGACACCGGTGCTACTAGACATGTTTGCTCAAACAAGGAAATGTTTAGTAGTTTTGAAGCCCTTGAAAATGGTGAGAAATTGTTCATGGGAAATTCTACCACCTCCGATGTGAAAGGTCAAGGGAAGGTGTGCTTGAAGTTGACTTAGGAAAGAGTTGACTCTCAACAATGTGCTCTATGTGCCGAAATCCGGAAAAATTTGGTGTCAGGATCGCTTTTGATTAAGCATGGCTTTCGTGTTGTGTTTGAATCCGATATGGTTACTTTGTCTAAAAGTGGAATGTTTGTAGGCAAAGGTTATGTTTGTGATGGTATGTTTAAGCTTAGTGCTATGGTTGTTAAAAGCAATGTAATGGCTAACAAGCCTAAGATGAATGAGATGAATAAGAATAATTCTTCCGTTTACTTGCTTGAGTCTTCCAATTTGTGGCATGGTAGACTAGGACATGTTAACTATGATACTATACGTAGATTAATTAACATGAATTGCATACCAAAATGTAAAATAGACTACAAACATAAATGTGAAACTTGTGTAGAGGCAAAGTTTACAAAACCTCCGTTCCATTCGGTTGTAAGAAATAATGAACCACTTGAGTTGGTTCATGCAGTTTATGTGACTTCAAGTCAACACAAACACGAGGGCAATAAGTACTTTATGACTTTTGTTGATGATAGCACAAAATATTGTTATGTGTATCTTCTCAAAAGTAAAGATGAAGGCTATAGAGAAGTTTGTTCTCTATAAAAATGAAGTTGAAAATCAACTCAATAGGAAAATAAAGGTCATAAGAAGTGATCGTGGTGGTGAGTATGAATTCCCTTTTGAAGGTATTTGTGCTCAACATGGGATTAAACATGTTACAACACCACCATACACCCCACAATCAATGGAGTTGCCGAGAGGAAAAATCGGACTCTAAAGGACATGATGAATGCCATGTTAATAAGTTCGGGGTTAGGATAACATGTGGGGAGAGGCCGTCTTGTCGGCAAATTATGTGTTAAATAAAATGCCCCGAAAGAAAATAAATAAGAGCCCCTATGAATTGTGGCATGGAAGAGTGCCTTCATACCAATACATGCGAGTGTGGGGGTGTCTTGCAAAGGTTTCAATACCACCTCCCAAAAAGGTGAAAATTGGACCAAAAACTATTGATTGCATATTTATTGGGTATGCTCACAATAGTAGTGCTTATAGGTTTCTTGTGCATGAATCGAAGATTCAAGATATACACAAGAATACTATAATGGAGTCAAGAAATGCTTCTTTCTTTGAGAATGTGTTTCCGTGCAAAAGAGATGATGCAAGTTCATCTAAACGGAGACATGATTCAATAGAAGAAGAAGAAGTCGAAGGAACAAATCATCATGATGAAAATGATGAAGCGGAGGTAGAACCTCGACGGAGCAAACGAGGTAGGAGTAGAAAAATCTTTTGGCCCGGATTTTCTAACCTATATGCTTGAAAGTGAACCACAAAGTTATAAAGAGGCCGTGAGCTCTTAGAAGGACCTTTGTGGAAAAGAGGCCATTAAAAGTGAGATTGATTCCATTTTACAAAATCACACTTGGGAATTAGTGGATCTTCCTCAGGAAGTAAACCACTAGGATATAGGTGGATTTTTAAAAGGAAAATGAAGACGGATGGAACAATTGACAAGTATAAGGCAAGACTTGTAATTAAAGGTTACAAGCAAAAGGAAGGCCTTGATTACTTTGATACATATTCTCCGGTTACGAGAATAACATCCATAAGAATTGTACTTGCAATAGCCGCATTGCGGAATCTTGAAGTACATCAAATGGATGTTAAAACAGCCTTTCTAAATGGGGATTTAGAAGAGGAAATTTACATGGAGCAACCGGAAGGATTTTACGCGCCGGGGCAAGAAAATAAAGTGTGCAAGTTAGTAAAGTCATTGTATGGCTTGAAACAAGCACCAAAACAATGGCATCAAAAGTTTGATCAAGCCATGATGGAAAGTGGATTTAAAATAAATGAATGTGACAAATGTATCTATGTTAGAGACACGGGAAATGGCTACGTCATTTTGTGTCTTTATGTAGATGACATGCTTATCATAGGAAGTTGTGATAAAATGATAAAGTCCACTAAAGATATGTTGAACTCAAAGTTTGACATGAAAGATATGGGGTTAGCCGACGTAATCCTTGGCGTGAAAATTTCAAGAATGTCAAATGGACTTGCTTTAAGCCGGTCACATTATGTGGATAAAATTCTTGAGAAATTCGGCAAGGATGACTTAGCTATTGCTAGAACCCCAATAGACATGAGTCAACATCTATCAAAGAATAGAGGTGACACGAGTTTCTCAAGTTGAATACTCGAGAATCATTGGAAGTCTAATGTACTTGATGAGTTGTACTAGACCGAGATATTGCTTACACGGTTAGCAAGGCGAGTCGGTATACAAGTAATCCGGAGCGGAACATTGGAATGGTATAGTGAGAGTACTAAGGTACTTAAGATATACTCGCGATTATGCTTTACACTATACTAGACATCCGGCGGTAATCGAAGGATATAGCGATGCTAATTGGATATCCGATATAAAAGACTCAAGGTCTACAAGCGGATTTGTGTTTACATTAGCGGGAGCTGCTATATCATGGAAATCTTCTAAACAAACGGTTATAGCTAGATCCACGATGGAATACGAGTTTATAGCGTTAGATAAATGTGGTGAAGAAGCCGAGTGGCTACGCCAATTTATAGAAGATATTCCAAGATGGACGAAGCCCGTGCCATCAATATGTATACATTGTGATAGCCAATCGGCGATTGGAAGGGCACACAATCATATGTATAATGGTAAGTCTAGACACATTCGTCGAAGACATAATACCATTAGACAACTACTCTCAAGCTGGCACAATATCCATTGACTATGTTAAGTCAAAGGAAAATTTAGCGGATCCGATTAACGAAAGGGTTAAATAGAGAGTTAGTTGAAAGCTCGACGAGGGAATGGGACTAAAGCCTCTGAAAAGTTAAACACGGCGGAAAACCCAATCTAGATGGTGGAGATCCCAAGAACTAGATTGATGGGACAACCTAAGCATTAAAAGACTTGTAGCGTCACTTTGTGGGGGAATCTACCCCAAGTCCATTCCTATTAGTGACATCCCGAAAGGACGAGGATAAGCCTATGGCTTTTAATGATTCTTACGCGTCGAAAATTCGAGCGGGGTAATACGGGTTACCTTTAAGAAATCACCTATGTGAGAGAGAAGTGGGGCCGCTTCGAGGAGAATTGTGTGAGGCTCAATTCTTAGACCCTCTCGCGAGAACCGGGCGTATGTTCGGGGCCATGATTGAACATAGCTATGAGAATTGAAGTATGTTAGGACGATACTTGTGTCAAGCATATGATCGGCTACACAAAAAGCATAACGATTCAAGGACATCGCGTCTATCGATTTGCGAGTAGAGTAAATATGCTTGTACGGCGAAGATTCAATGGGCATTCCCACATCTTCGTATGCAAGTTTTCGTCTGTAGGGCTTTATCACCAATTCCGCATTATTCCTTCATGTGGGGGATTGTTGGAAAAAAGTGTGTTTTGAAGGAAATAATGAGTTATTTTCTTAATTTGTTATTTGTTAAAATGACAAATTGATTGTTGGATTGTGTTCTACTCCATGAGTACATTGAAATCATATATTCATTTGTTCAAAATGGTTGAGAAATGAATGAGATATGAAGGCTCAAAGTTAATGGGTTGGAATGGGTAAAATGTGGTTATCCCACATTGGAAAAGATGAAAAAGTGGCTAAGTTTAAATACTCCTACACTTTGGTAGGGAGTAAGATTGTGGTACATAGAGGCTCTCTCTCGCGCACAGTGCGCGAGGGGGTGCAAATCATGGACCGAAATAGGCTTCGGACTACCGAACTCGTATGCATGCGCGTCCTGCGGACACGAATGTAGCTCCGAAATAACTTGTCCGCGCGAGCCCACTTTTTACATTTTTTCCAAAACTTGACCCAATACTGGGAGTGAGGCGGGCGCCTGGACGGCGGGCGCCTCGACTCCGATAGGTGCGGCTCATTTGTGACCATTACGAGGCGGGCGCCTCGCGTTCCACGAGGCGGGCGCACAGGCTCCGGTGGCTCTACGAGGAAATGGTTTTGCATTGTTTTGTAACGGCTCAAAAGGCATTAATGAAGGGGTAAATTCCAACGGCCATATAAGCGTAAAAGGGAGGTAATGAGCAAAATAATTATGCAATTATGTTGAAATAATTGTATTAATTAAGAAAATTAAAACTTGATTTAATTTTCTGTTATCTCCTTTGATTATATAATGGCAAGAACACAACAAGAGAAAGATACAGTTTTTCCAGAAATTCTCCTCTCAATTTCGTTGCATATTGTTCATCTTTCCCTTGGCCTCCTTGCATAGCCTTCGTGGTGATAAAGTTCAAGCATCGACTTCGATTCGCCGGAGGTCTAATTGTGCAACCACCGTCCGGTTACTCCGTTTCATCACAGGAGGCAAGCGTTCCGTAACAACTCAAGCACAACGTGGTGAGGGGGCGTAATTTGTCTTAAGGAGAGTGTGATTTCACACGACTCGGACATCTTCGACAAATTCTTTCTCTTGTATTTTCTATTTCTGTTTTAAATTAGTTTTTATATAATTCCAGCAGAGATTTTGTAATAGTTATTCCAACAATCTTAAGACAAATTATTGTCTCTTCGTTGGAAGGAAAACTATTTAAAACAGTGAACTAAACTTGTTTGTTTTGTTTCAGATGGCTACTCAATCAAACGTGGAAACCAACGCCAGGAACAACTCAGAGAATCCTCGTGTGGAGGAAGCGCTTCGTGTGGAAACCAACTCTCAAAGGGTGGTTGTCCAAAGCTGTTTCGAACCATCATGGTGAGAAACAGGAAAAGTTTGTTGGCCAAGACTTTAAAAGATGGCAACAAAAGATGCTTTTCTATTTGACTACCTTGAACTTGGCGAGATTTCTTAAGGAAGATCCGCCACAGTTGGGTGAGAATGAGACGGATGGGCAAGCCATCTCGGCTCTTGATGCTTGGAAGCATTCCGAGTTTCTTTGCGAAATTACATCCTTAATGGATTGTCGGATACGCTATACAATGTGTATAGTGTTAAGAAAAGCTGCAAAGGAACTTTGGGAGTCCTTGGAATATAAATATAAGATCGATGACGGGCACAAAGAAATTCATTGTGGGCCGTTTTCTCGATTACAAAATGGTGGACTCAAAAGCTGTTAAAAGTCAAGTGGAAGAGTTGCAAATAATCATTCATGAAATTCATGCCGAAGGGATGGTAATTAGTGAAAACTTTCAAGTGGCGGCAATAATTGAAAAGTTGCCTCCCGCTTGGAAAGATTTCAAGAATTATCTTAAACATAAACGAAAAGAAATGAATGTTGAAGCGCTTGCTATTCGTCTTCGGATTGAGGAAGAGAATAGAATTGCGGAGAAGAAGTTGAATAATCTTCTTGTGGCGAAAGCCAATGTTGTGGAGCATGTTGATAGCTCAGGCCAATGGCAAGGAAAATGGCAAAGCCAATGGCAAGTTTGGTCCCAAAAAGGGTGGTTCTAGTTTGAAGCCAAAGGGAGGAATCTCCAAGAAAAAGTTCGGTGGAACTTGTTACAATTGTGGCATTGTGGGCCACAAGTCTTCCGAGTGTAGGAAGCCAAAGAAACAAGCAAACATGGTGGATGTCATCTCGAATGAAGTTTAGATATGCACTTGGCGGCGGTAATTTACGAGGTGAATTTGGTGGGTTCAAACCCAAATCAGTGGTGGATTGACACCGGTGCTACTAGACATGTTTGCTCAAACAAAGAAATGTTTAGTAGTTTTGAAGCCCTTGAAAATGGTGAGAAATTGTTCATGGGAAATTCTGCCACCTCCGATGTGAAAGGTCAAGGAAAGGTGGTCTTTGAAGTTGACTTCCGGAAAGAGTTGACTCTCAACAATGTGCTCTATGTGCCCGAAATCCGGAAAAATCTGGTGTCCGGATCGCTTTTGATTAAGCATGGCTTTCGTGTTGTGTTTGAATCCGATATGGTTACTTTGTCTAAAAGTGGAATGTTTGTAGGCAAAGGTTATGTTTGTGATGGTATGTTTAAGCTTAGTGCTATGGTTGTTAAAAGCAATGTAATGGCTAACAAGCCTAAGATGAATGTGATGAATAAGAATAATTCTTCCGTTTACTTGCTTGAGTCTTCCAATTTGTGGCATGGTAGACTAGGACATGTTAACTATGATACTATACGTAGATTAATTAACATGAATTGCATACCAAAATGTAAAATAGACTACAAACATAAATGTGAAACTTGTGTAGAGGCAAAGTTTACAAAACCTCCGTTCCATTCGGTTGTAAGAAATAATGAACCACTTGAGTTGGTTCATACGGATTTATGTGACTTCAAGTCAACACAAACACGAGGGCAATAAGTACTTTATGACTTTTGTTGATGATAGCACAAAATATTGTTATGTGTATCTTCTCAAAAGTAAAGATGAGGCTATAGAAGTTTGTTCTCTATAAAAATGAAGTTGAAAATCAACTCAACCGGAAAATAAAGGTCATAAGAAGTGATCGTGGTGGTGAGTATGAATTCCCGTTTGAAGGTATTTGTGCTCAACATGGGATTAAACATGTTACAACACCACCATACACCCCACAATCCAATGGAGTTGCCGAGAGAAAAAATCGGACTCTAAAGGACATGATGAATGCCATGTTAATAAGTTCGGGGTTACCGGATAACATGTGGGGAGAGGCCGTCTTGTCGGCAAATTATGTGTTAAATAAAATGCCCCGAAAGAAAGTAAATAAGAGCCCCTATGAATTGTGGCATGGAAGAGTGCCTTCATACCAATACATGCGAGTGTGGGGGTGTCTTGCAAAGGTTTCAATACCACCTCCCAAAAAGGTGAAAATTGGACCAAAAACTATTGATTGCATATTTATTGGGTATGCTCACAATAGTAGTGCTTATAGGTTTCTTGTGCATGAATCGAAGATTCAAGATATACACAAGAATACTATAATGGAGTCAAGAAATGCTTCTTTCTTTGAGAATGTGTTTCCGTGCAAAAGAGATGATGCAAGTTCATCTAAACGGAGACATGATTCAATAGAAGAAGAAGAAGTCGAAGGAACAAATCATCATGATGAAAATGATGAAGCGGAGGTAGAACCTCGACGGAGCAAACGAGGTAGGGTAGAAAAATCTTTTGGCCCGGATTTTCTAACCTATATGCTTGAAAGTGAACCACAAAGTTATAAAGAGGCCGTGAGCTCTTAGAAGGACCTTTGTGGAAAGAGGCCATTAAAAGTGAGATTGATTCCATTTTACAAAATCACACTTGGGAATTAGTGGATCTTCCTCCGAAGTAAACCACTAGGATATAGGTGGATTTTTAAAAGGAAAATGAAGACGGATGGAACAATTGACAAGTATAAGGCAAGACTTGTAATTAAAGGTTACAAGCAAAAGGAAGGCCTTGATTACTTTGATACATATTCTCCGGTTACGAGAATAACATCCATAAGAATTGTACTTGCAATAGCCGCATTGCGGAATCTTGAAGTACATCAAATGGATGTTAAAAACGGCCTTTCTAAATGGGGATTTAGAAGAGGAAATTTACATGGAGCAACTTAGGAAGGATTTTCTGCGCCGGGGCAAGAAAATAAAGTGTGCAAGTTAGTAAAGTCATTGTATGGCTTGAAACAAGCACCAAAACAATGGCATCAAAAGTTTGATCAAGCCATGATGGAAAGTGGATTTAAAATAAATGAATGTGACAAATGTATCTATGTTAGAGACACGGGAAATGGCTACGTCATTTTGTGTCTTTATGTAGATGACATGCTTATCATAGGAAGTTGTGATAAAATGATAAAGTCCACTAAAGATATGTTGAACTCAAAGTTTGACATGAAAGATATGGGGTTAGCCGACGTAATCCTTGGCGTGAAAATTTCAAGAATGTCAAATGGACTTGCTTTAAGCCGGTCACATTATGTGGATAAAATTCTTGAGAAATTCAAAGAAGGATGACTTAGCTATTGCTAGAACCCCAATAGACATGAGTCAACATCTATCAAAGAATAGAGGTGACACGAGTTTCTCAAGTTGAATACTCGAGAATCATTGGAAGTCTAATGTACTTGATGAGTTGTACTAGACCGAGATATTGCTTACACGGTTAGCAAGGCGAGTCGGTATACAAGTAATCCGGAGCGGAACATTGGAATGGTATAGTGAGAGTACTAAGGTACTTAAGATATACTCGCGATTATGCTTTACACTATACTAGACATCCAGCGGTAATCGAAGGATATAGCGATGCTAATTGGATATCCGATATAAAAGACTCAAGGTCTACAAGCGGATTTGTGTTTACATTAGCAGAGCTGCTATATCATGGAAATCTTCTAAACAAACGGTTATAGCTAGATCCACGATGGAATCTGAGTTTATAGCGTTAGATAAATGTGGTGAAGAAGCCGAGTGGCTACGCCAATTTATAGAAGATATTCCAAGATGGACGAAGCCCGTGCCATCAATATGTATACATTGTGATAGCCAATCGGCGATTGGAAGGGCACACAATCATATGTATAATGGTAAGTCTAGACACATTCGTCGAAGACATAATACCATTAGACAACTACTCTCAATCGGTACAATATCCATTGACTATGTTAAGTCAAAGGAAAATTTAGCGGATCCGTTAACCAAAGGGTTAAATAGAGAGTTAGTTGAAAGCTCGACGAGGGAATGGGACTAAAGCCTACGAAAAGTTAAACACGGCGGAAAACCCAATCTAGATGACTGGAGATCCCAAGAACTAGATTCAATGGGACAACCTAACCGTTAAAAGACTTGTAGCGTCACGTGGGGGAATCTACCCCAAGTCCATTCCTATTAGTGACATCCCGAAAGGACAAGGATAAGCCTATGGCTTTTAATGATTCTTACGCGTCGAAAATTCGAGCGGGGTAATACGGGTTACCTTTAAGAAATCACCTATGTGAGAGAGAAGTGGGGCCGCTTCGAGGAGAATTGTGTGAGGCTCAATTCTTAGACCCTCTCGCGAGAACCGGGCGTATGTTCGGGGCCATGATTGAACATAGCTATGAGAATTGAAGTATGTTAGGACGATACTTGTGTCAAGCATATGATCGGCTACACAAAAAGCATAACGATTCAAGGACATCGCGTCTATCGATTTGCGAGTAGAGTAAATATGCTTGTACGAGCGAAGATTCAATGGGCATTCCCACATCTTCGTATGCAAGTTTTCGTCTGTAGGGCTTTATCACCAATTCCGCATTATTCCTTCATGTGGGGGATTGTTGGAAAAAAGTGTGTTTTGAAGGAAATAATGAGTTATTTTCTTAATTTGTTATTTGTTAAAATGACAAATTGATTGTTGAATTGTGTTCTACTCCATGAGTACATTGAATTCATATATTCATTTGTTCAAAATGGTTGAGAAATGAATGAGATATGAAGGCTCAAAGTTAATGGGTTGGAATGGGTAAAATGTGGTTATCCCACATTGGAAAAAGATGGAAAAGTGGCTAAGTTTAAATACTCCTACACTTTGGTAGGGAGTAAGATTGTGGTACATAGAGGCTCTCTCTAGCGCACAGGTGCGCAGGGGGGGGGTGCAAATCATGGACCGAAATAGGCTTCGTTCTACCGAACTCATGTGCCTGCGGACACGAATGTAGCTCCGAAATAGCCTGTCCGCGCGAGCCCACTTTTTGTAATTTTTTTCCAAAACTTAACCCAATGGAACTGGGAGTGAGGCGGGCGCCTCGACTGCATGAGACCCGGCGCCTCGACTCCGGTAGGTGCGGCTCATTTGTAACCATTACGAGGCGGGCGCCTCGCGTTCCCGAGGCGGGCGCACAGGCTCCGGTGGATCTACGAGGAAATGGTTTTGCACTGTTTTGTAACGGCTCAAAAGGCCATTAATGAAGGGTAAATTCCAATGTACCATATAAGCTGTAAAAGGGAGGTAATGAGCAAAATAATTATGCAATTATGTTGAAATAATTGTATTAATTAAGAAAATTAAAACTTGATTTAATTTTACATTATCTCCTTTGATTATATAATGGCAAGAACACAACAAGTGAAAGATACATTTTTTTCCAGAAATTCTCCTCTCAATTTCGTTGCATATTGTTCATCTTTCCCTTGGCCTCCTTGCATTGCATTCGTGGTGATAAAGTTCAAGCATCGACTTCAGTTCGCCGGAGGTCTAATTGTGCAACCACCGTCCGGTTACTCCGTTTCATCCTGGGAGGCAAGCGTTCCGTAACAACTCAAGCACAACGTGGTGAGGGGGCGTAATTTGTCTTAAGGAGAGTGTGATTTCACACGACTCGGACATCTTCGACAAATTCTTTCTCTTGTATTTTCTGTTTCTGTTTTATTTAGTTTTATATAATTCCAGCAGAGATTTTGTAATAGTTATTCCAACAAATTGTTTTAACAAAAAATCAAACCTTACCATTGATAAACCATTATAAATACTACTAATAATAAATTTTAGATTTTTATTAGAATAATTAAATGGACTTAAATTTAGTGCGCAAAATATCTTCGTACTAACGGAAAAAAAAATAAAAAATTAGCTAGATCATTTCGGGACATCGGAGTATAAATAATACTATATTGTTAAAGTTTCTTCTCCTACAGTATTAACTAGCTATTGATTTTAATTGGGAGTGAAGGAGAGAAAAGAGTATGAGACAGGCATTGGTATTAATACAAGTTTAATGCTGGTACAAGATGACTTTCATCAGTGAGTTCAAAAACAATACCTACTTTTGTGAAATCTACTCCCTTTGTCCCAAAATGAATATGAATGTCCAAAAATTTTCCAGATTTATTCTTGGATCGAGAACAAGTTTTTTTTTTTTGACATTCATTTTGGGACATTGGGAGTATTTATTTTCCTCTACCTCATTCACAAAAAGACACTTACTTGATGGTTATATAACGATTTGTTCCGTGCTTGGCCCAATGATCCTTTAGATCAACTGCATTCGATAAATCATGCCCTTCTCCAGCAAGTCGGCTAAGCAGCTTATTAAACGCACTCCCACTCATCTTTCGACCACCAACGCGTGCATGTTTCTTATCAGGCACTGCCGGAAGTGGATACATTGACATAGTAGTTGTGCAGCAAGAAGACTGCCACCCTCCATTTCCCCACTTGTAGCATGGCCTTATAATACCTGTGCATGAGCAAACAGGTACGGGCATGGTTGTCTCATCAAACGCAACTTGGTTCAACCCCAGGTCCTGGTCCTTCCAGTCCGTCTTGGTCCCATCTAATTGTCGGTTTAGGTCCTCGGGCCCACCATTCCACTCATTTGACTTTTCAAACATTGTATTGTTCAAATCATCAGCTTCCTTCTTAACCCTTTTTGTCTTTGGAGTTTTCTTATTACCATCTGTTAACGCCTTTGGCTCCTTTGCTCGTTTATTATTATTCCTCTTGGGTTTTGGGGGCTCAGGAGCAACTGGAGATAACGGGAGGGTAGAATCGTCCATGTTCATCTTTTTTATGTGCTGTGGAGGTTCGGCCATTTGGGGTTGGGGTTGGGGTTGGTGTTGGTGTTGGTGTTGGTGTTGATGATGTATGTATTGCTGTGGGTGATGCATGTGCTTTATGCCACGTGAGATCTGGCATCCAGGTGGGCATGGGGACATATTCCCACTGTTCAAAGAGTTTTCTCGGTACTGGAGAGTGGCTATGGCATTGTCTCGTTCCATGACAGCATTATTTCGTTCTGCAATTGCTGTATCTCTCTGTAGTATAGCTATGTCCCGTTCTGCCAAGGCTGCCTTCTTTTCGGACATTGCCAAATTTCTTTCTTGAATAGCTGCATCTCTTTCGGCCATAATGGCCATTATTTGCTTCATCGATGGTTGATGCTGCTGCATCAACCACTGAAAAAGTAAACGGGGATCAGTTAGGGAAAGAAGTTACTACAACTTAGTATTAAGGTTCACCATTCTAATCCATACGTCCAAAAAAAGTAGTCTCCCTCTCCTTTTTACTTGTTAATATAAAAAGTTTGACTTGTCAAGTGGGACTATTTATTTGGAATGGAGGGAGTATATTTTTCGAAAAACAGTTCAAGATGAGCATTTCTTTATATGCAGAAATTATTAGCCAGCTAATACCTGGCCCGGAAGTGGTTTATGCCTTCCATTTTCACGATGCCCGTTGTCATCCATTTGATAGACACAGCAGATAGAATGTCAAAATAAACCACGACTAATCGTGCAGCACAGTCTCGAGAGGGCACCACAAAATAGTTATCCACATCTGGAGCTCTGTAAAAAAAACCTTTGAAGAAAAATGGGAAAATAATTCAGTTTAAAAGTTTGAGTCTGACATACATTGATAAAAGAGGATGAAGAGTTTGTTTCAACAAACAAAAGAATGCACAATTAATTGTTACAAGCGGGATGATATTGAAGTAGAAGCCTGTCCTTTTGCCATGCGTTCTCTGTCCACATTATGTTAGTAATGCATCAGCCTAATACTTTATAAAAGCTAGTCTAATATTGAATGCAAAGTACGTATCTACAAATATAAACAACAAGTAATGACCTAATAATTATAAGGAAGCAATATCAATTACATTGTTTCTGAGCGAGTAAACATTTTAACAAATAAATTTAAAAGATTAAGTGCAGTTTGTAGCCAGCTTATTTGGAGTGGCTTTTAAAAATATACTCCCTCCGTCCCTAAATGTTTGTCCCATTTCCCCTTTTCCTTTGTCCCAAAAAGTTAGTCTCATTTCCAAAATTAAAGCTTCAAAATAACTAAATTTTCAAAACTTGTAACATTTAGGGACGGAGTATTACAAAACGGCGGTGTATATTATCAATAATTTTCAAAGCGTTCGTAAAAATAACCAAAATTAAAGCTTCAAAATCACTAAATTAAAATGTTTGAAAAGTCAAATGGGACAAACATTTAGGGACGGAGGGAGTAGTTTGTTTTTAAGCTTAGAAGCTAATACGCTATAAGCTAATTACAACTCCTATAAATCCTTAAAACCCGTGAGGCTTTTCCTAATTATGGAACCAACAGTTTGATTGATGAGCATTTTTACATCCCCAATTTGCACTCTGTCCAATCCAGCTTCCCTTACCAGTTGTTGTTTGGGACGGACAAAAAAGGAAAGTGTGACATTTATTATAGAACGGAGGGAGCATTAAATTCCCTTAAATTCCCTTCCGAATCACTTCAAGGATTACATCCTATCCCAAACATACAACCTAATTGCTCGAAATTCAGTCTAAGCTAAGAAGAGTTCTTTCGTCCAAATATCAAATCAAGGATCCATTAAGGAAAATTAACATAGATATGATAGCATACACAGAAACGAGAAACTGTGTATCCGTATCACAAAGCATGAAAACCAAGCCAAATTCCATCTCAATTCTACCAAATTAATCAACAACAGCATAAAAATCTTACACTATTACAAAAATAAAAAGCCGATAAAGCCCAAAATTAGCTCAATTCCATGAAAAGAGACATCCAAATGCAAAAATATCACAAGGAAGATGTAATCCAAAACACCAAACAAACACAATATCAGTCAGAACAGAGCTTCATGCGGATAAATAGGAACATAAGGAAAAATTAATCATAAAAAAGCACAAAAAAGAGCAGTAAACAAATTATTACATACATGAATAAATAAACACAATCGGTGAAGAAACAAACCGGAAATTGGAGAGGTAGAAGGAGAATTTTGGAAGCTTACAGTGAGAAATTAGGGATGGAGGAGAGAGATGTAAAGGTCCAAACCCTAAAGATTGAAGAGGGGAGAGGTGGAAGAAGAAGAAGAAGAAACTCTTGTGTTTGTTGTCCAGAGAGTTGGTGGAAGGGGCTTGGAAGAATGACTCACTCACTGCCAAAACACACACTACACATACTACTCTTTTCTTTTTTTTTTTTTTTTTTTTTTCTCTTCGCATAATTTATGTCGGAACTTAATTGAGTGTTAATTAATCATATTGTTGAAAAAAGATGAAAAAGTTAAAAGTATTTATATTACTGACTCATCAAATAACAGGTCAGATGGAAATTTCTATTGAATATTATAATTATTTATAGTTATTAATTTTATTTTTGGATATTACCAACAATTGTTCCATCAGTTTTAAACGTTATGTATTTTTTGTTTCAAAATCAAAATTGAAGAGTAGTGAAATTCAAATATCTCACCTACTCCATCCGCCCGCCCAAAAGGGCATTTTTGTGTACTTGCACAAAAATTAAGAAAAATGATGTAGGAAAGAGAAAAAGTGTATTTCCTCCGTCCCACGATTCTACGCACTTTTTGTGCCGGCACGAGAATTAAGGTAAAAGGTGATAAAGGTAATGTGTTGTGAGTGTAAAAGTAAAATAGGAAAGAGAATAGTAAATTTGAAAAGTGTTGTGAGTAGAGGGAAGTGGGTCCCATTTTCATTTTGGGAAAGTGCAGATTATTGTGGGACGCCTAAAATGAGTCTTTTTACGAATTATTGTGGGACGAAGGGAGTATAATGGAATAAATGTTGTGAGTAAAAGATGAAGTAGGAAAGAGAAAGTGGAGTAGGAAATAATTAGTTGATAGTATTTATTATGAGAGTATGACAAGTGGGTTCCACAAATAAAAAAGTAATAAAAAACTTTCCATTTTTGAATTATGTCCTTTTAAATGAGACGCCCAAAAAATAAATTTGTGCCCTTTCGAGCGGGACGAAAGGAATATATAATACTCCGTCCGTCCCGGTCTAAATATCCCAAAATGGTCCATGCACGGGAATTAAGGAATGTGATGTATGAAAGAGAAAAAGTTTAAATGTTGTGAGTATGAAAAGTGATGTAGGAAAGAGAAAGTGGGGTAGGGAATAGTTAGTGAATATTTATTGTGAGTATGACAAGTGGATCTCACAAATAAAAAGTAATAAAAAACTTTCCTTTTTTAGGTTAGAACATTTTAAATGGAACACCCAAAAAGGAAAGTTGGGACTTGTGTTAGACACAATCTCCGTAAGAAGTAATTGCCCGCACTGGTGCTAACGGTAATTGACAATCTTCTCGTAAGATGCAACGACTTTACAAACGTTAGTAGAAGCACTTCAAACTAACGACTTCGGCGAACAAACTAACTGTTTGGAACTTCTGAACTTGAAAGGAATATTTATGCTTCATTATGCTTTCTCTCTCTAATTGCTATTGAATGCTAAATCACTGAATGAATGAAATGAGGATTGACAAACTGCAGGGAACTATTTATAGATAATGACGAGTTGGGGTGCCTTTTGGGATTAGACACTATTGGTACCTGGTGGATTCTGGACCGTCAGATCAGATTCTGGTGAAAGGCTCAGATCTGTTGGATCGGACCCACCCATTCCTAAGGGGCACGGGTTAGGGGTGTGCAACAAAACCGAAAAATCGAAAAAACCGAACCGAGCACACCCCTAACGATTTTAGGCTAAAATCGAAACCGAACCGAAAGATATCGATTTTTGTATTTTAAAACCATTAATCTTCGGTTTAATTTGGTTTCGATTTTATTCGATCGAAACCCGCTGGAATTTTGAAAACAGACAGGAAATGCTCGAACAAACGAACGAACAAAAATGGAGAAGAATAATTATCAAATTGGAGTTTGTAGTTGAAAGAACACTTACCATGCCCGTTCCAAGCTGACTTTTGGAGCTAGAAGAAGATTAGATCTGGCTAGAAGGAGGTGGAGTGACAGCCAGATCTGTAAAATTTTCTTGAAGCTTCCTTCTTCAAAACGAGGGGTTGATCGGAGAAAAGGTTTGGCCGGAGAATGAATTGGCCGTAGAGAGAGAAACATGGTGTGTGTGTGTGTAAGAGAGAGAGAGTGTGTTTGGAGAGAAAGAATACGTGTGTGCGCAAGTTTGTACTTGTCCTAAAAATATTGGGTTGCAGCCAAAAGAGTGATGAGATACCTACAAAACACTAAGGACTATATTCTTACATATACAAAGTCGAATCATCTTGAGATCATTGGGTATTCTGATTCCGATTTTACTGGATATCAAGATAGTCGAAAATCGACATCTGATTATGTCTTCACGTTAGTCGGTGGAGCAATATTTTGGAGAATTGCCAAGCAAATACTTGTGACTTTCTCTACCATGGAAGCCGAGTTTGTTGCTTGTTACGAAGCATCCAAAAAGGACTGCGAATTGTCAATGGTGTTGAAAAACCACTCAAGTTATATTGTGACAATCGGGCTGCAGTATTGTATTCTAACAACAACAAGAGTTCATCTAGATCTAAGCATATAGATATCAAGTTTTTTGTTATTAGAGAAAAAGAGTACAAAATGGACAAATAGAAATACAACTTATAGGAACAAACTCCATGTCAGCGGATCCGTTTACTAAAGCGTTATCTCCTTTAGCGTTTCACGAACATACCGCTCATATGGGTGTAACATTTTTTGATAACATTTAATATAGTGGGAGTTTATGTTGTACTTTCATTTGATTATTTTATATCTATTAATGATTGATCTCATTTGGTTAAGTAAGACTAGTTGGAGGAATATATATACATGCTTCCAGGGGCGGAGCCAGGGCACTTCCCCCCCCCCCCCAGCGGCGGAAGTGCAGTGGAATTTTTTTTTTGCCCCCCCCCCATATTTTTTTGTTATATATAATTAACTTCAAGATTAACACCAGTGAGTAGTGTGTTTCAGTGGTAGAAGGGGTGAAGTTAAAGTCTTTGGTGTTTCTTTTTAAATCCATGTTCGAGCCCTGCTACCTACATTTTCAATTAATTTTATTTGTCCTCCATCTTTGCTATTCTCTATCTCTCTCTCTCCATTCATTTCTCTTAACAGTTTTGTTTTTCTCTTTCTCCTAATTTCCTCACATTTTTTCAATCTTAATTAATTAGTTAGGTTTTTCCCATTTTTTTTGTTTTTGGTCTTTCTTCCTATTATCCCAAGTTTAATTAGCAAATTTGAATTTCTTTTTTGTACGAGTAATATATTTTAATAAATTGTTTGCGTTAAATACTTCAACATTATTTCAATCGTTCTTTGAATTACTTACTTTTATCATTTTTGTTAACTTTCTTAATTCTTTACATTTTTAACTAAAATACATTGTATTTCATGGATCCGACCCATTTTTTACTTATTCGACCCGATTTTTTTTTTTTTTGGGGCGCTGCCCCCGAAACCCCATGTAATCTTGCCCCCCCTCGGGCAATTCCTGGCTCCGCCCCTGCATGCTTTAATATATTCATCAATTTTCCATTCTACACATCTATACTTAATCTATGTCAGTTAGTTGGATATATATATATATATATATATATATATATATATATATATATATATATATATGTGTGTGTGTGTGTGTGTGTGTGTGTGTGTGTGTGTGTGATTAATGCGGGTTTAGTTGCGAATCAATTACAACAACTGCCCCTTTAGTCCTTATACTTATAAAACTAATGGACGGGATTGTTGAATGAAAATAAAAGTATACATAAGAATTGTCATTTAACATTATAAATACAATTTTATAAGGATTTATTAAGTACAACACACATGTTTGGACAATCCAAGTGGGAGATTGTTAGAACATGGATTGCAAAATATGTATGCTTGATAAATATACATAAACATGTAGACGTACATCTATAAATCATAAATATAATGATGTATAAAGTATATAAATTAATCAATGTGTAGAATTTTCGAAGTAAAAATTACCTATTTATGATCGACAAAAGGTAACCTTTTTACTACTTCATGTGAAAGGGTGTTGTCCCTAAATGAAATGCCCTTTGATTTTCTATATATAGAGACTTTCCATCAGCCTAGAAATACACACATTATTTACATATACTCTCTACATAATCTGAGTTTATAAGTGAAGACATTCATCATTTATCATTTAGAAGACTTCTTCTCCCTCCTTATTTCTTCTTCTTCTTCTTCTTGTCTTCAACATCAAAGCGTTATGGATTCATCAGGTATTACACTTTCGCCTCTATTTCTTTTTTCTTACTTCTTCAAGAATTGAGTATGACTTGGATATAATGGACTAGAAATGTTCCAACAAAAAGTTCATACATTCAATAATTATTTTGAGAGAAAAGTTCTTATCATTCACAAGTTCGAAGAGTGTCCTTAGGTTTTGCTTTAGCATTTTCATCTTGGTTAGTATTTCACTAGTTAGATTTTATTTCTCTAATCAGATCTTTTAATAACATAATCATTTTTAGGCTTAACCTTGTTTGCTAAAGTTTAATTAGTAAACGTTTGAATTTTCTGTGTTATTCATTTTGTCCCACTGTAATTATTGGTTGTGTAAAAAATTGTGTCTCACATCTAACACAAATCTGATTATCTGAATTGTAGAATTTCACATTTCTAACTACTACGCTAAATTTTCATTTTACCAAATTTCAATCTTTTTCACCGTAAAAGCAAGGTTTTAAAAAGTGCTAGGCGGATGTTAGACAGCGGAGTCGGGTCTAGCGTCTAGGTGGAAACTAGTCGAGATTAGTCGAAACCTAGGCGAAGCTTAAAATTAGGCGTTGAAGAGGAGCCTAGCGCCTAGGAGGAGCCTAAGTACCCTAGGCCTAGGCGGAGTCTTTTAAAACTGCGTAAAAGTAAACTAAATTGAACATTGTATTACAAAAGTGTCAAAGGAACAACAAAATTACATGAGTGGTTATATGATGGGCTCAGACCCTCCGGGTTAAGGAACAACAAAATTACAAGAATAATTTCAGCCCATAATTACACAGTTCGTCATAATATCGACTCGGACGAGTCACTACTCAACAAAACTCGTCAAAGCACAGACACAAAAGAAACACAAAATCCACGATCCACGTCAATCAATTATAACCAATCACATACCAAAGTTCATAAAAACAACCAATCACAGTTGAGCGCACTGCTCTAGGCCAGTTCAAAATAATGCCGTTGAAGCCATCTCTCTATTCTATTGCAAATTAGAAACCCTAAATCGGCATTTCTTCCTTATCTTTAAATCTTCAATTCTCTGGCTCGTACGAAGCAAACTGCTCGCAAATCTACCGGCGGCAAGGCTCCGTGGAAGCAACTTGCGACCAAGGTATGTGTTGATTTCATTATCAGTGGTTCTTATTGTTGGGTATCAACCCAAGTCCCACATGGACAAATGAAAAGAAGAGTTGTTAGTATAAAAAGGTGTTCTACCACTTCATTAGATAAAGACCTTTTTGGAGATGACCCAAGAGCCAATCCGTGCGGGCTGGGTCCAAAACGGACAATATCTTACTAATGTGTAAATGTGTAGTGGTAGGGTGGTCGCGACAACGGAGTAATTAACCCCTTGAACCCGTATCTGTGCAGTTATTAGGTGCAATGGCAGACAGGAATGTGAGACCGAGACTTCTAAGAGATATGATGATGGTTCGAGAGATCAACGATCCCGGGATGCAGCGGGGCCATCCCATGATAGTACCAAGGACTTCCAACATAGAAGTTGAAATTCACGTTCCTGAGAATAATGAGGCTCTTGAATTGTTAAGCTCGATTCTACCTTTGCTGGAATCCACCGATGATATATACCAGAGATCGGCCTATTACTGCTCGGTCTTTCTATGCTACTTTCCTGATTTGCTGGATGCTGTGACCGATTCATACACAGAACTTTCGATAGGGGTCCGTTTGGTCCGGACCAAAGTTGAAAGGAATAGCATGGGCCTGCAGGCATTAGTGCCGATCACTGAACAACAAGGATTCGTATTTTTCGGTCTAGCAGTTTTTATCCTTTTTAAACAGATCAATCACGCGAGCTACATAACCTTTATGAGAAACCAAACTATGGCTTTAAGGGCTCTGGTTGGTATGACTCCTCAGGATGAGATGGTTATCTTTGCCAGTCAGGAAATAGCTGAGACCCTCAAGGGGATACCCGGCAGCAGCTTCTCGTTCAAGGCGGCTTTGGTTGAGAACATGCTTCAGAGCAGGACAGGAGAAACTCGTGCGAACATCGTCTGTAATTATATCTGCCATATCCTATCATGGAATGGGATGAGCTCGATCACATTTATATATGATACTCTATTGCTGACCCGATCGCCGGCACTGAAGGTTCTTGAAATACAGAATGAAGTTCGGAATTTGGTCGTTGCTATGCGAGCGATTGCTGCCTACATCAATCCGCCCTTCTTCAAGATACTGAACCCCCCATCAGTGACCAACGTAATGGAAAGATCTAAATTTCCAATCTTGATTGAGGTTGCGAGGAAATTGAAAGCAGCAACCAGCGATACGGTCAGCCAGTTCGTGTCGACACGACGCAGACAGACCGGACCAGCTCAACGTGCGGATATAGTGGATACTTTGATTGCTATTCATCAGAAGTATATGCGAGGAAGGACGCTTGCAACGAACCAACCACTATAATTCTTGTACAGCGCAGGCAACCAGATGGAAGTCGAGGGAACTGATGCAGCACAAGGCGACGATGGCACTAGGCAAGGGTTGGCTTAGGAGAATGGTTGTCGGTTCAGTCTGTATCAACTGTGTTACAGTTTTTGTTTTGTTATTTGGAGGATAGCTATGTCGCGCAGGCCCTTTTTGTGAAACTAATCTTGACTACCGGAGTTAATTGACTTGTTTCTTATGTTCCTGTTTAATTTGTCACGTTCCATTTTCAGGATTCTTTTGTTTTAAGTCGACCAAAAACTCGACTGTGGTCTGCACCCATTTTTAGCAAACCTTCAAAGAAAAAAAAAAAGTGAGGAACCATGAACGGCCCGGTAAGACTCCAGTCGGTCCTAGTGTCTAGAACAGCTACAATTGAGGACAAAATGCTTGCAGCCTCATTGTTGGCGATTCCTAATGTCTCAGAGCTGCTGAACAGCTTTGATAGCTCTACTATTGTGATATTACCAACTACTGGCGTTCCTCAGTTCATTGTCAATGACATAGAATCTCCGTTCGAGGTGCCTTGCGTTGTTTGCCCTACTCCGGGTACCCTGATATGGGAGATGCTTGACAATAGTTGTCTAAAGGTTACCACAGACAAAATAAGTGTGTGACCATTTCTGCGACATTTCACGACTCGTTCTCCAGGTCCTCCGTAACCAATTCAGACAAAATGTCTGCAGCAGTGGATGTTCAAGACTCATTGTTGGCGATAGCTTGTGAAGCCGCAATGACCGCCTTTTCCAACGATGGTATGGGATGTCGTACTGGGATCCTCAAAAAACTCATTCATGGGTTTCCCAAGGTTTACGTGCACAATCAGTGAAATTGCGAACCGATGGAAGTAAAAAAGAAGAACTGAAATGGTTGACCGATATCGTTTCTAACGGTCAGCATCGAGCTGGTGTCTGTTATTAAACTATTGTCTCTAGGTTTATATGTTGATGATTTGATTTTTACCGGTAATGATGAGAGTATGTTTCTTAAGTTCAAGAATTCTATGAAACTTGAATTTGATATGTCTGACTTGGGAAAAATGAAGTATTTTCTGGGTGTGGAGCTTGATGAACCAAAGAATGAAGGTGTATGGTATCTTGACTCGGGGTGCAGCAATCATATGTGTGGAAATCGAAATTGGTTCTCAGATTTTGATGAAAATTTCAAGCAACATGTGAAGCTTGGGAATAATTCTAAGATGAAGGTGCTTGGAAAAGGTAACATCAGATCGAGAATTGTTGGAGTCACTCAATTCTGCGATCTCAATTCTCAATTCTGCAAAACTCTGTGAATAGTTTGGTAATTAGAATTTTTGACTTTGTTTAAAGATTTAGATTTATTATAGGTAAGTATATTGTTTAATTTAGTATATATTTCTTATTTATGCAAATATCTTTCTGATTATTAATTTTAGAAACTAAGAATACTAATCGATCTCTATCTTCTTTTTAGTGTCAATCTCTTATGGCAAATTCTAAATACAGGGAGTTTAAAATACAGGGATCCCGGGAAATTACTAATTTGCCCCTTTATATACCAATTTTTTTTTTTTATCATTTCAAACACTCTCTCTCTCAGACTCTCCCTCTTCTCTGTGAACGAACGAGAGAAAGGCGATTTCAATCGACTCGCAACAACGGAAAAAGGAAAAATCGATAATGGTGAGAGAGTAAAATCCCTTGGCCCCAACCCCGCCGCACCTGAGCCGACGCTACCGCCAAAGTAATCGTCGCCGAGCGTCCTCTTCGACCGTGCCCGTAAAGAAGGTAAACTTAAACCTAATTTAATGGGACATCTCGAGTGAAACCACTGAGATGAATCGAGCGGTTTATACGAGATGTCTCGTATAAACCCACTGAGATGCATCTCGAGCGGTTTCACTCGAGATGTCATCCCACCGCTGTTGTTGATTTGTGTTAGATTGTTTAAAATTGAATCCAAGTTTCTGGCATAAACCGGGTAGCAAATGAACTGGGTTTTAATGGGACATCTCGAGTGAAACCACTGAGATGCTGAGTGGGTTTATACGAGATGTCTCGTATAAACCCACTCGAGATGCATCTCGAGCGGTTTCACTGAGATGTCATCCCACCGCTGTTGTTGATTTGTGTTAGATTGTTTAAAATTGAATCCAAGTTTTGGCATAAACCGGTAGCAATGAACTGGGTTTTAATGGGACATCTCGAAGGGAACCACTCAGATGCATTCGAGCGGGTTTATACGAGATGTCTCGTATAAACCCACTCGAGATGCATCTCGAGCGGTTTCCACACGAGATGTCTCTAATGTATTGTCTCTCTCTTATTTGTGTTTTTTGTAGGCACGTGAACCTACGACCGTTTCACCTAGAAAGAGGAAGGTCGATAAGCGTTTGGAGAGAGAAGAAAACCTGAGGGAAGGCCCTAAGCACGAGGGAGCCACAAACTGATGATGAGCAGGGAGGAGGAGGCAGCGGTCGATAGGGATAGCTGGGAGGAGGAGGAGGATAGTTCTGATGGGGAGGAGGAGGAGGATAGTTCTGATGGGAGGAGGAGAGTGATAGTTCTCAATGCGTGGAGGCGGAGGTGGAGGTGGAGGTGGAGATGGAGATGATGATGATGATGGCGGAGGCGGAGGTGAGGAGGAGGTGGAGGAGGAGCAAGGAGGAGGAGGAGGATATAGTAGAGCCTCCTGCACCACCGAGACACGTGGGAGGAGGCGGGGTCGGGTTGGCCATTCGGGCGGGGGACGGGGAGGAGGCAGGGTGTGGAGGGGCGACCATCACGGCAACAGAGGGACCCCGGTGGTGGCCCGCAGGATGTTTCCTTGCTATACGGGTTCGGTGATCACCGAGCCTGACAGATTTGGAGTGACTCCATTAGTGAGTCATTAGTGACTTTCCGACGAGACCGACGCATCCGGATAGGTAAGCTACTAATTAATGTGATATGTTTAAAATCTTGAAGTCATTTATACCACACACCTTGCTTCTTTAGTAAATATTCCTTTACTTATCCCATGCCGCTTTTCTCGAGAATTGATTATATTTTTGTTTCGAATCAACAAGTTCGACCGTGATGCGCATCCGGCCGCCGATAGAGCCCTGGCCGGCCCTCGTGGATGCGTCGGGCCTCCAGCACTCGCACGGCGCGGTCATTCGGAGGCCGAACCATGCAGCCGCTACGGCATTTTTGGAACGGTGGTCTCCCGAGACTAACTCGTTCCATATGCCTTGGGAGACGACGATCACGCCGCATTGACGTCTTTCATATCCTAGGTATGTTGTTGTTATATACTACACTCCGTCCCGCACGACTTAGGATTTTGGTCAACTTGAGTTCACTTTGACCGAGTAATTTAAACAAAAATAATTATCCAAATAAAATTCTAAAAATTGTTATTGTATCAAGCCTATATGAACCGTCTACATTCATGTCGCATTACTGTTTATTTTTATAAATTCATCTCTTGTCTTGAAATGTTTATGTTCATTTTCATTTTACAGTATCACCGCAGAGTCGAATTGTTCGGTATCCGACCCAAATGCCGACCTATCCCAGCATCCGTAGCCACCTCCGCTTGATCGGCACCGGGTACTCAATGAGGAGGTCGAGCGCCATGAGAGAGTTCTATCTTGATACCAGATCGGAGCCGTTACGTAAGCTTGCTTGTTATGAACCGCTGGCGCCCGACTATTATCGATGACGCTCCCGAGAGGTTGGGCACATCATTGCCACGAGGTATAACGTGGCGTTTATTTCAGACGGATCTAGCGGTGGCAACTTATGCCTTCCTAGGACCGTACGTGCGGAGTACAACCACCGACGGACACAGGTTGTGCCGGGACAAGTCCCCACCCATTTTATAGCGGTATGATACTTTACTTTATCATCTATATTATATTAGTTATATTTTGTTGTCCTACTTATAGTCGTTATATTTGATGGCCTCAGATTTAATCGTTAATGCTTTGCAGCCTTCACATGTTAGGCAACGATTACCCCATTCCACCAACACCGCTCCTCGAGGTCCCAATGTGATCCAAGCGCAAGGCAACCGCACCTCCCATACCAAGATAGGACATCGAGTACAGTCGACTATATGAGGAGGACAAATGCAAGAAGACAAAGATTACATTTGGGATAGTATATGTGTTATGGTTTTTTATTTATCCACTTTGTATGAATGTTTGAATTAATTGCTTTCGTTTCGTAAACACTTTCATTTCGTAAACAATTTGGCGATACTATACGTGTAATGGTATATTCATCCCTCCCATGGTTTTTGTGGAGATGTCCTATCACATTCACAATCAAATTTTATTCCAAGTTCAGTCTCTTGTTAGCTTTTCCTGTGAAGTGAAACATTAGCCTTCGATGCATATCTCGTTAGTCACCCGAGATGTCCTCTTGTATCTCGGTAGACTTACACGACATAAATCTCGTGTAAATGTACTGAGATATGTCGTGTAAGTCTACCCGAGATGTAAGAGGACATCTCAGTGACTTACACGAGACTCCGGGCAGGCAAATGATGAACAAATTAGATCCCTGTATTTAAGATCCCTGTATATAAATATATCCATCTCTTATTTTACTTGTAGGTTAATTTGCATGATTCAAATTGTTGCGTCTATTTAAGAAGAACATTACTTTAGCATTTTCATCTTTACTTTAGCATTTTCATCTTTGTTATTTCACTAGTTAGATTTTGTTTCTCTAATCAGATCTTTTAATAACGTAATCATTTTTAAGCTTAACCTTGTTTGCTGAACTTGAATTAGTGAACGTTTGAATTCTCTATGTTATTCATTTTGTCCCGCTGTAATTATTGGTTGTGTGAACAATTGTGTATCACATTTAACACACATCTGATCATCTGAATTGTTAAATTTTCATTTTACCAAATTTCAATCTTTTTCAACGTAAAAAAAGACTAAATTGAACATTGTAATACAAATGGGTCAAAGGAACAACAAAATTACAAGAGTGGTTATATGATGGGCTCAGACCCAATGGGTTAACGAACAACAAAATTATAAGAATAATTTCAGCCCATAATTACACAATTCGTCATAATATCGACTCGGACGAGTCACTACTCGCCAAAACTCGCCAAAACACAGACACAAAAGAAACACAAAATCCACGATCCACGTCAATCAATTATAACCAATCACATACCAAAGTTCATAAAAACAACCAATCACAGTTGAGTGCACTGCTCTAGGCCAGTTCAAAATAATGCCGTTGAAGCCATCTCTCCGTACATATATAAAGCCCTTATCGTGTCAGGTGGGTACAATTCAATTGCAAATTAGAAAACCCTAAATCGGCATTTCTTCCTTATCTTTAAATCTTCAATTCTCTCGATATGGCTCGTACGAAGCAAACTGCTCGCAAATCTACCGGCGGCAAGGCTCCGAGGAAGCAACTTGCGACCAAGGTATATGTTGATTTCATTATCAGCGGTTCTTATTGACGTATGACTGAGATTGGAATAGTGTAAATTTTGATCTTCAATTCAATTTAGGGCAAGCTTCAAAGCAGCAAATTGTCCGGGATAATCGATTTTATTTGATCCGATTCTATTCTATTCTATTCTATTCGATTCATAGTATTTGATTATTCCTTTTTTATTTGTAATTTTTGTGCTATTCTCACCTTTACGTTGGTTTATTTAACGTTCAGGCCGCAAGGAAATCCGCTCCGACTACCGGAGGAGTCAAGAAGCCCCATCGCTACCGTCCTGGAACCGTCGCCCTCCGGTAATAATACTCGGCCAAATCAAGATTTTCTCCACCATGAGTTATTATATTTAATCAACTATTAGTTCAAATTATTTATTTTGATCTGATACAGTGAAATCCGCAAGTACCAAAAGAGCACAGAGCTTCTGATCCGGAAATTGCCTTTCCAGCGTCTAGTTCGTGAAATCGCCCAGGATTTCAAGACTGATTTGAGGTTCCAGAGTCATGCTGTTTTGGCGCTCCAAGAGGCTGCTGAAGCTTACCTTGTGGGTCTGTTTGAGGATACCAACCTTTGTGCCATCCATGCCAAGAGGGTTACAATCATGCCCAAGGATATCCAACTTGCTCGTCGCATCCGTGGGGAACGTGCTTAATTATTTTGCATTGATATAACTAGTTTTTGGGAGGTGTATGTTAGCTATACATACATAAATTCCTCTTAGCTTGTTATTGTTAAATCGTTCCGTCCCAAAATGATGAATGTCCAAAAAAATTGAAATTTCGTTTTTGATCAAATCAAAGTAGGCATGAAGACATGTTTGTGTATATTCATATTGATAAGTTGAATGACATGATTCATGGTTTATTGATTTTATTTTCTTGTGGATGGCTATTCTTTTGAACGTGCTATAAATTTGTATACTTTTAAATGGTTTATTGAAATTTCGTTTTTTGATCAAAGTAGGTACTCTATTCACTTCTTCCCTCTATTCTTTTTACCTTTTTTTTTTTGCTATTTAGTACATAAATGGTGTTTGTTTTGGTTGTATATGTATCACCCTTCGAGCATACTCCCTCCGTCCCATAGAACATTACACGTTTACTATTGAGAACGGAAAATAAGGAATAATGTTATTAAAGTAGGTGTTGTGAGTGGGAGGAGAGAGAATGAGTGGAGAGAATAGTAAATTATAATGGTATTGTGAGTATTAAAATAATGTAGGAGAGAGAATGAGTGGAGAGAATAGTGATTTAAGGTTTCCTTTTTAGGAAAGTGGGACTTTAAAGAGGGACGCCCAAAATAGCAAAAGGGGTAATGTTCTATGGGACGGAGGGAGTATAAAAAAGGAATCGAAACCCTAATACTCATGGATATTGGATGTCAACTAGATCCATAAATGGTTGAGCTAATGATGAAAATATTGATCCTGGATTCGAGATGCCGTTGCTATGAAAAACGTCGACGTTTGTATCTCCCATTATAAAGCCACCCTGGCATTGATCGGTTTTTGGATTGGATGTCAACTAGATCCATAAATGGTTGAGCTAATGATGAAAATATTGATCCTGGATTCGAGATGCCGTTGCTATGAAAAACGTCGACGTTTGTATCTCCCATTATAAAGCCACCCCTGGCATTGATCGGTTTTTGGATTGTTTGTCGACGTTTGCATCTCCCATTATAAAGCCACCCTGGCATTGATCGGTTTTTGGATTGTTTGCATAGTTCATTGCGTACATTTGGCAACATCTGTTGTAATAAATAACTATTCAGTGATTTTACATTTTTTTTAGTATTTATCAAAAATTAATTTGTACTACTTCTGTCTTATAAAAATGACCAATTTTTTTTTCTAATTTGCTCTCTATCAAGAATAAATTTAGAAAAAAAATTGATTATTCATTTTGGGACGGAGGGGGTACTTTTTAGTTTTCAGAGATGATGTTGTAATGAGTATGTCACGACCCTAATTCTAGGCACCCTTTTAGCACATGTTGAGCACGTGAGGTTGGGGTTGTAGTATCTCATTTATGCATTTTATGCTACTTGTTGGATTTTATGTGCTCATTTTGATATTTGACAATTTATGGAATTTTCGAATGATAATAAAATTTAGTTAATGCTTTATTGTCTAAATGAAATAAATTAGAAAGTGTGTAATGAAATTATAATAATTGAAATTTTAAATATTAAGTTTGAAAGTGTGGAGGTGCTTTAGTGTAATAATGAAAAGTTAAGGTTGTTAGTTGTAGTGGTTAAATCATTGGAGGAGCTTAAGTGAAACTATTTAAATGTTTATCCTTGATTTTGTTGAGAAGCTTCATTTTCATTTTCCATCAGCTCAAGTTCTTCTCTAAATTTCATGGAAATTCCAAACCCTAGCTTTACCTTCTAAAAATCATAGCAAATTCATTTCCTTTCCGTTCTTCGATCCGTCTTCATATTATAGTTTGTAAAGCCGAGGGGATCGTGTCTAGCCGAAGAAAGATTTTCTTATTTTCAAATTTATTTGGTAAGTTATTATGATTTTCTTCATTTTCTTGCTCATTCCATGTTAAATTGGATCTTGTGGTTGTTTGAATTGTTTTTGGTATTTTTGAAACCATTTTAATTGAGTTGGAATGGTCATGGAATGATTTGAAGTGAGACTTGGTGATGGTAGTGTTGTATAGGTTGAAAAGGTGGTGTTAAAGTAAAGATAAATGTTGAATTATTGGTTAGATAGATGTGCATGGATGGTTTGTCATTTTTCTTAAGATTGGAAGGTTGGAAAATGACTTTGGTATATTGTAATTGGGTTGGAATAAGTATGTAAATGATTTGGTAAGGTTGGTAGTGAAGTGTAGTACCTGTTTTGGGACTCAAGAAACAGAGGAAATGGGTATATAATATTTTGGGTTGGTTTTGTTGAAGTTGCAGTTCTATTCTGATTTTCTAGGGAAGGGCACGAGTCGTGCCCTGTGGCACGAGTCGTCCCTTCAGGATGGAAGAGTCGTGCCCTTGGGGACGACTGTATCAGAGGGGATGTTAAGGTGGCACGAGTCGTGCCATAGGGCACGAGTCGTGCCCTGCCCTGTTGACTCTGAACCATTTTTTAAGCCTTAGAAACCTAATATACCTAGTATATAATTAAATCCTCTTTGACTACAATTAAAGTACAACACTTTAGCTATCCAATGGTGTCTTAACATGTCAAAAATGGATAAGAGGAAGGAGTTTAAATATTGTTCGGAATATGGTTGAAAGGCTTGATTTGAAACTTAACCAAAGTTATTCAAACGTGGTAATTTGATTTTGAACCTTTATAGAGGTTACTCATTGTTATATATTGAACATGCAGGGCTTGTTGATTATACATTGTGCCTTACTTGATTATATATTCATGGTTTGTGATTCAAATAGTATATGAAATATATGTTGTACTATTGTATTGGTTTAAACATGAGTATGAATATCATGTTGTTATTTTGTTATCCCTTTGATGGATTTCTTTTCAAGTAACTATTATGTGCTTGAATGTGTTTCAATCAGCTGATGTTTAGGGGTATAATGAAATACGATCAATTATGAAAATTGTTCTATAAGGTGATCGGATTATATTATACCTGTGACTGTCCTCTTCTGTGGCTATAGATTGGGGTTATAGCTTCTGTATTGAGCCAAAAGCCTTACAGATTGCTAGTATCTTATATGGTTCTCTGAAAAATGAGTCTTATAAGATGTGAATATGCCTAAGAAGTTCACAAATGAGTGGAGTTTTACTCCCGACGTTGTACGACTTATTGTTCAGACGGGAAAGGTAAACCAAGGTAACGTAATGTGTTTACCGCTTTACCAATGTGTTATGAGCAACCTTGTTATGTGTTGCATTTTACTTGGCATATTGTTGAATTCATAATAGCTTATTGAGATTTATTCTCACCCTTCTCCCTTTACTGTTTTAGATCGCACTGAGACAGGCGGACCAACCCAGTGAGGACGGAAAGGAGTTTTGACGTTGTCTTTTTGGGGTTGTCAGGGTATGTGTATGTTGGTGGTTGGAAGTTGTATTTTGGTGTAGCTCCTTTGTGATGTTTGTATATAGAACAACTTTGGTTCAACTTTATATTTGTGTTATTTTGTAACTAAAACATGTTATCTTTTCAAAGTTTGTTATAACTTTCCTCCGAGTGGAGTCGTTTTGTGTTAGTTTTATAATGAAAATGCTAAAGTTGATTTTCATTTTCAAGTTAAGTAAAAGTTTTTAAATTTAGGTGGTTTTAGTTTAGTAAGGGAATCCTCCCGCTCGGGACACAAGCTAAGATTTCGGGTCGGGGTCTCCACAAAGTAAGTATTTGATTAACGCTTAATAAGATTTACATTGTTAGTAGATTTCTTGAATTCATTATCTTATACTACCTACTTACTTTAGTAATTCTTTTTTGGTTCATGTTATTTGTCTAAGAATATGTAATCTACAAATGATAATATTGGGATCATTGAATAGTCAATTTAATATTTATTCTTATATTTTATATTGACTATTTTATTTATGGCTATGTTTTTATCAAAGTGTTATGGCCGTGTGTTTCACGCACAGGTTACGCTAGTTATTTTTAATTGAGACTTGAGAGATGATATAGTACTCTGGTTTCTGATAAGATTTTAAGCAGTAATTACTAAAGAATAATTGTAATTATTTAGTAAGAAAAAAATTTAGGTGTAAAGTCATTTTAAAAAAATTAGGGAAATGTGCTATAACGTAATTTCATTGTACTCCCGCCGTACATAAATGAATATCCAAATTAATTTCTTGGAAGTTTGAAAATGCACTTTTTATATAATTTAATTGCATATATATATATATATATATATATTTTTGTTATTCAATTTCTAAACATCTAATTTTGCAAGTTTAAAATAACCAGTAAACATAGTTTGATAAAAAACATATAGAAACAAAGTTATTTTTTCAAAAATAATATTCCGTTTGAAATAATTTTTTTAAAAAAATGAAAATTCATTTATTTAAGGACGGAGTACTAATTTACCTTGTGCAGTTGCTAGTTGGGAAAGAAACAAAAATATTCTGAAGCATCATATGATATTCAATTAATAAATAATGAATTTTATTTTCTTAAATAAATGATTACATTTTTCCGGGTAGAGAAAATGTATTTACCATATACAAACTAGATATACACTTTGAATCTCCACAAATTATATATAAAAGGGAAAAGAGAGAATAAATGAAATGAGGATTATTGTTGTAACCCGATTTGTACCCAAACTAGTACTAATTCCCGTGCCAACGGCACAGAGTGACGTGTGTATATATATATATATATATATGTATATATATGTGTGTGTGTGTGTGGTTCTATTAAATTCTTTTTCTCTTAGATTCAAAATTTTGCTAATCTAAGATGTCTGAATTTGCTGGAATTGTCATCACAATTTTATGTCAAAACACATACTTCTTGTACATGATCAAATTTCAAGGATGAAAAATCGTACAGACTCGAAGTGATTATATAAAAATTTAGTGATACTCCATTATACCCTTTCAAGAATGCGTATGATTTTTCTGCGGTGAGAAGCAACTACGAAAAGAAATAAGTGAAAAAAATAATAGCTAAAAATGAGTTTCTCTCCATCTATTGACCAATGAAAATAACAAATATATATATATATATATATATACTCCCTCCGTCCCAGCGAAAGAGTCGGTAAATTTGTCCGACACGCAAAATAAGAAATGTGATGTAGAAAAGAGAAAAAGTTTAAATGTTGTGAGTATGAAAAATTAAATAGGAGAGAGAATGAGTGGGAGGTGATGTAAGAAAGATAATGTTGTGAGTGTAAAAGTAAAGTAGGAGAGAGAATGAGTGGAGAGAATAGTGATTTAAGGTTTCCTTTTTGGGAAAGTGGCTTTTTAAATGGGACGCCCAAAAAGGAAATAAATGGCTCTTTCGCTGGGACGGAGGGAGTATATATTAAAGTTGGTGAGGAGGGTTATGGCTTCGCCACGTGGACAAGTTTAAGCAAACTCTTGATTTTGGAGAAGCCACGTCATCACTATCCAAAAATCTATATGATT
Organism: Adenophora triphylla var. japonica; assembly: GCA_022495995.1. NCBI lineage: Eukaryota > Viridiplantae > Streptophyta > Magnoliopsida > Asterales > Campanulaceae > Adenophora > Adenophora triphylla. The sequence goes on from JAFEMH010001442.1 coordinate 330,049, forward strand.
TTTGATATTCTCCTTATTAGCTAATACTATTAATTAATAATAATAGTTATTATATAGGTTAACTATTACTATTAATAGTATTAGTTAACTATAATAATTACTTTATAAGTTAACTATTATTATTAATTGTATTAGTTAACTATAATAGTTACTATATATGTTAACTATTACTATTAATAGTATTAGTTAACTATAATAGTTACTTTATAAGTTAACTATTACTATTAATTGTATTAGTTAACTATAATAGTTACTATATATGTTAACTATTACTATTAATTGTATTAGTTAACTATAATAGTTACTATATAAGTTAACTATTACTATCACTACTAGAAACAGGGTATTTACCGACGGACATTTACCGACGGACCCAGTCCGTCGGTAATACCGACGGAAAACAAACGGATATCGACGGAAATTAATTTCATTTTACCGGGAATTTTTTTTTTTTAAATTTCGTGTAGTCCGTCGGTAATTTAAAAATGTCCGTCGGTAGTTCCTTGGTATTACCGACGGATACTGTCCGTCGGTATTACCGACGGCCACGTCCGTCGGTAAAGACGCCCTATATATAATGAAAAAGATCCCATTTCTTAATTACGCCTTCATTTTACGTACGCCCTCTCCTCTCTCTCTCTCGCGAACGGAACCACAGCGCCTCGCCGCCGTTGCCGTCGCCGTCTTCGGTAAGTTTCTTCTCAATCGCTTAATTCCTCTCTCACTCGATTTCTCCCTCTCACTCTCTCTCTCTCTCATCAGTAATTCGCGAACAAACGCCGTCTCCGCCGTGGAAGCCGTTCGCCGTTGCCGTCTCCGTCGCCGGCCGGTAAGCTCTCTTTCTCTCTCTCAATCCCTTTCTCTCTCTCACTCGATTTCTCTCTCTCACTCGCTTTCTCTCTCTCTCTCTCTCGCAGTCGCCCTAGTCTCTGCCGTTGCCGCCGAGCCCGCCGTTCGCCGTCGTTGTCTCCGTCGCCGGTAAGCTCTCTTTCTCTCTCTCTCTCACTGGATTTCTCTCTCTCTCAAGTATTGATTACAAATCTTTGCCTAATTTTGAAAAAAATTACTTAACTGTGTATGTATAATTGTTGACACAAATTAAGAAAGTATATTTGTTAACTGTGTATGTATAATTGTTGAAAAAAATTAAGAAAGTATATTTGGTAACTTTATTAGTAAAATAATTAACTGTGTATGTAAAATTAATTAACTGTGTATAATTAGTATACTCTATATCCCCCAAATGAGTGCCATTTTCTAGTTTTCAAGGAAATTAAGAAAGTTAAGCCATTTAAGTAGCATATGTACATAATATACCATTAATGTCTACATTATAGGCTACAAAATGCACATATGAAAGCAATTTGGTAACTTTATTAGTAAAATAAGGACACTCATTTTAGGGAGAGGGAGTAAGTATATTAAACCAAACTTTGGAAAATGGTTGAATGGGTAAAAGAATATTTCATTGAACTTGATCATTATTAGTTATGTTTTTACTTGATTTTTAAGCTTATGTTGTCATTTTGATTGCGATTTGCATCAAATTGACTTAATTTAGACTGGATTAAAAGGGGTTTACTTCAATTTTGAGCTGGGATTAAGGGATTTTGTATTGATATTTAATGTAGTTTCTCTACTGAAATCTTGAATGTGATAGTTTTTGCCTACTGAGACTTGTTGATTTTGTGGGTGAGTTTTGTTTAGTCGTTAAAATCTTTCCTTTTGTGAAGGATAACTCAGTAGCTCTGGCCTATAATTTTTCCTTACTTTCTTTTTAGGTTTGGCTTCATGTTTTCTATGGATAATTTGTTCTTAATTAGCATCACAGCATCTCCCCTTAATGATACCCCCTCGTCCCAAAATGAATGTCCAAAGTTCCAAATTTACTCTTGGAGAGCAAATTTTAAAAGGTTTTGGATATTCATATTGGGACTATGAGGGGGTGAATGTCTAAAAAATGAAATAAAAAATAAATAAAAATAAAAATAAAAAAAACAAAATAAATAAAAAGTAAAATAAATAATAATAAAATAATAATAATAATAATAAATAATAATAATAATAAAAAAAAATATAATAATAATAAATAAAAAATAAAAAAAAAACAAAATAATAAAAAAAAACAAAATAAATAAATAAATAAAATAAATAATAATAATAATAAAATAATAATAATAATAATAATAATAATAATAATAAATAATAATAATAATAATAATAATAATAATAATAATAATAAATATAATAATAAAAAAAAAAAAATAAAAAATAAAAAAAAAATAAAAATAAAAATAAAAATATACATATATGTATATATAAATAAGATGAGAGCCTTTCTCACACACAGCTATCAAAATCCGTCCATCTTTGATAAAAAAAGATAGAGCAAATAAGTTCTCCACTGTTTGAGCAAATGATTTTTTGTTTAATAAGAGTTTTTTCAGTTTCACTGTCCTCTTCTCTCTAAGAATCTGAAACATCACAACCATGTTCTTGTCAGTGTCTGTTTTCTCTTACTGGTGGTATACGGTCACAAGTAAAAACAAGTTAACAGTATAACACCAGTGAAGAGAAAACAGAACTTTCCTCCAATTTTTTTAATCTCCACCTTCCATTTACCCAAGATCCTGATTGCAGAATCTTCCTCATGAGCATGAAAGCTGGCGGTGTTGCTCTCAATCTCATGGTTGCTTCGCAAAACATGCAAAGCAACCGTGAGATTGAGGGCAACACCGCCAGCTTTCAAGCTCATGAGGAAGATTCCGCAATCAGAATCTTGGATAAATGGAAGGTGGAGATTGAAAAAATTGAAGGGAAGCTCTGTTTTCTCTTCACTGGTGTTATACTGTTACCTTGTTTTTACTTGTGACCGTATACCACCAGTGAAGAGTAAAACAGGCACTCACAAGAACATGGCTGTGATGTTTGAGATCCTTCGAGAGGAGGACAAAGAACCGAAAACCTATATTAAATGTAAAATCCTTTCGCTTCAAACAATGAGAACTTGTTTGCTTCCGTCTTTCTTGGTCTAAGCTGGGATAGGGTTTTGATTGTTGTGGATGATAACGACTCTCATCTTGTTTATTGATCAAAATTATGCATGTTATGTTAATGAATAAAAATTATGCACGATTATATGATTTGTAAATATCATTATTGTCTATTAAAATTGCTTGATTTTCGATTATAAAGCAAGTAGACAAAGTGATATTTGCAATTCATACGTGTATTTCGGGATGGGATAGAAGCCGACCCCAATTCTAAACCTAATGGACATGAATTGTCCTTTCACCCTAGAGAATGATATACTTAACAACAAAGAATTAAATATTAATATTTAAAATTATTCACATCCACCTAAACCGACTACCGAGACCAATTTGTGTTTAAAATTCTGATGTTCCAGAAGCCGGTGTGAATTAGAGTTCGTCTTTTATATCAATAAACCTAAATGAAGTGTCTTTTTATTTATACTCCCTCCGTCCCACTTCACTTGGCACCAAGTGAAGTGGCACGGTAACTAAGGAAAAATAAGAGTGAAAAAAATTGTAAGAAAATGTTGTGAGTATAAAGAATTAAATAGGAGAGAGAATGAGTGGGAGGAATAGTTAGGAGAGAGAATGTTGTGAGTGTAAAAGTGAAGTAGGAGAGAGAATGAGTGGAGGGAATAGTGAATATTCTTTTCCATTTTGGGCAGTGCCAAGTGAAGTGGGACGTCCCAAAATGGAAATTAGTGCCAAGTGAAGTGGGACGGAGGGAGTATATATATTGATATATTGTTTTTATTTGTATATATAATATACTAGTTTAGATATGTCGGGTCGAGGTGGCAATCGTTCAAAGAGAGGCAAGGTTGCGGGTTTTGTCCATCGTCTTGTTTCTCCAAGGACTGGAGGGAGGGGCTCTACGTCTGGTTCATGACGTAGTGATGATGATTTGAGCAGTCAAGGTAATGTAAGCTCTAGTGTTCCAGTTAGTGAACCATCCGGACGGGTTCACTTGGACACAATTATTAATGAGGAAGGAAAAATGAAAATATCTATCTCTCCCAATGGCCAGTAAGTATTATTTAATTGTAAATGTCATATATATAATGTTTACATTTTATTATTGTCTTTTTATTTGTATATATATTGATATATTGTTTTTCAATTAATATCTTATAGGTTTATACATGGTGGTTGTCAAGATCCCGCTAGATGGTTTGAGGATTTATTCAGCGGGTATAATTTTGAGGAATTTTATCCCACCCCGAAGTCAATATCAAAAGAGGTGTACGCTATCTGGTATAGTCAGTTTCGGGTAAAATTACTTAATTCTCTTTCCTTTATAAAGTTTGTAAACTATTCCCTTGTTTATTTAACTACTTTTACTATTTTTGTAGCACATATATTCATGCCCTGGGTGTACCGATGTTCAAATCGAGGCGGCTTTCAAAAAATTGATTGCTAAGTGGTACGCTGGGAAAGTGTACGACATGAAAAGAAAGTGGCTGAATGATGGTTTGCCTCCAGCTAATTTCTCCACCAAAGGCGTGGGAGCGTGGGAAGCCTATTGAAACGTGAGAAATTTCAAAAAGTTCGTAAATTGCAAAGAAGAATAGGAACTCACAAGAGGTGCGGGGGAGTGTGCACACTAGAGGATCAATTAACTTCAGCGAGAGTTGGTCCAGAATGGTAAACTTCATTTATTATCCGTTTGTAAATTAAGCAATACTCTATTTGATTCATATATTGTTATTATTTGATAGGCTTTTTAAAGTTTTAATTTTTTTATATGTTAAGCGTTTGAAACATGGAGATGATGAGGCTGATGGTGCTGCTGTTTTTCTGGCTACACATACTACGGAGGCTGCTGATGGCTCAGGGCCACAATGGGTCAACCCTTATTACCAGACCCTTTATGTAAGTGTTAATAGTATTTTCTATTAGTAAATTATATATTTTCTATTAGTAAATTATAAATTATTTAGTTAAATAAATATTATTTTCTACCATAGTGTATAATGTATTTTTTTTTTCAGGAAGAGTATGATAGGCGGGCTTGTGAGGAGGCTATTTAAGAAGGAAGTTTGGCTCGAGAGCACCGAGCGGCCCGCCTTCGTGAAAAGCTTTGGGCGGCCATTGTCCTCCGAGACAAGCAACCAAAGGGAGACCGCTTGCACTGGATTCGGAGGACATGGTGCGGGGTATTTTAACATGCCATTCCGCAGCCCTACTACGCAATACTTTTCATCTTCTTTCCTCCCTAGCAATATCATGCTGGATCAAGAAGCGCTTGATGATCGGGTCACCAGAGAGGTTGAGAGGCGAGTGGAGCTGATCCAGAGCCAGTGCAGCCTGTGTGGATGCGCGGGTGGAGGCGCAGTGGAGGCTCATGTGCGCACCCGCATGCAGACCCACGTTTCACTCAGTGCAGAGGCTAAATGAGCAACAGCTTGAGCAGCGCATGCAACAATACTTGGCTACCATGAATTTGCAATCACAGCCACAGCCACAGCCACATAATAGCGGTAACGCTTCTGATGAGTCAGTTGGTCAATACCTTAGGCGAAGTGGCGGTGGTAGTGGCGGTGGTAGCGGTAGCGGTAGCGGCAGCGCTCGTGGTCGGGGTCGTGGTTGATTGACATTCATTTTATTTGGCTGGCATGTAATGTAAACAAATATATTTTGTTTCCCTTTCCCTTTCCCTTCCCTTTTCCTCAAGCAAAACAATTTCCTTTTCCCCTTTTTCCCTTTCCCCTTCCCCTTTTCCCTTTTCCCTTTTCCCTTTCTCATTACCCCTTATCCCTTTCCCATTACCCCTTATCCCTTTCCCATTACCCCTTTTCCCTTTGTTTATAGTTTGTTTGTGTTTCTTTTATAATGGGATTTGTTTAAAACAGGTTTGACAGGTTTATCCCTTTCCCATTACCCTTTTTCTCTTTGTTTGTAGTTTGTTTGTTGTTGGGATTTGTTTAAAACAGATTTGACAGGTTTACAGGTGGTTTAATAATAAAACAAATTTTTTTTTTTAAATCTGGCCAGATTACCGACGGAAATTTCCGTCGGTAAATTAATAAAAAAAATAAATAATACTAATTTTCGGCGAAAATATCTGTCGGAAAATAATAAAGATTAAAAAAATAAAACTCATTACCGACGGATATATCCGTCGGTTTATGGTTTAGATTTCCGACGGACATATCCGACGGTAAATTTTATGGATTCCGACGGTTATAACCGTCGGTAATGGGTTTTATTTACCGACGGATATTTCCATCGGTAACCTCCGGCAATTGCTCCGGTTAACCGGCCGGCGTTACTCATTTCCGACGGACGATTCCCGGCGGAATTTTAGATTTTTCGGCGGACAATCCGCCGGTATTTCCGGCGGAATTAGTCCGTCGGTATTACCAACCAATTATTTCCGACGAAATCCGACGGACGAATTCCGTCGGTAATATCCATTTACCGTCGGAAATGTGGAATTACCGACGAAAATTTCCGTCGATAAAAAGCCTGTTTCAAGTAGTGTATTAATAGTATTAGTTAACTATAATAGTTACTATATATGTTAACTATTACTATTAATAGTATTAGTTAACTATAATAGTTACTATATATGCTAACTATTATTATAAATAGTATTAATTTACTATATAGGTTAAGTAATAGTATTATAGTTACAATATACTCCCTCCGTCCCGGAGAATTTTATCCCTTTACTATTGAGAACGAAAAATAAGAAATAATGTTATTAAAGTATGTGTTGTGATTGGGAGGAGAGAGAATGAGTGGAGAGAATAGTAAATTTGAAAAGTGTTGTGAGTGGGAGGAGAGAGAATGAGTGGAGAGAATAGTAATTTTTTTTCCTTTTTAGAAAAGTGGGACTTTAAAGTGGGATGCCCAAAATAGTAAAAGGGGTAATGTTTTATGGGACAGAGGGAGTATGTTAACTACTACTATTAATAATATTAGTTAATCATAATAGTTACTATATACTCCCTCCGTCCCACTTCAATTGATACTTATTTTCTTTTTGGTTCGTCCCACATCAATTGATACTTACCCAAAATGGAAAAAAATCTTCACTATTTACCCCACTCATTCTCTCTCCTATTTTACTTTTTCACTCACAACATTCTCTCTCCTAACTATTCCTCTCACTCATTCTCTCTCCTATTTTACTTTTACACTCACAACATTCTCTCTCTACTTTTTCTCTCTCTTACCTTTTCTTAATATGTGTGCCCTTTTTTTTGTATCCATTGAAGTGGGACGGAGGGAGTATATATATATATATATATATATATATATATATATATATATATATATATATATATATATATATATATATATATATATATATATATATATATATATATATATATATATATATATATATCAAAGTAGGTCGTTAATAATGCCAATGAGCATTTAGCTTAAAGACGTACTTTTCTCGGGAAGGTTAAGGGTTGGAACCCTCTACATTGTATTTAAAATGTTATAATTTGAAAAGAAATAGGTCGTTAGTTTTTTCATTCACTTTGTTAACGTCCATAAAAAATGTTGCATACTGACATAAATTATGACATCAAAAATAAATGACATAAAGTATGAACATCAAAAATAAAATAGCAAAAATTGCTACATTGTTAGTCACAATGCAATTCCTATTAAACTTATATGCAACAAAGCTATTAAAATTGAACACAATTTTTCTAACTTTATAAATGTTAATATTTTGATTCATTTATAATATACTTATATTATAAAAAATAAATCATGATATTTGCAAATTAGCTTTCCGTGCAAAGCACGGGTTACCTACTAGTTATTGTATATATCCGAACAAATATGAGTATATGAATAAGCTCACATCAAACTTTTTAATAACAAGTAAGAGAACAAATAGCCGCGTTTTAGAAAGAAAAAAAATAGCGAAATACAAAAGTAACAATTTTTTTTGGAAAAATTAAACATTCAATTTGGGACCAAAAAAGTAATGTGTGGTAGGTTATATGAAAATTAAACATTTAGAATAATATTTATGCACATGTGTTTCTGTGAGCAAAGAGAACTAAAATTAAACATTCAATTCGAGACGTTAATATTTCTACTCATATGTTTTTGTGAGAAAAGAAAAATATAATCAAATTAAACATTAAATTTGGGACATAATGTTTTTGTGCATGTGTTTTTATGAATTCAGTCCAGATTTTTCTTCTCTCCTTACTGCACTTGAACAACACAATTAAAAAAAGGTCAAACAACATGAAAATCTTGAGAAAGAAATTGTCCGAGAAATGCATCGGAGATTTTCGAAGTTTTTGTCTTCTCTATCCCAATTGTTGTCACCCGATTTGTACCCAAATACCCACACTAGGGATATCTTGATGAACTATAAAGAGAAGATAGTATCCTGATGGTGCAAGATTACCCGAACTCGGCGTGGTCACATCGAGTTGATAAGTAGATTTTGCAACGATTTTCACATTGTCAACACTAAGAACCAACAATCTTTGATTCATAGAAAACGAGTGTGTGTTAAATGATGGCGCCACCATGTTTACCGTGACCAAATTTCCATTTAACGTTCCAGAGACCGTGAACCGAACAGCTAGTCTTTGACTATACCCAATTTTACTTTGAGAATCTGGTCTAATTATTTTCGGGCGAGCACTATTGAAATTTGAATCTAGATAAGACGGGGAGAATGCTTCCAAGCTCAATTCCGTCTTGTAAAGAACTCCGGTGAATTTATAGTAAATATGAGGATTGCTTCCACTAACAAGAACCCTACCATCTCTGATCAAAATCGCAGTTGAGTGATATAATCGAGGTATCGTGGTTGCAGTTTGTATCTCAAATCGAGATGTTGTAGTGTTATTGGGATGGTAAATGACCGGATTTAAAACCGGATTTCGCCCATATTCCCATCCGGCAGTCCCAGTGGATCCACCGTTGATAATCAATACATTTCCATTTGGTAGCAACACCATATCACCCATAACCCGAGCCAACGGCATGTTTTCCATAACCCATATGGGTTTTGGGTCGGTAATTTTTATCCGTCCACAACTATTCAAAGCTCCATCAAATTTACCATTTGAAGCATTGATGTGTGCTCCTCTAGGTGCACCTCCACAAACAAGAATCTCAACTTCGGTAACCACTCCCTTTGAGCTCTTTAATGGAAGCATAACCGCAGAACCGGAGCTCGGGTAATTTCTCGGGTCACCACCCGGGATATCCGGGTATGTCTTGACAACTGTTTTTTTCTTGTAATCAAATAAAATAGATTTATTATTAGCGAAAATAAATAAATTCCCATCCAAATTAAGAAAAACAAAAGGGTATAAATTATTCTCGCTTTGAGGGTCATTAGTCTGAATTAAGAATGGCAATCGGTAAGCTTGATTATCCGACGCCGTTTTAGGAAAAAACTCGAAATTGAACTGCCGGCGACCGCCGATGATAATTTGGCGACCGTCTGGCAGTAGTTGATTTGTGGCGTACCATCTCCGTTGAACCAAACCGGAATTATTCTCCTCCCAATCACATTTATCACAAGGGCTGAACGTTCTGACAGCGTGATCGCCGTTATTGAAGCCGCCGGTTTGAATCAGCTTACCGTCCGGCATTGCGGCGCCGGAGGAACACAAGACGTTAGTGAGGACCATGAGAGGGCGAATCGAGTTGGTGGCGATGTCGTATTCAACGGAGTGAGCAGTGCAGTCGGTGGAGTTGTTAGGGTTATTGACGCATTTGCCATCGGGGAGGGAAATGTTGGATCGGTCGAGGTCAGTGCGGTCAAACATGATGACGCGGTCGTTGTTGAGGAGTTGCATGTGCATGGCGGAGATGCCGATGCTTGGGAGGAGGAGTGTCCAGTGGCCACCGGCGGCGGTGCATTGTGGCGGTGATAAGAGGAGGAAGAGAAGGAGGGAAAAAAATAAAATGTGAATTAGCGGAGGCATGAGGTCTTTTTTTTTTTTTTTTTTTTTTTCCAGAAGAATATGGTGAAGGTGAGTGGGCTGTGGGAGGGCAGTGGGCTCTTTATACAGAGAACAAGCGTGGAGAGAGGTTGCGATAATGATAATTTTAGATCGTTTAATTATCCTAATAAAAATTTAAAATTTGTTATTAATAGTATTGTTTATATTGTATCAATAATAAGTTTTAAATTTTCATTTATATAATTAAATTAATTTAATATTATTGTTCAAATTTTCTTCATAGTAATGACAAAAAATTAAAAAGATCATTTTAGAAAAAATTTTGGGATGAAGGGAATATTTTATAGTTTGATCTTATACTTTGATGTGTATAACATGTAAAATATTTCTAAATAATTATTTAAATATGTATCGGTGAAAAAAATAAAAGTTCTAGTATTTCTTCACTATGATAAACTTTTTTTATTGCCTAGGAAATTAGAAATTGGTTTACATCAATAGAAAAATCACAAAAAATAGCTCTTTATACAAAAATTTATACAAAAAGCTACTCATTTTCTTAGTAAAGAGCGATTTAAGGGTTTTCACAATGATAAAAGGCTTTATATAGCTTTTCACAATAATAAAAAATTATAAAAAATCTCCCATCGTAAATGTTTTAAGAAAAGCCATATCGCATGTAGTATATTGTATGAAGGCGTAAATGGTGCCGAATTTTTTCAAAGGACCAAAGATTGTCTGGAAAATAAAAGTTACACTTGTCTGTTTAAAATAATACTCCATTTTTCTTAGAGCCGGTCTCCTGTGAGAACAAGAGATCCGTCTCATGTATCATGTATGAGACGGGTTGACCCATGACCCATGGGGCATGACCCGCCACGTGGCAGCCTTTTATAGGCCAATTTTTTTTTTTTTAATCTTTTTTTTATCTTATTTTTTTCAGAGAAAAAGTAATAGTTACCATCTCTTAATGTAATGACTGTATACATATAAAGTAACATTGGTCATAAGTAAACGTAATACCTGTTTTAAAAAAATAAAAGCTCGTTTTTACCCATTTTTTTCAAATGTAATACAAACTATATGTATTATTTTTGAAATGTAATAACTTATGTATATGAATGTAATAGTTTATACAAGTAAATGTAACACTTTGATAGATGAAATTGTAACATATTTCTATAGATAATGTAATCCTTTTACATGAAAACATATAGATACCTATACATATGTGTTACAATTATGTACAAATACTATTATATATAAATAACACGTTTGTTACATTTTAGTTATAATAAGTATTACTTTTGCTAAACGAAAAAAACTTAGGAAAAAACACTATTACTTTTCTGTATATATGTATTACTTTAATGTATACAAACTATTACTTTATATGCATACAATTATTACATTATGTTATAGTAACTATTACTTTTCATAAATGGGCAATGTTGGCTGAAGGATTGGGCCAAGGCAAATGTGGGTTGATTCCGCAGGCGGCGGCGATTTGCCAGGCGACCGCCCATATGCAAAAAGCTTGGGCGGAGGCGTGGGTTGGCTTTGTTGGGCGGGTGATGGGTATGGAACCGACCCGTCTCATGGATGAGACGAGTCATGCTGTTCTCACCCAAATTTTTGTCTTTTTCTTATACATCACTATCTTAATTATTTTTAGTTATTATTTAAAATACTCTTTATTCGCCCTCTTCTTCTTGCTAAAATCTCATTAAAAAAATGTTTTTTTTTTACGTTAAGAAAAAAATGAGTTTTAAGTGTCAGTGTAAAAAAAATATCAGTTTAAATAGTGACAATGAATATAATATTAAGTGTAAAAAAATGTCAGTATAAAAAGTGTTAGTACATGTATTATTAAGTGTTAATGTAAAAAAATGTCAGTGCTATTATAAAAAAGTGTCAGTATTAGTGTAAAAAAATGTCAGTTTTAAAGAGTGTCATTTCATTTATTATTAAGTACTAGTGTAAAAATGATTTTTTCTTAAATTTAGAAAAAAATTTAATTTTTTATAAGACCAACTACTTTTTTGGTGAACAATTTTGAAATTTCAATAATTAGCTTTATCGATTCTGAAAAAGAAACTTGTTTTTTGAGACAAACATAAGTGGTTAATGAGACAATATTTGGCAGAGGGAGCATCATAATACAATTTTTATTGACAATTAAATAAGGGTGATCAACATTGACAAATATAATAATATTTGTAATATTTTTTTCATTCTTTTGAAGGTATTAGAACGATATTTCCTAAAAGTTAAGAGGGATCCCCTAAGGACTTCACCACCAATGGCTAACAACCCATCACCACTATTCACACCGCCACTACCCAGTCACACCACCGCCACCGTTCATCCATGAAATTCAAAAAACCTACAACTCATTTACAAATAAACCCTACATATCCAAATTATAAACATATTCATAACCAAACATCAATTCAAACAAAAAAAAAAAATCAAACCCAACAACACACTTTTGGACAGATTTGAAGAAAAAAAATAAAAAAACCAAACATCAATTCCAACTTTCCTCTTTTTCAGTCATCTCCATTCAAAATTAAACATCATTCCAATTCTTCTCCACAGTAATTCGTGGGCGCTTCTCAAAGTCGCGAATGTCTCGATCTCTCCGATTATGACTCCGATCAGTAAAAGGACGATGACGATGATGAACAAGATGAAAACTATGAAGACGCCCAAGAAACCCAACCCGCTCTGGCCAAAACCATCGACGATCTCGACGCCAAATTGAAAGCCCTCAAGCTCAAATACGCTTCCCCATCAACGCCTAGCTTACCCAACACTGTTAAGCTTTATCTTCATGTCGGCGGCAACACTCCTAAAGCCAAGTGGATAGTCTCCGACAAACTCACTTTCTACAAATTTGTCAAAGCCAACAAACTGGAAGATGAGGCCGACGAAGATGAGGATGAATTGGAAGGCGGGGGATACTGGATGGGTGAGGTCACCGGAGGAGGCCGGAGGATGCCGGAGGAAAGAGAGAGTGTGTGCGTGAGATTGTGTGTTATTTTTGCAGATTAATGAGAAAGGAGTGGGGAGGGGAGGGAAAGGGAAGGGTTTTGTTTGTTGAAAGGGGGAGAATGTAAATTAATATTTTGAATTTGGCCCTTTAAAATTATTATATTTTATATTTTGCTCTTTAAAATTGTGCTATTTTACTTTGTATTGATCTTTTTATTTTATCCTTCATAATAAAATGGGTCACATGCTAATTTAACTGAAAAAATGAATGTCGTTAACCTTGTATACTTTAAACGAGCATTCAAAACAGATGAGGTAATGTGATTGCAACGAAAACTAGTTTAGGTATTAAAATCAAACAAATCGTATAGTTGGGATACTATATTTGCATTTTTTTCCTAAAACTTAAAAAGAAAAAAGTTTCAATTTTCAATAAGTAGAAATTATTTCCCCAATCCCTAAATAAATGTTCAAATTTTATTGGATAATGATATGTATAGTGAAAACGTATAGGAAAAAACGATATCGAAAACTTTTAGTTCGTTGGATTGCAACAAATTTTTGTGTATCCCACCGATAGAAACTCATCAATCCAACGGTTTATGCGTTTTTACTATTAGTTTTACCTATACATTTTCACTTTGTGTATCATTGTCCAATTTTATTTGAGAAACATTTGAGAAATTTGAAAATTAAGCATTTTTTAAAGCATAAGAAAATAAAAATTAAAAATAATAGTATAAGTACATAAAACCTCTTAATAATGATCCTAACATATTATATTATTAGTTTAAGTGTGAATTAAAATTTATTCCACCTTCAATGCTTTTTTCTTTTTGGCCATCCACAATGTTATCATTGATAATATTACACATTTCGTTCTAAAATAAATACTCCCTCCGTTCCAAAATATTTATCCGATTTGACTTTTTTGTTGAACTTTGACCACAAATATATGACAATTTAATTATGTTCATGAAATTCTAAAAATTTCTATTGATTCACCATTAATAATATTATCAACAACAACTTTTAGAATTTCATGAACATGATTAATCTCTCATAAATTTGTGGTCAAAGTTCAACAAAAAAAGTCAAATGGGACAAACATTTTGAGACGGAGGGAGTATCTATTTTTATCAAAGTAGCATAAAATAAAATATTAAATAAGGGGCAACATGTTGATGCATGATGCATTTAGTTTGTTTTTGTTCATTCTCAGGCATGGAATAATTGGATTAACTGATATTGGCTGTCAGCTAAAGATTTAATTGGTTCTCAATCATGTGGGTTTTCTTAATTAGTTGCCTTTACTGGCTACACATGATTATTGATCGCTAACCAGCTGCTAAGTATATTTCCTCCGTCCCATTTTACATTACAAAAAAAATTAACCAACACAGGAATTAAGAAGAAATATGCACACTCCTTAACGCGGTGTGAGTATAGATAGTGGAATAGTAATTATTATGGGATAAAAAATAGCAAGTGGTTCGTTGATTTGAGTGTGACAAGTGAGTATTATTCATTAAAAAGTATCATAAAATTTCCATTTTGAGCCTTTACGATTTTAAGTACGACGAGTGAGTATATATCCAAATAATACGGTTCAGGACCGTGTATTTTTTGTTTCAAAATTAGAATCGGAACAAATGACCGGTTTCATAGATATTTAAAACCAGAACCAAATCAATATTATTGGTTTGATCCAGATTTTATTGGTTCAATTCACCGGTTCAGACCTTTTGTTTCAAAATCAAAATCGAAACAAATAACCGGTTTCATAGAAATTTAAAACCAGAACCAAATCAATATTATTGGTTTGATCCAAATTTATTGGTTCAATTCATTTTATTGATTCGATCCGATTCCACGATTTTTTTTTTTTTTCGCGGTCCTACTTTTCTGCATGCATCTAAAGAGACAAGGATAATCCAAACCAATTGTCAACTTCTGAAAGTCAAAGTAATTGTTTATACTAGTAATGTAATGTTGTACTGTACTACTGTAAATGATTGGTAGGGATTATTTAGTCAATTGGTTGGTAGGTAAAGCATGTGGAGTATATCAATAATGTCTGGCTGGTTGATTTTTCTTTTTTACATAAGCTTTGACAATCAAATTAATGATGAGAT
This sequence comes from Adenophora triphylla var. japonica, assembly GCA_022495995.1. Lineage (NCBI taxonomy): Eukaryota > Viridiplantae > Streptophyta > Magnoliopsida > Asterales > Campanulaceae > Adenophora > Adenophora triphylla. Next base: position 345,124 of record JAFEMH010001442.1, read on the forward strand.
TAATGATTGGGTAAGTCAATTAAATTAAACTACACTCAACTAGTACTACCCTTAATTACTTTTATATTTAATGTTTATTTAAATTTATTGTTAAAGAATACTAAAGGCTAAAGGTCAAGTGAATATGTATCACACTTCTAAATAATTGACAAATCAACTGCGACATTTAATATGTGACATAACCAGAATGACAAATGAGATGAAGATGGATGTGAAAGTACCTTTGAAGCAATTACCTCTACATCATTCACATATCTCTTCTGAGTCTCACAACATATGTCCCCTTCACAACCTAAAGGAGCATTTTAATGGTCTTGTGAGAAATGGGTCTCATAATGTTTAAGAAGTCCCACAACTCAAACAAATAGCAAAAATAATCCTGAAACACCAAGTATGCAAGAATAAAGCAACTACTCCCTCCGTCCCAAAATGAATGTCCAAAAAAAATTAAATTAAATTTGATCTTGATCAAAAGCAAATTTAAAAAGGGTTAATGACAATTTAGGGCCTGAAGTATACGGGCGGTACCACATTGGGGCCTGAAGTCTTAAAACTATCAATTTAGGGCTCCAAGTTACAATTTTGATCAATTTGGGGCTTTTTGACGGAAAACGTTAAAAAAGGCTGTTAACTAACCATGTGTAAGGCACATGAGATTCAGTAAGGACATTTTGATCATTTCGCGTTCAAGCCCTAAATTGACAATTCACCACCTTCTCTCTCTCTCTCTTCAAAATACATTAACCCAAAAATTAAAAAAACCCACATCCCCACCCCTTTTCTTCCTTCCCGGCAGCCAAACCCCACCTCCACCATTCTCGCCACCTCCATCCACCACACCATCCCAACCCAAACTACGCCACCGCCGTCAACTTCCTCACCACTCTCGCCACCTCCATCCACCACACCATCCAAACCAAAACCCTCTACCCCACAAAAGCCCCATTTTACAGCAAACTCACCACCACACCCAACCCCATTCACGTTCCCCCATCACAGATCCCCAAATCTTACCCAGGTTTAACCCCCCTTAAGATTGAAAGAAACCGTTGAAAGGAATCAAGAATTACGGGCAATGCGGAAGATGTTGGAGTGATGCCATGTAAGAGATGCATGACGGCTCTCGTCTCTTCGATTCTAGGGTTTCCAGAAGAGAAACGGAAGGATTTCGACACATAATTAGTATCGGAGGGGGAGGGATCGCCATGATCGGCGGGATGTATGGCGATTGATGGACGGGAAAAGTCGTCGTCGTCATCGGAAGCTCCATAAACGGTTGTAGAGCTTGTTGAAGTGGATTCAGACATTTCTGAGCGATTGGGTTTTTGTTTAGAATTATTTTTCTATTTTTTGCCAATTAAAAATATTTTAATTCTCACTTTTTTTTTATTATTATATGTGTATTTATGAAATAACACTTATTACATTATTCCATCTTTAAATCTATGATTAGTAATTTTTTCTAAATATTTATTTTATTTAATCTATTTTTATTTATATATTTTATAAATTATCCAATCTAAAATAATTAGTAATTTTTTTGAAGCAAAATAATTAGTAATTTAAATTATTAGAAAAAAGGATAATAGTTAATATCTTAAATTATTTTAAATCATATTAAATATTATCTTTATTTTTTTCAATATTTTAAATTTACTAATTATTTTTTGTAAAAAAAAAAAGCTAAAATTTTTATTTATTATTTTATAGGGCAACTGTCAATTTAGGGCCTGAAGTTTACTAAATGACCAAAATGCCCTCACTGAATCTCATGTGCATTGCACTTGGTCACTTAACGGATTTTTTTAACGTTTTCCGTCAAAAAGCCCCAAATTGATCAAAATTGTAACTTTGAGCCCTAAATTGATAGTTTTAAGACTTCAGGCCCCAATGTGGTACCGTCCCTATACTACAGACCCTAAATTGTCATTAACCCATTTAAAAAAGTTTTAAACATACATTTTGGGACAAAGGTAGTAACTTCTACAACACTTTTATATTTACAGTATCATGAAAACATACCCAATAATGCAGAAATAACTTGAAGCTGCGTAAATATCAGTATAAACCAACAGAATCAAGAGGGAGTTTACGGAGGATACAACTCCCACAGTGCCACAGTGGTGTCTTCAGACGAAGAGGCCATTAGTCTATTATCTGCTGAGAATAAAACTGAATTGCACTGCAAATATAAAGTCCATTGATGTGATAAAAGCAAAGGAAAAAAGGGTATTGTATCTATGAGATAGAGGGAGTAGGTGGACTGAAAATCAAATATTCCAAGTTTAAAATGACCAAATTACAAGTGTTTGCATACCGTGGCACTATGATACTTCAGTATAGCTAAAGCATTTCCTTTTCGGTAATTGTATATCCTCAATCTGTATCAGAGAGTAAAAAGGATTAATCTTGTCATGTGACTACTTATGATCTGTGGCGAAGTCATAAATTTTAGCCAAGGGGGTCAAGATTGCTTGGGGAATTAAAAATAATTATCATATATAAATATGGCATAAAAGCGAGGTCAGAATGATATACTATGAAAGGAGGGCAAAATTGACAAAAAATAGTATTTTCTGTGCACTTATTCAAAATTTAAAATGTTAAGGGGGTCAAATGACCACAATCCCTATAAGGTGGCTTGCCACTGCTTATGATGGCAGGAGTCTGAAGCTACTGCAACGCAAGAGTGATGAATTGTTCAAAAGGAAGATTAAAAATTTTGCTTCGCACAATTACACCTCAATTACAGGAAGTGACGACTTCAACACAAAGATCATGCAAATATTGATGCCCAGCAGATACACCGATAGTAACTGTAATATGTTAAACGACCCTAGTTAATTTGAGCTTACGGAAATTAATGTTGCCCATGCTTAAATACTGTTTGAAATATTTGAAATCTGCACATATATATAGCTATTTGCGAGTTCCTGTTCATTCACAAACCTTGAAAATTCCATGCTATCTGCCTTGTATTTACAATCTAAAGCAGTTTTAGTTCTTGATGGTAACCAAGGCTGTCCAACTTCCATGTGAAGAAAAAAGGCAACAATATTAAACCCTCCATAACAGGACAATTACTCGTAAATATCCACCAACATTTTAGATCACGCTATTATACAGCTTTCTACATCTAATTTATGATACCCAGCTCCTGTCGTGTCCCATACAATGTCTTTGGTAATTCATTAATTACTATAAGCAGTGTGGATTTTATGTACCTAAAAAGAGAAAAAGATTTTTTTTTTTAAAAAAAAAGAAATAAAAGGTTGATAGAGTTATGAGCATTTTTGGTTAACCTTGTGCAACTATTTGGAAATGGCACCAAAAAGAACTAATGAAGGGCTAGCCTTTATGCCCCATTAAGGCTTCATGACGAGAGGTGATAGGTTGAAGTCTAGATCTCCCTAAAGGATCAAATCTGCCTACATTTATCTCTTCCGGCCCTCCCAACCAATTATGTGACATACTTGTTACCCATGCAAGACATACCATTGTGGGTCTTGCAGGAGTTGAGCAGTAAAGGAAGCCAAATTACCCTATATCTGAAGAGAAAGGACAACAGAAAATAGGATTTAAGAGATACTCTAAATCCCATAAACGGAATCTGTTGCTACTATTGAGTTGTTCCTGGTAGATAATTTTTACGGAGTACAAGTTTACAGAAATTTCCTTCTTCAACTCTATTATGAATAGAATCTTGTCAAGCGGAAGTCCTTAGCCTACTTACTGGCAAAACCGACTAGCATGTTCAAATAGCCTCATAATTCATCAACACGTAGAGTTACCATTGAACCAAAATATCCAGTAACTTTACTAGTCTCATCACAATCTACTATCCCAGGCAAGCAAATGTTAATAAGGAAAGTGGAACTGGCCATTATCATCTAGATAGAATAGAAGTACTACCACATAAGTTTTGGTACAACCACTTTGAGTGTGCTAAAATTTCACCTCTATTTTGACCAACATAACTTTGTTGCATTTAACCCATTTTATGGTTAAAACTCAAAAGACTATATGCAGGGGTGGGAGTGACAAGAACTTCCATAATTGTTTAGTATCTATCCATCCAGTCATAGCTGAATTATTCTTGTAAAGATTTATATGTGACTTTAGTTTGTGATGAAGTGTGTAGCAAACTGCTCCTTTGTAGTAAGGATCGGATTTTTCGATCTTTTTCCAGAGACGATACGATATTCCTTACGTCTTACACTTTTTTAGTTTACCTTTTTCGCTGTCATAGGCGAAAAGGTGGCAATGAGTTGTTAATGCAAGGAAACTAAGCCATTACAGCATTGAGTCTCCCCGTAAGACTTCAACAAGTCTCCGTTTGATACAAGACAAGCTTACATGATCACTAAATATCTAAATGCTTAAAGTAACTAAAGCAAAGAAAATCGTGTGAAAGGAAGTCCAACAACTGTTTGGAAAATCTTGGAAGCAGAATAATTTACTAACCGGTGATCCTAGCCAGCTGTAACAGCAATTTCGCCATCTGATCAGATCGTAGTTCCTGCTATGCCAGGCCGCTCCAACAAAATTTCTTTCTTGGACACACAGGAACCCTATGTCAAACAGCAAATCAAATTTTCCCATATCTTCAGCAAGCAGGAAATCATTTTGAAACATCCAACTACATAAAGATCTGAGATAAATCATCTTTATGGAACCAGTAACATTAAAAACAAGAGCGTCAATCTAGTACTACCTTCGGAACCAGGAACTGAGCATCAGCATCCCATCTTACCAGGAAAGAGAAATAAAATACATAAAGAATCTTCCTTTTCAGATATTTTCCAGAATTTCATTTGATGTATCCTACTGTGTATCACTAACTCTCTCTTTTATTTTATTATAACCCCCAGAGTGAAAATGGAAACAAACCTCCATTTTTGAGAATTGGCTGACGAATAGATCAAAGAGAATGGATTCTGTTTCAAACTACTGTATTGCTTGCGGACCCATTTCCAAACTTTAACTTTACCTTCCAACATGCATAATATACTGCACCAGACCCACCTCAATCACTGAACAAATGCTCCCTCCGTCCCACAAAAGAAGAGTCCCCTTTGGCAAGTCAATGTTTTGAAGGATGTAGGTATACTTACTTGTACCTTCATATAATATCATTAAAATCTATCTCAACTTTTAAAAATGTGATTCTTATTTTGGGACAAACAAAATTGGTCAATGCCACTTTTTTGGGGATGAAGGGAGTAATTTCTGTAATAAGAGCTCGTCGTAAGCACACATTAACACTTTATACGAGAGTACATATCTACTCGGTGATGGGGGAGGAAGATATCGTATGAACATTTAATCTTCATTATTTAGTCCAGCTACAGCACTCAGCTTACGGAGTGATGCAATGAAGGATGTGGACATATGTCATCAAGTACAATCTGTAACCGTAAGTTTGAGTTACCATTGAATGATCTAAAGTGAATAAGACAATCTTGTCATCAGCAGCTCCAGAAATACCCCCGCTACATGACCCATCCACGCTCATACTTATAACTGCAGAAGAAAGTGATTCATTAGTAAAAATAAAAATATGGTTCTTCTGCACTAAGTGTCTAAAGACTGCTGTCCATCATCAAATACCTGGCTCTGAATGAAACTTTACGGAATTCAATGGAACTCATGGATTTCGTAAGTCCCACCAAACCATAGTTCCATCTTCGTAACTGTGAAGTACGAAAGCCACTAATGAATAATTTTACAGTAACATGAAATCCACGAGTGATTTTTTATTTTTAAGGAGGTAGTTGATGTATGAGTTCACATTTCACACAATAAAAATCTTCTCATGTCTCCAACTCCATAGAGATTCACCTTAACACTTGGTTAGCTGATTTGGTATCATTCCTTCTGGAATCCGTGATCTATAGTAGATGTCAATATTCTATCAGAGAGGCATGGTACAAGTGCACTTAGATGGAGTTTGAGTTGTTGCAATTTACCGTTTTACAATTCTCTCTGTATCACTAATGATCCAAAGGTATGGCTAAGAAAATTACAACTCTCGAGCATAATATTATATTTATGAATCTAACATACTAAACAATTTATGAATAACTAGCGGTAAAAAAGTCATTAAAATCAAGTCTCAACCAGGAATCAGTAGTGACAGATAGAGTTCCCCCTCCCTAATTGTGGACTCATATATAAATGTACAACCTCAACATAGAGGCTAAAGAGGATCCCACAAAAGGAAGCATCTTATGATGGTTTAGCACAAAGAGAAAAGCGGTATGTCGATATCACATTGCAAGCTTTATGACACATGTGAGTACTTCCGATCTATCTACGAAGAAATAAAACCAGCTTTCTGTTTCCGCGATGCAAGAAATTACTGTAGCTCAACCTTTCCCTAGCACATGGGAAAAATAAAGGTGCAGGATGCCAGAGACCGAACAATCAAGGCTGACAACGAAACCTACTGAGATCCAGCTCTATAATGGAGGAAGATGTTTTGATAAACCAAATGGAAAACCCAATCACCCTCGCTCAAAACAGAGAAGCCTAAAAATAAATACTATTAAGAAAGATAACCTTATGACACGATGATCCATATGATGCAAAGAGGAATAATGTAGACTTGGGGGCAGTTTGCAAAATTAGTAGTAGGGGATGAGGGGCTGAGTGATTGCAGAAAAGAGGAACAATGTGTGAACTAGAAGCTGGAATTACCCTTCAGATCCACCAGAAAAGGTAAGGTCTGCAAAAAAGACGACTGAGATCCAATATGCGATTGCAGGAGCAAATTATACTCAATGAACAAGGAGTTCCAATCAATTATCCAAACCTCTCACTTACCAGGAATATAACTATAAAGTAGCTAAAAAATCTCATAAGATTAATATGGAGCAGAAAGAAATCTACCATCAACGTTAAGTAAAATATGCTAACTGACTCGCAATTTCAGCTTCTGCTAAAGTTCAAATTGCTCAAAATAACAAAACACGACAAACTAATGTCTAATGTCAAGTCCAGCAGTCCTCCTAACGCTTCCATGTCAACTCTCTCTCTCTCCCTCTCCCTCTCTCGCACGCGCACATAGTTGAATTCTTAGTTACATAAGTTGCTTCAGGAAAATTGACAATAACAAAGGAACATACCCAGGCAATACATTTAGAAATCCTTGTGATTCTGACGGCAAAAATGCTTGAACAGACATGCACATTCCTGTCAACAAACGGTGATGAAGCTTATGAAACAGAGACGTTACAAACATTAGCAATGCAAAACTACAGGAGAGTGGATAAAATCATAAAGATACCATTAACTTTCACAGTGTGCAGGGAAAAAGCATAGTATACGTGTATACTTTTTAAAGCTACGACTCCTATAGGATGAAAATAACAAGTGTACTGCTTTCTGTTCAGTTAAGTTCATTTCCATTATCTTCAGTAGAAATTATCCAAAAAAATTAAAAGTATTCAGGACAAATGGAAGTAAAATCTCAAGTTCTTTTAAGCATTCTATTTAGTCAAAAGAAGAGACGAAGCTAAACCCAATATAAAGGATCAGTTCCCCTTTTGTTTCTGAAATACTCCGTTTGTCTTTTCACTCACCTTATTTTTTCAAACAAAAGAAGATGTCTAGCACATGAAATTGAGTCCATAAGGAGTGGCTCAGTGGTAGAGCCCAACCTCACATTGTGTGAGGTCTCGGGTTTGATTCCTTCCTATGCCTCCTAGGACATCATTATAAGGGGGTAAGTGGGGAACCACTATTGATCCTTTAAAAAAAAAAAAAAAAACTGTACATGAAATTGAAACTTTTCTCACACTTTCACCCTCAGAAAAATAGCAACTTTTATACTTTTGTCCACGATTGTAATACATTTAAAATGTTCACAGGTCCCATTGTGCGCCAGACGGAGATATAAGGTTGGCATAGACACAGCCTTTAATAGTATAAAGGTTGATAAGCATTTTAAGAACTAATTTTGGTTTTGCCACATGTTAGAAAAGCAAGCAATGTTGATAAGCAGGTATTATTTTTGATGTACAATTTAATCAGCTTTTGAGTTTATTTCACGTTTGTTACAGTCTTTACAGTTTAAACTTTAATAGTATGATATTAAAGATCATTGCCCAAACTTTCTGCTCAGGCAGGATGCTAGGAGATATAAGGTTGGCATAGACACAGCCTTGAGTATATTTTCACAAAACTGGCTTAAACTAGAAACCATTTTCTTAGACCTGATTATGCAGAGGAAACCTAAACATATTGGAGCTAAACTAGTGTTAAGATATTGCATACTACTCCCTCCGTCCCTAAATGTTTGTCCCATTTCCCCTTTTTCTTTGTCCCAAAAAGTTAGTCTCATTTCCAAAATTAAAGCTTCAAAATTACTAAATTTTCAAAACTTGTAACATTTAGGGACGGAGTATTACATAACGGCGGTGTATATTATCAATAATTTTCAAAGCGTTGGTAAAAATAACCAAAATTAAAGCTTCAAAATCACTAAATTAAAATGTTTGAAAAGTCAAATGGGACAAACATTTAGGGACGGAGGGAGTACTATTTAAAGATAACTTGATTATGCAGAGGAAACCTAAACATATTGGAGCTAAACTAGTGTTAAGATATTGCATACTACTATTTAAAGATAACTTACTTGTCATTAGTTTGTTGTAAGTTTATTATGATAGTATTAGTTGTTCAGCGATATAATAGTTTATTAGCTTATTAGGGTTTGGGGCTACTTATGATTATTAAGCAAAGCCCATGTAGAATTCAGTTTGCATTTTGGACTATAAATATGATAGGATCCTTCGTTAGTAATCACAGTTGAAAGGTAATTGAGAGAGTTGTGAGTATGTGGCCTGCTGGTACTGCTAAACCCTTGCGATGGTAAAGCATGCATAGTCTGCAGACTGCTAGATCATTTCATAAAGTGACAGACACAAACCATTATTCTCCCAACTCACCATCATTCTTCTTTTCTGTGCGTCCGTCCATACAACATAACCTAAATATTCACTAGAGATTTTAAGCTTTGAAATAAAATCTAAAACATATAGCCAAGTAGACTCCAGAGTGATATTAGCTTAATCCACGAGATAATACAAGATATGTACATGGAAAGCCTTGTTTTAAGGAAATAAGAAGAGTACGAGATTCCATATAGTCCAACGAGGAGAACTCATCTATATGAGTCATCCCACCTAATTTGGCACCCACTACTCTCTCATTATTGATTAAAACTTCAGCCTTCACAATCCTCTACTTATAGTTTGGCGACATTGGAGAACACTTTATATCAGCCTTCGCACAGAACAAGCTAAAGAACATATTATCTCATGGGCATAAGGAGTCAGATCAGGTGCAAGCCTTTACATACAAGGTGAGTCGGCGTCATATACATTTATATATATATATATATATATATATATACTCCCTCCGTCCCACCTCACTTGACACCCAAAAGGTGGACACAAAAACTAAGAAAAAGGAATAAAATAAAAAAATGTGTGATAGAAAATGAAGAGAGAGAATGAGTGGGGTAAATAGTAGTGTTGGTTGAATAAATTGAGTGGTGGAAAATGAAGAGAGAGAATGAGTGGTGGGGTCCATCTAATATAAAAATATAAAAACTAGGCTATTTTTGGGAGGTGTCAAGTGAGCTGGGACGGCCCAAAATGGAAATAAGTGTCAAGTGAGCTGGGACGGAGGGAGTATATTATATATATATAAATATAATTTTATCCCTTAAACAGATAACTATGTCAAATGAAAGCAAATTCATTTGTCTTAAAGTGAAAAGCAATGAAAAAAAAGCAGCATACCTCTTCCCTTCATTGAATGATTCAGTGAGGCGCTAGAGATTTGAGGTAGTTGTGCAAACTTTTCTGCAGCATTCAGATCCCAAATCTCAACCTTTGCATAGATATTGCAAGGTTTTCAAGTAAACAACATGCATACAGGAACTCATAAAAACATGAAGAGAAATAGAATCAACTATCATGGCTGACCACGGGCTCACCTCAGAGCACTGTTCTCTTGCCATAGCCATGTATCCTGGTCCTTCAACGTGATCATCATCTGATAACAAAAGACAGTTTATTATCTCATAAGAAAAGAAAAGGCAGGAGGGTTATTAAGAAGAGAAAAATGTGCTCATGGATTAACGTCCGCGGAAAAAATTAAATACCCAACTCAAATACAAACTATGCACGTTTTTTCAAATCTCTAATCAACAAAAAGAAAAAAGCAAATCAATGGAGGACCAGATAAAGAAGGAATTAGTTGCTTTGTCAGAAAAAAGTGCAAGAGCTTACAAAATAGAAAAAAAAAAACCTTAATGATGCATATGCAGCATTCAAATCCAAAGTAACTTAATGATGCATATGCAATCAACTCAAAATGAAGACTTGTAAAATCTGCTTGGACGTAGATATTTACTTCAAATGCATGAATAATATAGATGGTCAAATCTCATATATAAACTAAGAGGCCATATGCTAAATTGAGCACCCAATTGCCTATGCATAGGCACCATTCTTCCCCTATATAATGTGTGTGAAACTGTTGCCTCCTGAATGCAGCTTTCGCCAAACACAAAATCTTATTAAAAAAAATAGTGTTTTCTAAGTAATAGGATAAACTGGGGTTTAGGCTTTACAATCCCTTGTTTACAAATTAAAAACCGGTTCAATGCTATAAAATCGGTTCCAATGATATAAGAAACTAGCTTTTATTTCGGAAAAAAACTAGCTCTTCATAAGAGTTGCTCTTTCCCAAAGCAGTGCACAATTATGGAAGCATTAATTATTGCATGTCGACCAAAACTCCAGAACATTACTTTACTTATGCCATCAGCAACTCAGAGTTGATGGGAGAATGTCAATGAACTAGATAGCTGAAATTCAAGCATAAAGCTTCTCCACGCATGAATTAGATGAAAGAGGAAGAGGGGACCTTCAAGTGTTCTGGAACTTTCCAGTACACTTCCTTGAATCTCAGATGGGTTGTCACTGGAACTTCCTTCATCAGCAGTTTCCTTGAATTCTGCGCCATGATTATTCCTCCAACCTTCAGCTTGACTTGCAGCAGCAGAATGCTTCTTCACAAATGAAAGCTTGCAGAAATGATAAGAATTTGTAGTGATGGTAAGCTAAGGCTCCCTGTCAGAAAGAAAGATCATTCTTTATAAAAGAAATATTTTTATGATAGAAACTTTCTTTATAAATTTGATGAGGCAGCATGATCGTGATGATACATAGCTGCATAGAAGTTTAATGTTATGGATAATTCTAATCACATAAAATAACATTAGGGAGTAAAAGGAAAATTTCAGCTATTTCATAGAAGACACATGTAGTCTATGTCGACAAGACGTGAAGCTAGGAAATTTCTGAAGTGGGAAGAAATTGTATGTATGAAATTATAATTTGGTTTACTATGACATCTAAAACTTATCTGATTAAGTATGAACTTTAACTGATGTACTTTTAAGGATAAATAGAATGAATGTAGTCCGAATCACTCTTTTTGATAATAAATCAAGGGTAAAAACAGCTATATGTAGTGATACACAAAAATCAAAGAAACTGGGTCATAGTTTCCACAGACTACGAAAACATTATACTTTTTCGTAACCTTTAAGGCTCAAAAGTACTCCCTCCATCCCAAATTAGTTCTCTTCTCTAAGACTTCTTGATCCAAAATAATATCCTTTTTTCTATGAATTTACTAGATTCACCATTTCAACTACCATGCCACAACATGCACTTTCAAACACATAATCAATGCTATAACATAGACTCTCCGGGCATTCATGTGTATGTGCTAGTAAAATAGCCCAAAATTTTACTTAATTAATTCCAGTTAAGGAACTAACACATGCACGGTCACAATGGAATGGAGTACGAAATTATATTTTATTTGAACAAAAGGAGCACAACTCCCCCCAACCCAACCCCAAAAAAAAAATGAATTATCCATGTGCATGTGCCTTTGGAAGTGAACATGTGCCAGACTCGTCCCACTAATGATTCAATAGATATGTTCTCATATAATTTGATAATTGAAAAGCTTCAATTGAGAGCATCTTATCAACTGTGTCCTTAAAGCCTCTTATAAGTAACAAAGGCAAAGATGACTGCTTAAAGATAATAAGACAGCTGAATCTTTAGCCTCATCATTGCTAGCATACAACAAGAGAACCCAATGATGAATCTATCTAGATTCTCTTTTAAAAGAAAAATCACAGGTGCATATACTAATTGTTGTCCTAAATCATACGTTGTAAATCTCAAAGTGAAGAAAGCAAAGGATTCGTTACTCAATAACGATTAAACTGGCACAATCAAGAAGTAATTGAGTGATTGCAGGTTAACAGATTTATTTCACATTTTCGATCCCCGAGTATATGGGATTCCCTGTCGAAAATTACATGAATACCATGAACCAAGAAAGAATTTCACATTACATATTCTGAGCAAGCCCAATTGCATTGAATCAAAAGGACTAGGAACCCGAAAGGATAATTGTGAAATACCTGGACAACCCCCCACCTTCAATATCCCAACACTTGATAGTTCCATCTTTCCCCTGGCTGCATAGAAGTGATGACAGGAAACTGAACAAATTAACCCAAATAAAACCACCTGAAGTGTAGTTCATATAGGCATAATTGCAACTAAAACTTCTTTTAAGTAAAATAAATAAAGAACGTTATGTGGTAAACAGATAACATTCCTTGCAGAAACAATTGAAACAAGATAAGAAAACCAAACTACTACTAGCTACAAAACAAATCAAAACACTGCAGCTTGACAAATCTAACAAGGTCAGACAACACATGCCAAAACTCTTAATGATTTCACCCAAATAATCTTTTACAAAAAGGAATTCCCGAGACAAGGCAGAAGACGATATATGGTTTATGAAAATATATTATTGTTTATTTTATGCTAAGTGGTTGTTTAAAAGCTCAACTATATGAAACAAACTAAATAGGTACCTAATAACTTTGTTGGATCCAACCGAAGAGCTTGTTGCGACAGAAATAATCCCATGTGCTGCACTATGCACCCTATAACCAATTAACCATGTTACAACTCAAATTAGCGTTAGAATGGAAATACTCGGCCGACATTATGCTTCAATATCAACTACAACTCGGTCAATAAAGCATTACAAACTACATGGCCATTGCTAAATTAATCTTCTTGAATGTCATTTTTATCATTACCATGCAGATGACAAAGTCCGATTCTGTACCGTATCCCAAATTTGCAACTCACCATCTCCAGAGCTGCAGTAAAAATTCCATCAACTCATGCCAAAAGTAGAAAAGCACAACTGCAATCAGACAAATAAATACCCAGTAAACAACAAATTCCTTGAAGGGTGGAAACAAGCGTCCATGACAGGAGCTCTATGGCCTCTCAGCACAGCAACTGGATCTGGCGGCGGTCGCCTGCTCATTCTTTCTTACAGATCCTGCCATTGAGTCAAACTGTTAAACACCTTGAAAGCATGAAAGTTACCCCAACACCAGACCCTAATATTGCACATGTGAATTAAAACTTGTTGTATGATGGGGGATGATTTACTTCGTTTTGGGACAATTTTTTCCAAAATTTGGACCTTCATTTTCATTTAGGGACAGAGAGTACAATCAACTGGAATAAAAATAGCATTTCAGCAAATTTATCCTTGAAACAAGCATCAAACAAGAATTAAACGCCACAATCATTCATATTTCATCCAAAGAGTATGCTTACAGAAATTGAACGTTCCAACCGGAAATTGAAGTTAACCCTTTCTATAAGACGGGGACTCCAGTAGCTTCGACTAGTAATTGTTTCGTGAATTGAAAAACGCAGCTTCGATTGTGTAGTTTGATGCTTCTTCTCCAATTGACCGTTGGGGTAGTCGGAGGTGGAGGCGGAATTGTTTACTTGAGACGGTGGTTTGGGTTTTGGCGAAATTCAAGTTGGCCTAATCTCAAACGAGAAAATGACTCTTAAAAGGTAACTTACTATACAAAATATACCCCTTGTCTATCAAAGTAGGCCGATCAACCAAGTGGTGCAACGTACTCGCTTTTTTTTTCAAATAAGGTAACGTATTAACTAGTTATTAACTTAGATATCGTACTTTCAAAATTAATTTCAAATAAGATAACGTACTAAATTTTTAACTAACGTCGTTAAAAAATCTAACGGGGGGAGGGGGGGTGGGTAAGGGGTGGGGGGGTAGGGTGGGGGGTTGGGGGTTGGGGGGTAGGGGTAGGGGGTAGGGTGGGGGTGGGGGTGGGTAGGGGGTAGGGCGGGGGGTAGGGCGGGGGGGGTAGGGGGTGGGTGGGGGTGGGGGTAGGGGGTAGGGCGGGGGGTGGGGGTGGGGGGTAGGGGGTAGCCCGTTAGATTTTTTAACGACGTTAGTTAAAAATTTGGTACGTTATCTTATTTGAAATTACTTTTGAAAGTACGTTACCTAAGTTAGTAACTAGTTATTACGTTACCTTATTTGAAAATGAACCTTAAGTACATTACCCTCCTTGGTAATTATCCCGTCTATCAAATAATGCAAAGTATTACTTAGTGTTTAAAAAAGATAATGTACTTTTTGAGTTAATTTTAAATAATGCAACATTTTGATTTTATAATTAATGGGGTTAAAATAACTAACGAAATTTTGACATGGCATCTGAGTTGACAAATTGAGTTAACTCATCAGCAATTACTAATCACTGAGAGAATACGATGAGTCAAAAAATCAGTTCACCGTTGACAAGGAGATTTTCTTGGCAATTGAAGTGCAATTGAAGGGTCATTGATAGAAAAATATCCGAATCAGATATAGAAATCGAAAGCCGATATACAGCTAATTCAGAAGATTATTGAGTAAGATATACCGTTTGTTCCTAAAAGTTTGTTTCACTTTTCAATTAATTAATTATATGCAATTCTAAAAAATATTATAGTAGAATATTTAAATCTTCATCGAAGTGCGTCGAACTTTTCGGATACGGAGGGAGAAGTGTAAAATATGAAAGAAAATGGAGTAAGAGAAAGAGACTTACTGGGTGTAGAAAAAGAAAACGAAAGGGGTGAAAGTGAGGACGATTTGATAAAGCAAGAAGGACATGGAAATGAAGGCAAAAGCTTTGTGGAGAAAAAGGCATAAAGGAGTGAGGTTAGTCCAGCAGGGCATCCATAGTTGAGCTGAGTACAAGCTGCAGGCCGGTGTCGGAGTCTTTCTGATGAAAGAAATCGCAAGGGCAGTGGGGATGAGGATGATGAGAGCGCAAACTGGCACTTGCACCGGAGCCAGTAGTCTAAAAAGAGTGATTCTTGACTGAAGTTTCTTGAATTTGGGGATTAGGGTTTGAGGTTGGGTGAAATTGAATTGTGAATGAATAATAGATTACGTGGAAGCTGATATGTAAAAGAATTCAACCACGTCATCACGTCGTTAAGTTTTGGTAACGTCATCCATTTTAAATTTTAAAAGTTGCATTATTTGATATAACTAAAAAAAATACGTTTCATTTTTTAGACACTAATGAGTAAGTTGCATTATTTGATGCAAATGAATAAAGTACGATGCAAATGTTGGTCGATTGCCCAATCTCAAATTAATTTCATGATTTATTTTTTTCTGGTGGTCAATTAATTTTTATTTTTTACAATTTTTACAAAGAAATTGATGTTGTCTAACTTTCCTTTAATGTCTTTGTTATGAGTAAAGATTTGTGATTATTTAACTGTTTATTCTAACGGAAAATTAACATATGTTTCTCTGCATTCCTACTTGTCAAAAATAGTATTCCTACTTATCAAAAATAGTTTGAGCCATAAAAAAATATGTATATGAATCGTGATTAGGATCGCAAAATTAGATTGCCGTTCAAACATAATCGAACCAAATCACGGTAGCTCATTTCAGTTCGATTTGAAATTTTTAACGAGTCAAATTAGTTTGAAATTTCTCAAACCGACGTCTAGAGATTTGACCTATAAATTACCGTAAACCAAACCATTTATGTAACGACTCGAATTTCCACAACAATAATAATAATAATTCTCCAATATAAATAATATTTCAAAATCAAATAACGGTAACTAAAATTCAACAAAATCTTTAAAGTCTTACAAACTCCCAAATAACTGAGATAACTGACTAAAGAGTCTAAACTGAAATAAACTAAAACGATCCTTTAACTCCTTATGAAATGCTCCCGAATCGAATCTCATTCTTCCTATTTGAAATCTGAAAGAAAAGAAGATGAAAGGGTGAGCGAACAATGCCCAGTAAGTTCATATACAACCCCTCCGGTTATTAAGGAGGAGTTGACCTGAAGGAATATCAAACGATAGAAATTCCAAATAACAATCGAAGACATAACAAAGCAGAATTTCGAATATAGTTATTTACCAAATTCTCAAACCAAATGTCTTTCAAAATCTCAACGAATTCACAAACTGAGTTGACAAATATTTTGGAGTTTCAAATGATGACAAAATCGATTCAAATTGACTCGAATGATTTACTTAATTAAAACCGTCCCATACCAGTTTTAACTAACTAAACCACTCACAGATTTCTAGGAAATTCAAAGGACTGATAAGCTGAACAAAACTAACTCGAATGCTCTAATTATCTACAACCGTCCTATTCCAGCCGTAGATAATCAAATCATTCACAGACATCATGATCACATAAGTGGTTCACTGACCTTATCAAAACAAATCCCACAAAGGGAACAAAATGACTCCGCAGAGTCCTAAACAGTGTATCTGGAACACCCCACCACTAATTTGAAGCGGTGAACTAAGTTTGCCCGTAATGCCAAATATCAAATATACCCCGCCGAAGCAGGTTGTCTAACTTAGTGATCATTGATGGAACACAAAATCATATCATATCAAGACTCATTTTATACAAAATACGAACTTTCACAATGACAATAAAATTTCCGTATTTACGAAATCAAAAGAACGATTTATCAAACGAACAGCAAAAGATTAGCAAATAACGGTAAACGAGGGAGTCAAAACAAATACTGACGCGAGATCAGCTTTTACGCATCAAAGGAACGTACATCGCCAAGAAATATGCGGAAGCCTAAATAATGAAACGGAGCGGAAATCAATTAACTTAAATGATGTATAATCCCTTACCTCGATTTCTTGAACCATCCTTGCAACGAGTCCTCGCACGAATCTACAACCATACAAAAAGGTTCTCTTTTAACTCCTTTAAAGGTTAACCCTAAACCCTTTCGATTTACCAAAATATCCCTAGGATTTCTATAATCAATTCCCATTAATATCTCTAATTCACAATCACACACACTATTTACACCTTTTCCAACACACACAAACACACACTAAACCCTAACACACTCACACACAATCCAACCCTAACCATACACACCCACACCAGCCGTCACTCACACACACATACACACGGCTGGACACACACACAAAACCTAATATCTCTCATAAACCCTATCATGCATTTATACCATAATAAACAAGCCCCAAACCCTAATCTTAATCACAAAGTTCTTTAGGATTTTCTAGGATTTCAAAATTTAAAAATCAAACAATAAGGTTTTAATCTTACCTTAGCTTAATCACGCCGACAATACCGTTTTCGCGAATGAATGAACGCACCTAACGCCGCTTCCCAAAATCTATCGATAAGAGATATCATTACCAATAATATAAAAAAAAACAATCTTGATATAAACCAAACACCAAAACAGTCCCAACAAGAATACCAGAAACTATAGCAGATTCGGACCAGAAAATCACATGAATTAAGACTTGGAAAACCCGATCGACACCAATAGGATTGAAGCACTGTCTCTTATGGAAACACAGGCGAAAAAAGCACTCAAATCGGACCATAAACGAAGCGGGAATCCCGATTTAAAAACTGCTGCGCTGAAGTTATATGGCATACGGGAATTCTGTTTTTTTTTTTCTCTCTGTCGGCTGCCTCCTCTCTTTCTCTCGGCATTTTTTCATCCTCTCGGCTGATCTCTCTCTGCCGCCTCTCTCTCTCTCTACTCGGTTGCCCCTCTCTAATCCTATTTATATTTGGATTTTAATCCTAAGCCCAAAATCATTCAAGTCCAAATTTAACAAGGAAACTCAACTTAGGTAATTTAAGCCCAACTCATCTAAATAAATCATTTACTGTTAACCATTCTTAAAGCCCAAAAATGTAAGTAAAAACTCAAATTAAATTAGTAACTTTTCAGGTTATTACAATTTATACCCTTAATTTAAACATAATATTTAGAACAAAATAACATTATAATTATACTTTATTTTCAAGGAAAGATTGAGTAATTATTATTCGAGATTTGGGTAATCAGTAATTCGTTTTCTCTTGTTTTGATTAAAGACATTACATCTTTTAGTTACTTTTCTTTTTTTCTTTTTTTCTTTTTTTCCTTTTCACCATCCATTCATATTTAGTATGTCATCAATAAATTGAAAGTAAAATGCTCTTTTATGTATAACAAAAACTAAAATTATGCTCTCCCCGTCCCAAAATATTTGTCATATTTGACTTTTTTGTTGAACTTTGACCACAAATATATGACAATTTAATTATGTTCATGAAATTCTAAAAATTCCTATTGATTCACCATTAATAATATTATCAACAACAACTTTTTAAATTTCATGAACATGATTAATCTCTCATAAATCTGTGGTCAAAGTTCAACAAAAAAGTCAAATGAGACAAATATTTTGGGACGAAGAGAGTAATAATCTGGTGCAGTTATTGTATACGTCCATCGCAGATTTTCTATCGTCAAGTAGCAAATTCGGTGAATCTTCGAGCTAGTGAATTCGATGGCATTAAACTCTCAAATTTTACATGTTCCTTTAAATCGTTAGCATTATTGTTGTTAAAGAAATATAGTTAACAAACTCATTCGCGCTAATAAATAAGATTTAGTACATTAACTTATGTCAAGTCTAAAACTACACTTGTATCCGTAAAATAACATAACAGCAAAACTTCTCGTTTTCTTCAACTACACGTCTCTAGGTATTTTCTTCAGCTGCACGTCTCTAGTTATGCCTCTTCATCTAATAATAAAAGAGTATTTAAGCGTACACAAGTTAAGTCTCAACTATTCGTCTTTACGAATTAGAGCAACCCTCTTTGGATGGTAACTTAAGATATACTTTCGCGACAATTTTTGTTACACTTTTCAAATAATAAAGTAAGAAATTGAGGATATGCATTTATCGCATCAACAAAAAAATTATTTATATCATGTCTTACACACCGTTCATCATTTTATCCTTAAATATATATTAATCATTAATAAAGTACAAATACAAATACAAATAACAAATACTTTTTAACATTATCGAGAGCATTATTAAATCAACATTCAGTTGAATGTGGTAATATTAAACTCCGGATGATGGACAAATCAAGTGTGTTATCAAGTCCTATGCAATATCAGTTGTGTTGAGTATAAAACGACAGTTGTATCCTTTATATGAAATATCAGTTTTCTTGATCATCACGTTTATGTTACTAACATTGTTGACCATTGCATGAGTAATGACACGCACTTGAAGATCGATTATTTATTTCTAAACAACTCTTTTTAACTTGCACTACGCTCATAATAATTGGCGACCCGAAAATTAACAATACACATTTCGTGGCTCTAACCTATATGAAATAGATGCACCACTTTCATTATAACAACTGATCAAACAACAAACTCTGGTTTGATATGTTATTTCCAGTGTTCTAAAAGACCCCGCCTAAGGGCGCCTAGGCCCCGCCTAGGCGCTAGGCCCTTCTCCAACGCCTAGTTCTAAGCCCCGCCTAGGTCTCGACTAATCCCGACTAGTCCCCGCCTAGACGCTAGGCCCGGCTCCGCCGCCTAGCATCCGCCTAGCGCTTTTTAGAACCTTGGTTATTTCATGCAAAAAAAAAAAAATAATAATAAAATAAAAAAAATTGTCGCCAAATCTACTTTACAATAGCTATTATTTTGCTGTAAACAATAACACTACTATTTCATAGTTGGTTGTCTCATAATCATTACATGTTTTTTTTTTTTATAGAAATTATTATATACAGGACAAAAACTCATGTGAGAACATCACTACCCGTCTCATCCATGAGACGGGTCGGATCCATGACCATAACCCGCCCCAACCTGCCCCAAGAATACCCGTCTCTCTCTCTCTATACGCGATAACCGTCTCTCTCTCTATACGCAGCCTTGATAATGGGATCCCCTCCCCGATCTCTTCTCAGGCCAAACCCACCATTAAACCTCTCCCTCACACCCCCAATCAATCGGCGACCTCACCCAAACCAAAACCGCACCCAATTCCCCCTTGATCGAACAACGGCCCGAGCTCCCTCTCTCCAGACCGAGCAGACGAGACCCCCCTGTCCAAAACCTATTTTCCCGTGACCTCCTATCAATCTCAATCAATTCCTCACTTCGATTCAGCTGGTGATTGAGGGAGAGAGGGTGCTTAGGACGCCATTAGAGAGGGAGAGCTTTGAGGAAGACGATCTAGGGAGCCGGCCATGGTGAGATCTCTGTTGAGAATCGATTGGGGAAGAATTGGTGAGGAAGGTCGTTGGTCGTTGTTTTTTTTTTTCGATTTGTGAAAAGTAATAGTTACTATAACATAATGTAATAATTGTATTCATATAAAGTAATAGTTTGTATTTGTGAAAAGTAATAGTTACTATAACATAATGTAATAATTGTATTCATATAAAGTAATAGTTTGTATTCATATAAAGTAATACATATATACAGAAAAGTAATGGTGATTTTTTTTTAAATTTTGTTTTTTTTTTCGATTTGTAAAAAGTAATAGTTACTATAACATAATGTAATAATTGTATTCATATAAAGTAATAGTTTGTATTTGTATGAAAAGTAATAGTTACTATAACATAATGTAATAATTGTATTCATATAAAGTAATAGTTTGTATTTGTGAAAAGTAATAGTTACTATAACATAATGTAATAATTGTATTCATATAAAGTAATAGTTTGTATTTGTATTCATATAAAGTAATACTTCTCATTTGTTTAAGTAATACTTCTCATTTGTTTAAGTAATAGTTGGTATTGCTATAAGTAATAGTACTACACTTGTGAAGTAATAGTGTTATTTTTTTTTAAACTAAAAATAGTTTTAGGAACTTTTTTCATTTTGAGTAATACTTCTCATTTGTTTAAGTAATAGTTGGTATTTTTATAAGTAATAGTACTACACTTGTGAAGTAATAGTGTTATTTTTTTTTAACTAATAATAATGTTAGGAACTGTTTTAATTTTGAGTAATACTTCTCATTTGTTTAAGTAATAATTGGTATTGCTATAAGTAATATTACTTTTTTAAACCACTGAATAGTCGAAAAAATAATATAAAAACTAAAAAAAAAAGCAAAAAGAAAAAAATAATAATAAAAAAAATAACAAATCCTAGTACATAATAAAAAAAAATAATAAAAAAAGCATAAAGAAAAAATAATAAAAAAAAGCAAAAAGAAAAAAATAATAAAAAGAAAAAAAATAATAAAAAGAAAAAAATAATAAAAAAAAGCAAAAAGAAAAGAAATAATAAAAAACTAGAAAGAGAAAGTACTCATAGTAATTTTCCATTTCCATGTAAGGCGGTACATGTAGATGGTGGGATGGGGCACTTTGTACGTGGCCCCTTTAGCTCTTTGATTTCTTGTTTGGGTCATGGAGTGCAGGCTTTGGGTTATTCCGACCCGTCTCATCCATGAGACGGGTCTTGTTGTTCTCACAGGAGACTCTCTCTATATACAGTATATGTATTCAAATTTACAATATGCATATAACATAAGTTGTCTTATTTAAAAATTCATCATTATCATTGTAGTTGCAACTAAACTCAATATGTGGAATGCATTAAAGATATTTAAAGACATATTAAAAACTTTATCAACAATTAAAATTGTGAAAAGTCGAGTTACTAGTAACTACACTACGTTCAGTAGAAAGTAGAATAACAGAAGAACGGAAGTTAGAAAACGCGCGAAAAAGCTAATAATTAGCCAAAGATATGGAAATATATCCACAGAGTTTTTTTCAGAACAAAAACTGTGAATGAAAATACAAAGAGAAAGAGTGACAGGTTTTCCATTTAAATCACCAGAAAATTTAGGAGAAATATATTTTAGAAAATTGGGCCATGCTTGCTTTATAAGAAGGTCAATAGGCCCATGACTTTTCACAATTTGCAGCCAAAAACGCACACTCGTAAATTGCCTCTCCCTCTCTCTTCGTGTCGGGCGAATAAGCAATTGTTTCATGACATAGCAAATATAAATACTCTTCCTGTGCTACTACAATTCAATTTATATATCGGTTGGGAGTAATCCAGTAACCGACGCTGTCGCCGGAGGAAGATCGATTGCCGGAGTTCGGACCTCACTGAACTTCAAGGAAGCCATATCTCCGAGCTTTTCCATCAACAGGTCTAAGTCTGACCTAAACTCACCAGCTTTGTTTCTGCAAACCCTTTTGTCTATTTAATCAATTGTTCATTTATGCATTGATTGGTCGCTTGGGGAGGTATACGGGCATTTGAGAGACATGCATGAGCTGTTTCTTGCTTAATTTTGAAGGAATTTGAATTGACTGTGAATTTATGATTTTTTTGTTGGGTTGCATTTGTTTGGTATGGCTGTGGGTTTGAATTGTTGACTGTTTTTTGAGATATGAGTTTTTTTGGTTTTGGATTGAAGAGATGGAATGTGATGGTTTTGATTCAGAATTGGTTCTAGGGTTGGACAATGGGTGTGAGAAGGGAATTGGTTTAGGGTTGAATGAGGAGTGTGTTGTTGGGGTAGAAGCTAAGGTTGAGAAGATGGATGGGGAGAAATCTGTTGGTAAGAAGAGAGTCGCTAAGGCTGTAATTGGGTTTGATACAGAGGATGAGCCGATTGGATCATTGCTTAAGCTGAAAGCTAAAAGAAACCCTAAGAAGGTTAAGGTGGAAGTGGATGGTGGTGGAGGTAAGGGAAAGCAGGTTAAGGTTAGTGCAGATAAATTTGGGGGTAAAAATGAGGACCTGGGTGGTATGGAAGATACGTTGGCTAGTTTTAAAAAGAAGTTGAAGGCTCCCAAGAAGAATTCTGGATCTGGATCAGCAATGGCAAGGAATTTTGGTACCAAAATAGAGTCTCCGTGCCCATCTTTAAATGACCCTATGAAGGATATGGGGCTGGTTTCAGAATCAATCTCAAAGTTCGTGGGGAAAGGTCAAATGACCGATGATGACGGATTCAACGCAAATGTCTGTAAAGTGTCAGAAAAATGTAAGAGATCCAAGATTGATTCGCTGTTGAAGGTTGGAGACGATGTTGGGTGCGGTAGTGTGTTGGATGGTAACAAATCTGAATATCTTTTGGCTGAGAATGAGAACGAGTATGGATTAGATCCTGTAATAGTCCCTTCCGCCGGCATGGACGAACATTCAGAAGATTCTTTATCTTCCTTCTTTCGAAAGGCACAATCTGGTTCAATTAAGAAATCACATAGTTCTTTGAGATCTAAAGAGGTAATAACACCTCAAGCTTCAAACCATGGTCTGAGCCCAAAATCAGGTGTTTTGGAGGACGTTGTACCCTTTGAGGCAAGCATCTGTCAATCAGCTTCAAAGCAGATCAATGAAGTTGCTGGACTTGGTGACAGTAGTTTGCATGCACCGTCTTGTGGAGGTACAACTGTTTCAACATACGATCAGAATCAGACAGTGATACATAAGAAAGGTGGTGATGCTTCATCTAAAGTTTTAAATTGCATACAGGAGATTGCATTGTCTGGTGAGCCAAGGCAAGAGCTTTCTTCTGCCCTAGTTGCATGCCAGACCCTACGACCGCAGGGTGGTGAGGTGACTTTGCGGAGAAACAAGAAGACCATTGTTCCGGGAGCACCTTTTGGTACTGATTCATTGAGAAGGTCATGTGAAGCTATGTCTCCGGAGACCAATAAACATGTTTCTGATGAAGCACCAGAGTCTACTCAAGATTTGTTAGCCATCAATGCAAAGAAGAGCATGGTTTTGGAGCACATTGATGGGCCTGCTAATGACCGGTGTCTGAATGATACCCTTTCTGCTCAACCTCACTCATCATATTCCACTTTGCCAAAGAAGGAAACAACTTCCAGTGAACGCGGTAGTCCAAAACAAGGTCGGGGTGCTTGCATTGAAGAGCCAGACATTGCTTCAGCTTCTTCACTAAAGGAGGACGCATCAATGTCCGACTGTAAGTTATCTTCGCTGTCATCACGTGGAGGAAGTATTCATGAATTGGCTTCCCAACTGAATCACTTAGAAAGATCCCTGGATGAAGGCGATGAAGAGCCTCCGTCCATTGCAATGGACCAAAATGAACGTTTTCCTGATGATACTGGATCTATGCCAGATCCTGAAAGTACAGAAGAAAAGCAATTGACAAGTCAGCGTGCTGGGCGAAATACTAAAAGACATTGGCATGGGGATATGTTTTATGAGGGATATGATGATTGGGAGATTCTGATACATGAGCAAGATTTTCTTGCAAGTCATCAGATTGGAGACAGCAACCAGTCGGCTCTTAAGACGAGAGAAAAGACTAATTCACGATCAACCATGGCTCCGGAGATAGAAAGTGGTGGAGCTGCTGCAGTATCAGCTGGGCTGAAAGCTCGTGCAGCTGGTCCTGTCGAGAAGATTAAGTTTAAGGAAGTACTGAAGCGCAAAGGTGGGCATCAAGAATATATTAAATGCAGGTTTGTTACTGATTTCAGATCTTCCATATACTGTTTATCATTGTTATTTAAAATAAAGAAATATGATGGGTCCTTTGTATGCGGTCCATTTTGTCTCATTATTTACTTTGCATGCTTGTATTTGAATGTCTAAGCTACTTTGGCATCTTATAAGGAAGTTATATGAAGTCGCTGACTTTACATTGTTGTTGCGAATCCAAGCATGTTTTTTACTTATATTTAAATTTGAACCAACGTATTTGCTATCACTTGATTAAGAATTTTTTGCCATCCATACAAGGAAACGGAATCATTTTACTGGATTATGTTTTTACCACCACATTTTTTTACCTTACTTTTGGCATCACTTTTGTATACAGCTTATAACGCCATTAGATGTTAGTACGTTGGAGTTTGGACTTGGTTTCAAAGTTTTCTCTTGATCATTGTAGCCGAGATCCTGAGAGGATTGTGTATTCCCGCGCAACTTGACTCTGGAAATAAGAATGGTTGTTCTTAAAAGAGATTCCCGATGACGTATTCTTGCCATACAACAAAGCTACTTTGACTTGGGAAACTTGATGGTGGGGTTGTCATTGTGTTTTTCAAATGAGTACAACCTTTGATGGTATATTATTTTCCAATTTTGAAAATGGCATCCCTTGCCTCTTTTTCCATTATCTTTTTTGTTCCTTTTTTTGGGGAGGGAGGGATGGGGGCTGCTATTTTCTTTATATACCCTAACTGCAGAGGTCTACGTTATTTTGCCTACTTTTTGGGCTTACAACTGCTCCTCTTTACACCACTCTTCTAAGTTATGCAGTTGATGGCACATGCAGCAACTAAGCTTTGCATGTTGCTAGTGGCTTAATTGTTCCATGGATTGTGATTGAAAAGTGGCAAATTGTTCTTACCATTGCTGCCACCCCAATAAACCTGGGTATCCTCCTTGAATTTAAACATCTTCTCATTGTTGGTAGCAGTCAGTTAGTATTTCTGACTTGATCATTGGTTGGGAAGCTCATGGACAATGACTATGAATGGCTTGTAATATTTTTTCGGCTTTTTGTTTCTTTTTCAGCTAGTCGTTTTCATTTTTTATATTCACTTTATTTGTGTAATAACAGGAATCAGATCTTACATCTTTGGAACAAGAATGTCAATCGCATTTTGCCTCTCTCAGAATGTGGAATCTCTGATATTCCTGATGAGGATGAACCACCACGTAATTCTATGATTAGAGATATCTATGCCTTTCTTGATCACTATGTAAGTCATTTTTAGATTTTTTAATATTTGGATTCCAGTTTCTAGGCTTGCTAAAATTAATGTAATTATTCTTTTCCTTTGATACACTTTCTCTAGTTGTTAATCCTGATATTCTTTATTGGGATTCAATACTAGTAGATTTAAGCTGTCATGTTTCCTTTTGCTAACAAGTTGCTGGCAGGGTTATATAAATGTTGGAGTTGCTTCTGAGAAGGGGATGCGGGACATCAGTATTATGCATAATGTCACACTTTCAAATGAGAAAGCCTCTAGGCAAAAGTCTAGGGCCCCTGCTACTGATTCAGGAGTTTCCTTCATCCTTGGTGGGGGGAAGATATCTGAATCATCCGTGGAGGATAAAGATGAAGCAGTACTTGATGACGTAAGGGTAGGGCCAGAGCAAAGGAATTCCGATCTGCAGCGTGAATCATCCACTATAATTGAATGCAAAGGAAATGCAGCTGAGAATAACCTGGAAAACGGAACCCGTAATCTGCATCTTTTGAGTGCAGATCCATGTACTGACTTAGAGATTGATGGAAGAGTACCTCCCACAATTCCAGGGCTGCAAAAACATTCTTCTGATGTTCGACCTTCTTCATTTAATGACATGGAGGTGAATCAAGTTGGACAGTGCGATTCAGAAACGAGAAAGAGAATCATCGTGGTTGGAGCTGGTCCTGCTGGCTTGACTGCTGCTCGTCACTTGCAGCGCCAAGGTTTACATGTTACTGTGCTTGAGGCTAGGAATAGACTTGGGGGTCGTGTTTTTACGGACCGGTTATCCCTTTCCGTGCCAGTGGATCTTGGCGCTAGCATTATTACTGGTGTCGAGGCAGATGTGGCTACTGAAAGAAGACCAGATCCTTCTTCTTTGGTTTGTTCACAGTTGGGCCTCGAGTTGACGGTTTTGAACAGTGACTGTCCTCTTTATGATATTGCTACAGGTCAGAAAGTTCCTGCAGATTTGGACGAAGCTCTAGAAGCAGAATACAATAGTTTACTTGATGACACATTATTGCTGGTTGCCCAGAAGGGGGATCATGCTCTGGGAATGTCTCTTGAGGATGGTTTGGAATATGCTCTTAAAATGCGTCGCATGGCTCGCTCTGGAAGTAATCATGTAGAGAGTGAACACAAACCAGTGCATGCCTTATCCGAAGGGGAGATATTGAGTCCTCTTGAGAGGAGGGTTATGGATTGGCATTTTGCCAACTTGGAGTACGGTTGTGCCGCATTGCTAAAAGAAGTTTCCCTTCCTCACTGGAATCAGGACGATCTATACGGAGGATTTGGAGGAGCTCACTGTATGATTAAAGGGGGTTACAGCAATGTCGTTGAATCTCTGGGAGAAGGACTCTGCATCCACTTGAATCATGAAGTCACAAATGTTTCTTATCCTTCAGAGGGTCATGTAACAAGTGATGATCAGTGCAACAAAGTTAAAGTTTCCACAACAAATGGCAAGCATTTTTCAGGAGACGCAGTGCTTATAACAGTGCCACTTGGGTGCCTGAAAGCAGAAACATTAAAATTTTCCCCACCATTACCGCAATGGAAATATTCATCCATTAAACGACTTGGTTTTGGTGTTCTAAATAAAGTGGTTCTTGAATTTCCTGAAGTGTTTTGGGATGATTCTGTTGATTACTTCGGAGCTACTGCTGAGGAAACAAACCAGAGGGGGCAATGCTTTATGTTCTGGAATGTTAAGAAAACGGTTGGCGCGCCTGTTCTTATTGCATTGGTGGTTGGTAAGGCAGCTATAAATGCCCAAAACATGAGTTCATCTGATCATGTAAACCATGCAGTAGCAGTTCTTCGGAAACTTTTTGGGCATGTTGCAGTACCTGATCCTGTTGCATCAGTTGTGACTGACTGGGGAAGGGATCCATTCAGCTATGGTGCTTATTCCTATGTTGCTGTAGGGGCATCTGGAGAAGACTATGATATTTTAGGTAGACCTGTCGAGAACTGTTTGTTTTTTGCTGGTGAAGCCACCTGCAAGGAGCATCCTGACACAGTTGGTGGTGCAATGATGAGCGGGCTTCGGGAGGCTGTGCGTATAGTTGATATATTGAGTACTGGAAATGATTACACAGCAGAAGTAGAAGCCATGGAGGCTGCACAGAGACATTCAGACGGTGAAAGGAATGAAGTTAGGGACATTATTAAGAGACTTGACGCCATTGAACTCTCGAATGTTCTGTACAAGAATTCATTGGATGGGTCCCAATTTTCGATGAGAGAAGGTTTGCTACAGGATATGTTCTTTAGTGCAAAGACTACAGCTGGGCGGTTGCATCTTGTCAAAGAGTTGTTGAATCTTCCTGTAGAAGTCCTGAAATCCTTTGCTGGAACTAAAGAAGGGCTAAGCATTCTCAACTCATGGATATTGGTAAGTGCTTCCTCTGATGCATTTTCAAGTCCTTAGAGAAACATATTGCATGCTTTTCAATAAAATCTGATCCTTTTTGGGACCCTTGTTTTACAATTGTAACAGGATTCAATGGGGAAGGACGGAACCCAATTATTGCGTCACTGTGTTCGTCTCCTTGTGCTCGTTTCTACTGATCTTCTTGCAGTCCGTCTGTCAGGTACTATCTTATGCTCATTGATGCTTGTGGGGTAGTTGTAGGGGAGATGGAATTGAATTCTCAAGAATAAATGGGTCATAGTTGCCTTTAATGTTTATATGAGGTAGGTTTCGGGTTCTTGAGCTAAAGAAGAAATAGTTTAAGACAATAATCAGATGACCTTTGGCATAATAACATATCTAGGTTACTAACTGAAGGTGAATTAAGAATCGTAGTTGTGGTTTGAAAGCCTTGGATTGCTGTCATTGACTCTGTCAGTGACTGAAAATAGGCATTGTGTGGTATTCTGAAGATTTTTGGGTCTCGAAGTAACTTTTGTGTTTTGTCTGCTGATTTTAAAGTTACTTTGTATTTACTATTAATGGGACAATGCAGCAGAGTCCTTATAGTTGTTTTGCCATTGTTGATGTAGGTATTGGGAAAACTGTGAAAGAGAAGGTGTGTGTACATACCAGTCGTGATATACGTGCTATAGCGAGCCAGCTTGTTAGTGTTTGGGTTGAAATTTTCCGAAAGGAGAAGGCTTCTAATAGCGGCCTAAAGTTATTGAGGCAATCTAGTGCTGTGGATACTTTAAAAAGCAAAGCTAATTTAGCTTCAAGAAGACCACCTTTACGTACACATCATGCTACAACAGAGAATAAAGCCAACACAAACATAAAAAAATTGAATGTCAAGCATGTCAAGGTGGAAACACGAACAAGCTATAAGTCCGAGGTTAAACCATCAAAGTCTCAAGGGTCAGTTGGAAAACAGAGTTCTAAGGAAGAGGAGGACACATATATTCTCATGTCCGAAAAAGAACAAGTTACCTTTGCTGCTGCAGAAGCAGCTCGTGCTGCAGCTCGTTCAGCTGCCGAGGTCTGTTTCTCCCTTCCTTAATTCGTTCTTCTCCAGATTAAATGTGTTTGTGCTATAATTTTGTCCATGAGCTTTCAAAAGATTTTCCCACTTCTCTGTTATTGTCAATTTTGTTGACATATTCTGTGTGTCATTTCAAGTCCTTACAATTAGGAAAGGCTATCCAAAACAAAGTTTATCATGAGCCAAGCATATCTCAAATGCACATGCATGATGTTAGCTTATAATATACTAGGCCTGAGGCTTGCACGGATTCTCAAAATAACTGAGCAAGAGTTTTCTGGTTAAAAATATATACTCCCTCCGTCCCGGACTAAGTCCTACCAAATGTTTACACGTTTATCAAGAAAACATTAAGAAATGAGTAAACAATGGCAAGTGGGTTGAGGACATAATTGTCCAAAACACTATTGATGATTCAAGTGGGTAAATATGGGGTTAAGTATTGTTTTTTTTTGTAATTCTACAAAAGAAAAGGGGTATAAATGTCCAAAACACTATTCATTATTTGCTGTTTTGGGAATGAAGCAAAGTAGGACTCTTAGTATGGGACGTACCAAATAGGAAAGTAGGACTCTTGGTCTGGGACAGTGAGTAATTTTTTTTTTCATACCCTCAATTAGTAATTATACTACTGTCTTTGATATTTCTTTAAAGCAGAAAGCTGAGCCTTTTGCATTGCAGGCATACGCGTCGTCTGGAGCCATGTGTAATACGTCGCTGCAGCTTCCTAAAATACCCTCATTTCACAAATTTGCTAGACGTGAGCAATATGCTCAAATGGACGATGCTGAATTCAAAAAGAAGTGGTCAGGTGGTGCACTTGGAAAACAAGATTGCATATCAGAGATAGATTCTAGGAATTGCAGAGTGAGGGATTGGACTGTTGATTTTGGTGCTACTGGTGTCAACATCAACAGTTCGAAAGTGTCAGTTGACAACAGATCTCAGAGGAGCCACTCAAATGAGATTGCCTCCCAGTCGAATTA
The DNA here is from genome assembly GCA_022495995.1 of Adenophora triphylla var. japonica. Classification (NCBI taxonomy): domain Eukaryota; kingdom Viridiplantae; phylum Streptophyta; class Magnoliopsida; order Asterales; family Campanulaceae; genus Adenophora; species Adenophora triphylla. The sequence continues at coordinate 375,626 of JAFEMH010001442.1, forward strand.
TCGAGAGAACTCTGGAGAAAGTGCTGCTGTAGATAGCAGCATCTTCACAAAAGCATGGGTGGATAGTGCTGGTAGTGAAGGGTTAAAGGATTATAGTGCCATTGACAGATGGCAATCTCAAGCAGCTGCTGCAGATTCTGATTTTTACCAGCGGACTTTGCACATAATGGATGAAGGAGATTCAAACATGAGCTTGAAACCATCTATTCAGAAGCATGGGGTGGCAAATGAGAGCTCCATCTCACAAGTTACAGTGAACAAAGAATTGGTCAGTAACCAACCTAGAGGAGTAGACAATATTAAACAGGCTGTTGTGGATTATGTTGCTTCGTTGCTCATGCCGCTGTATAAAGCAAGGAAAATTGACAAGGAAGGTTATAAGTCAATAATGAAGAAAACAGCAACTAAGGTTATGTTTCTTCTCTTGTTATTCCGTACTATTTTAACTTGTTATTGATGTTAATCATCCTTGGCGAGTTTTATGTTTTTGTTGCATTATAGTTCGTTTTTTTATTGATTTTTTTATTTTTTATCCTTGCGAATGTTTTATATCCCTGTTTCTCTTGATTTTTCTTCACACTTGTGTCTTCTTTAAAATATCTTCTTAGCTTTCGTATTTTTTAATGTTTTTTTTAATCATCTCTCCATTTTTTCGTTGTTTTCTCATATCTCATTGACGATTCCATATGGCGATTCGTGTTAGCCGACCCCAAATGGGACTAAGGCTTTGTTGTTGTTTTATGGTTCGTTTGTGATCAGTGAAGATGATTGCACATCCACTTTTGAAATGTTTGAGGTTGTGATTTGATGGCCCCCTTTATAACATTTTTGACAACTCGATTTCAAGCCTTGGAAAGGAAGAAAACAGAACAAGTTGAATCCTGGAGATAACAATGTGTTCGTCTACTTCACGGACTTGGAGTTGATTGATAAACTAGTTCTTAGTGTTGTTGTTCTTTGTGGATACACTCCATGTGCATAACACACTCATTCTTGAACTTCAGGTAATGGAGCAAGCTAGTGATGCAGAGAAAGCCATGGCTGTTTTCGAGTTTCTGGATTTTAAGCGCAAAAACAAGGTGTGCCTTGAGATTACATAAAGTTTATATATTTTTGGCTTTGTTTATCGATTAATTTATTATAATTTTGTCTGTAACGTTATTTATCATTTACTCCCTCCGTCCATTTCAAATTGCACAAATATCCATTTAGGTGTTCCACTTGTACAAGACTACAAGCCCAAAATGGTAACTTATTAGTATTATTTTTTAATCAATGGGGCCCACTTGGCATACTCACAAAAACTACTCCGCTTACGATTCCCTTCCCTACTTTCCATACAACACCTTAATATTATACTTCTTCCGTCCCGAAAGGATCTTCCCAATTTTTTGGTTGTCACTATATGAAGGTACTTTGAGCAATAACTTTAGATTAATTTCATTATCCTAATGAAAATTTAAAACTTGTTATTGATACACCATTATAAATACTCTCAATAACAATTTTTAGATGTGTATTAGCCATTAGGATAATTAAATTAGTCTAAATTATTGCTCAAAATACCTTCGTATTAACAACCAAAAAAGTAGGAAGATCATTTCGCGATGGCGGGATTATACTTTTGCTTAATTCCCGTGCATGACACTTTTTGTGCAATTTGATATGGGACGGAGGAAGTACGCTTTCGTTGGTGAAATTGAAAAGCTGGTTACTTGCAATTGGAAGGAATTGTTGTTCAAATGACCTTCTGATTATCTCTGATGCTTGCTTATTAAGTGAACCCCTTTTACTGATTACCTTGCTATACGCTGTTTTACACTTGAGATGTCGATTGTGTGTGAAGAAGCTAATAGTTGATTAACCATTTTCTCTCTAATTTCTGTTTCTTGAAAACTTCCAATATGCAGATTCGAGCATTTGTGGACACGTTGATTGAGAGACACATGGAGGTGAAGCCACATGTGAAATCTTGATGGTTTCTGTTGTCTGACCCGTCATACATCTTGGCCCCATTGCAAAGACCTGAAAAGATTCCCATTCCTCGTGAGTTCTCAGACCCTTTCTGATATGGATTACCAAAAGGCTGGCGTTGGATTCTCTCTTTCACTAAACTGCTTCATTCAAGCTACCATAGACGCCTGTAAGCATGCAACAATTCAATGTGATTACTAGGCCAGTTATGATTTCCATCAAGGATTTGGCAACATTTTGCTATTTCAACTGAACATATCAAGTGCTTGAGAAGAAAAACTATTTTTAGGAAGGAAAAATTCTCTATTTACAATTGAAAATGGGCGCAAGCATTTGGCTCTACATAGCTTATCCTCATGATAGTCAACATCATTCCCATTCCCTTATTTAAATATCTGATTACCTTTAGGGTAGTTAGTCATAATCAAGATTGTACTTCTGGTAGAAAGTAAAGAACCCTGTTTTTTTTTTTCTCCCGGGATCTGATAGATAAGACTTATTTCCCTTTTTCTTTTCAACCTTCCCTATTCTCTTTATCAGAAATCTGTACAGCATAGGATGATTCTGTGGCAACAGGAATTACAAGAGAAATTTTCTTGAAGTATTTATCTTCTTCGTTGATTTCTGATGCTGGGTTTTGACTTGTATCATGAAGAGGACTTAAAAAACTGAAAAGACTATCTAATTCTCTCTCTCTCGCTCTCTCTCTCTCTCTCACACACACACACACACACACACACACACACACATAACAGAGATATTTTCTTGTAGAGTAGCATGTTTCCAGAGCGGCTACCCCTTAAATCATTTTCTTCAGAAATGTGCTGTGATGTTTGCACCAGTTCTCAAGGATGCTGCTTTTGATTGTTGAAATACTGTTACCAAATGTTTATAAAGGCACCATGAAAAGCTGGATCTTGAAAATAAAGATGCAGAGATGCTGGCTTCTTAGATCTCTTGAAGATGACTACCAATTGCATTCATCAATTTTTTAGAGGCATGTTCATCGTCTTACCTCCATCAAGCCTGAAGATGGATGTTTCCTTTTTGCATATAACCGAGTACTCAGTTTTTTTTGTTTTTTTTTCCTGGGCATATGGGAGGTCGGGTCAGGTAGTGGGTGCAAATAGCATAGTTCCATTGTGCAGGTGAAGATGCTTCTTGTATGGGACTGCATATGGATTGCTTTTAGAAAAAAACGTGGGCATGAAAAGTTTTCTATCATCATGGAATGCTGAAGTTGATAACATGGGAATCATCCCAAAGCTGCACCAGTCATCCCAACTTTTCTCTCTTTTTTAAGCAATGGATTAGCTGACAATTGTCTCATTGTTTCCAGGTTAGTATTACTGGGAAACTACTCTTTTGAGAGGTATCTATGGCAATGAAAATAAATCAAAGGTTTGTATCTCAGTGAAATATTGATTGGTTTTGCTTACAAATATGTCTTGATATAGTCGTCATCCTCTTTCTTTCGCGTAATATAAGAAAAAACAATTTCCGGATTGTTTACTGACCTTTTTATATTTTAACTTGAGATGTATATATCCTGGTAAACTGTGATGCCTGGAGGGTAATTGTTGTAGCTGTTTTCACTTTCCTTCCCCGGAGTCGAACGTTCAGATTAGATATACTACCTCTGTCCCAATATGAATGACCAATTTTTATTTTTATTTCAAATTTGCTTTTGATCAAAAGCAAATAAAATTCTTATTAGATGGACTCTCTCTCTCTCTCTCTCTCTCTCTCTCTCTCTCTTCCAGCCCAGTTTAATAGTTTATTGCCTGTAAAATTGAAATGGTAGTGCTTCAGGAATGTGACTTTTTTTTTTTGGTTTAATAGGAATGTGACTGCTATGTCAATCGGTATGTTGGAAGTCTGTAGTTCCTTTTAGCAGTATCAGATTATCTTCATTACTCTTTAGTAAATAGTACTCCTTCCGTCAATCAAAAGCAAATTTAAATTATTTTTTGGATCTTCATTCCGGGAAGGAGAGTAACACTTGGAGGATCATATAGAGGAAAGTAGCCTGCTGTTGCTACCGTTTCATAGTTGGATTAGGGTTGTATTCTTTCTGTGGTTAGTTGATATTTTGTGTGATTAGTCTAATGCCTTTCTGATGGAAATGTCTGCGTTTATTCGGATCTTGATACAGTTTTGTGCTGCAATAGGAATTTAAGCGATAATCCCACTTGTTTCGGTTTGCTTTATTATTTACGCTTGCTCCCCTCCCTCTGGACCTCACTCCCCATACGTGAATTTGTCGATTTGAGAAGAAAAGTGCAGATTTCTGTTTGTTTCTATATGCTTCTTGATAGATCGACTAAATACAGTTTTACTTGAATTTGAACCAGATTAATTTCATCTAGTGGTGTTATGGTGCATTAGAAAGTTGGTACGAAGAGCTAAGTAGCTCTTATATTTCTAATCGGCTCGAACTGAACTAATCAAACCCCTATAAAATCATGGTCCATCTTCTAATTATAAAATGTAATTCACGTTATAAAAAAAAAATGTATTGTGATTACAAAATATACTTTATCTATTATAAAAATATCTCATGTTATTATAAAACATAATTTATTTTCTATTCCTTCTGTTTTTTAAAAAATGTTCAAATTTAAGAAATTTTATTTCAAAATGTATTTTTTTTTAAGAATTTATTTTTTCTAAATACTTTTTTATCATTATTTATTTATAATCGTAAATTTATAATTCCTCCGTCCCATTTGAAGCTTCATCTTTTGCCAAAACGGGTGTCCCGTTAAAAGCTTCACGTTTTTTAAAATGGCAAAGAATCTTTACTATTTCATTCACTAATTATCTCTCCTACTTTACTTTTATACTCACAATACCAATCAACTTTACTATTCTCTTCACTCATTCTCTCTTCTATTTTACTTTTATACTCACAACACTTTTTTCACTAACATTTTTTCATAATTTGCATGCCACCTTTAAAATGGTGAAGGTTTAAATGGGATGAAGTGAGTATGTTTAGAAATTAAATAAGAAGAATATACGTCTTTGCCATTTAAAATAGCCGCAATCTACTAATTTCAGGGTACTACTATATACAAGGCATGGAATTTACAAGGCATGTGCAAATGATCAAAATACCCTCATATATATACTTAAAAAAAAAAAACATCCCTTCCCTCCCCCATTTCAAACAAAACACCGTTCTTCTCTCTCTCTCTCTCTGCGCGGCTCTCTCTCTCTCGACACACACGGTGAATCAACGGACCACCACAACACCACCACCATACACAACAAAATGAAGAGAAACAAGCTCCCTATCACCGGTGGAAAGTCCGGAGCCGCCTCTTCTACCGCCGCTCCAAAAGTAATCTAATTTCTAAACCTAAATTTAAATTTGAAAACCCAACATTAATTTTATGCCTAAAATCGATTATATAATGCTTAATGTTGTTTAAACCTATCCTAAATGGTTCTAATTGCGATTTCGTAACATAAATTTGGATTTTTTTGTTTGAATCGGATACGAATTCGTGTGCCTAAAATTTGAAATTGTCGGCGTGTGTTTCGTATCAACACACACGAAATGGTCACCACATTTCGTGTAATGGCACACGAAATGTAAACTGATTCATCAGTTTACATTTCGTGTGCCAATACACGAAATGTTGGTGACCATTTCGTGTTGTAGTACACGAGATACTTTCCACATTTCGTATATTAGTACACGAAATGTAAATTGATTCATCAGTTTGCATTTCGTGCTCTAATACACGATATGTGGTGAGGTTTCTCGTGTCTTTATACACGAAATGATCACCAACATTTCGGGTAATTCCACACGAAATGTCAACTGATTCTTGAAAATTAATTGTCTCTTATTTAATTTTTTGTAGGAACGTAAACCTGCGACTGCCTCTAATAGAAAGAGGAAGGCCGAGGAGGCAGCTGCAGCTAAAGCAGATAAACGGAGCAAAAAGAAGAACGACAAGAATGTCGTGATTGAGCAGATTGTGGATGATGAGACAGATAGTGAGGGTAGAGATTCTAGTACGGGGTCGGAGGAGGATTCATCTTCTCGTACTCTTTCCCGAGGTGCATCTGTGCATGAGGCACAGATATCTAGTGATGATGATGATGAGGAGGAGGAGGAGGAGGAGGAGGAGGAGGAGGTGGAGGAGAGTTTATCTGTGAGGCCTCGCAAGAGGCGGGAGACACGGGCCAGAAAGGGGAAAGGGGCTAAGGATGAACAGTGGCAGTTTAAGAGTAACTCCGGTGGCGGCCCGGAGGAGGTTGATTTGTTGTACGAGTTTGGTTATCATCGAGCCCGTAAGATATGGGAGAACGCCACTTGTGAGCCGGTGTTGAAGCGCCAAACGAGGCAGCAGATTCTAGATAAGTAAGTATATGATTTGTTTATTAAATAGCTTTATTATTTGTTGTTATTGTTTTAAACCTCCTCTGTTCCAGAAAAACAGTCCCATTTTGACTTTTTGTTAAAAAAAATAAATCAAAATGGGACTGTTTTTCTGAAACAGAGGGAGTATTAATTATAATGTTTTGTTTGGAATCAACAGGTTCTCGCATGCTTCTTTACCGGTGGATGATAGAGCTTGGTGGGCTCGTGTTCAGGGTACCGGCCTCCATTACCTACATGATGCTACCATTCGCCGGCCTAGCATGGCGCTCCTAACGGCGTTTGTGGAACGGTGGTCTCCCGAGACTAATACCTTCCACATGCCGTGGGGGGGGGGAGATGACGATCACTATGCATGACGTCACTCATATCCTAGGTATATTCTTGTTTGTTGTCTATTTTTTATAAATTACATAAATTTTATCAATTTCATAAATTTTATCAATTTTATTAATTATTTCATTTTCAATTTGTAGGTATCACGGTACTCGGGTGGCCTGTTACGAAGGCGGTTCCGAGCCTAACGTAGCCGGTATCGGGGCACGCCTTGATACATGTCGGAAGGAGCACGACGTACTCTTTAGATGGCCTCCGCCGGTCCTTTGAGTCCCCTTCCAGGCATGGCGACGATGAGCGCGCTTCTACGTACATCATGTTCCTCCTCGGCTCCACGTTGTTCGTGGACAAGACTCGAGATAAGATGCCCTCGGGCCGCCTTTCATTGTGCGTGGATATTGACAGAGTGGGGGCTCTATCTGAGGACAACTGCGTTGGCATATCTATACGGGAGTTGGGGAAGGCATCTAGATACGGATGCACGGATCGGTGGTTGTTTGAGTCTTTTAGAGGTAATATTTAACAATCATTTAATAATTACAACATGTATTTATGGTTATAACATTGTTAATTTATTTATTTCATACATTTGCAGGCCTGGATATACGAGCACTTTCCGGTTTTCCGGAGAGATATTGACTCGTTATGGACGGAGAGGTCGCCCGAGGCTCGTAGATGGGTACGTACTGATACGGCCGGAAGGGATATGCCCCATCTATTGAAGTTCCGGTATACCCTGGACACGATGACGGTTGATAGGGTGAGTTAGTTATATTTAAAGTTTTACAAATTGTTATAATTTATTATTTCTGTTGACGGTGTCTAACAAATTCATTTTTAGGTTTGTTGGACTCCCTACGGTACCACCCCAGAGGCGCTTTTGCCGGTCTTATACTTCCGTGGGGTTATACGCTTCCAGGATATCACGGAAGCGTATATGCCTGACCGTGTTACACGGCAGTTTGGGATCCAGTAGAAAATCTCCAGAGACCCCATATCTTGCGGCACAGGTTGTTCATTGATGGCCGGTCAAAAGGGTTACAAGAAGTCCTATGGACCGCGTGATGAGGTATGGGAGGATTGGTTAGAGGACGGCTTGGGGGGTTTCGATCCAGTGCGTAGATGGGGGCCGTCCGTGAGCGCATCTACAACTGGTGGTCCGGGGTTTATTTGCCTTTGAAATATGATCTGGCTCAGAAGCATCTCCGGTTTGTGGATGTAGCCCTTCATTTATCGTTTGAAATAACCTTCTCTTTACCGGTCCAGTGCGTTGCAGCTTCATTCAACACAACTTCAAAATCGGGTCCGGTGGGACAATATTCTACTTCAATGTCCAACTTCTTCCAAAAATCATGAATCGAGGACAACTCAATCCGCCCCCGAGTTTTGTATGCATGCAATCTCGTGACTACATGGAAGTCCGTGTGTTCGCCTCGAGTAACACCCACGGCTGAAGGATCCATGACATTATCCCCACAATGACTCTGCTCTTCTTTGATGATGTCCAAAGCTGCCTTTGACACTCGCCCCAATATGTCGTGATACAGATCACATATCTTCATATCATTTGGAATTCTACTCTTTGATTGCTCCATAGTAGCTTTGATTGTTGTTATTTGGATTTCCATAATCTCATGAGCCTTTTTGAATAATGTGTCAAAAGTAGAAGAAGCACTCCCCAAGGCCTTCTTGACTGTTATGCTCACTCTCATTTTGTTTGTGGTGTGGGTTCCGAAGTGCGATGGCGATGCGTGTGCATCGACAAAATATTCGTAGAGTATGGAGCAATCCAAGTCTCGCGGAGGTAGGTCAATAAATCAGGATAAGATCAATAATGATCGCAAAACAATTGCCAACGGGTGTCCCACTCTTCGCGAGTAGCGGCTGATATTGCTTCATTAAATCTCCTCATGAATGATAGTGCAAACTCATTGCTACCAGTTTTAGCCAACGCTCTCCTTTTAACATTGACTTCGATATGCCTTCGACACAAATGGTGTGCGGTCTCGGGAAATACCATTTGGACGGCATTAATGAAAGCCAAGTCACGATCGATTAAGAAAACAGTTGGCATGTGGGGAGTATGAAAAGACTTTGCAAATTCTTGAGTGCCCACGTGTAATTCTCATTCTTCTCATTTTGGAGGAACGCATATGCAATTGTGAAATTCTTCCCCGTTGAAGTAAATCCTATAATCTCAAGTAATGCCATTCCATAGCAGTTGGTGTTGTAAGTGCAGTCACCTTGTATCATTTAAAGAGAAATAAAGTTAGAAATGAATAAAATTGCAATTCAAAAAAAAAAAATGCATACGACTTGTGGAAAACGAGTCAAAAAACGTATTAAAAAATCAAAAATTTACCTTGTACTACATATGGAAAACAGTTAAGCATATCCGATGCTCGTGGGTGAGAGAAGAATATGTCATCGATCATGTCACTCTCGTTAGCTTTCCTCATGAAGACGGTATATTGCTTATCCTCGAGTGCTTTTATGAACTGTTGAAGCGAGGATCTCCCTTGTCGTTCTTATGACTTGCATTTTGTGAGGGCATTGTGGACGTGTTTCGGAGTACTCACGTTCTTCTCATCCTTCCTCTTTAACATTGTTAGAATGTTATTTGGACGCACCGAAGACCGACTGACTTGTGCTACACACCTCCTCATATTCGTAACTAGTCAATTTACCCAACGGATGACCTTCGGGATACGTTGGAAAGTCATGATTATGAGAACCATGCTTCACAACGTAACCCCATACCCCATCACCCCTATCTTTGGCCCGGATTTCAAAATTGCACCCAATCTTCTTCGTACTAGTCAACCTCACATCTTTAGTTTTTCCGGACCTGTACTTGCCACCAAAATGGCATACAATCTTCGCGTAGCCTAGGATCTTGCCACTTGTCTTCCTCGAATCTCCTATAGAAAGGGTTATATTTTGACGGGCCGCGATATCCCGTACGTGTTTAACAAGATCATCCCTATTTGAAAATAATAGGGATGTATCGAATTGATCACTGACATCCGGTCCCTACAAATTGTATTACCATCAATTAGAAAATTGCACAATAAACAACAGGCTGTATGACATTTCGTGTAACATTATACGAGATCGTCTGGAACATCTCGTGTAACTATACACGACTTAAACGCATTTATCTCGTGTGACATAATACGAGGTAATACAATATCATTGTCGTGTAGACACACACGACAAAATAGCATAAAACTCGTATAATCTCACACGAAATAGAGTAATATCAGAATTTAAAAATCCAATCTTGAAAAACAATTTCGTTTCAACATTGGATTTTTATTGCGATTTTGATCAAAACACCAAATATAACTTTAAAAACTTACTTCATTGTTGCTTGGATTTTGATTTTGATGTGGAGAATTTGGTGGCAAACATTCTTCTTCAAAAATATATTCCACAAGATCAAGATCAATATGATCATAAAGACTAGGAGAATGTTGTGGAGAATCCATAATATGGTGTTAGATGATTTGAGAATTAATGATAATAATGTGTATAGATTGATGGGTGTTAAAGAATGGTTGTCGTCAAAGTGGGTGATGCATGGGTGTTAAACAATCGGCTGTATATTGCGTGTTAATGGCTGTTACAGGTAGGGTTTGTGGGGGTTTAAGTGTTCTGATCTGGGCATATCTCGTGTGACTAAACACGAGATAGTTTGGTACATGTCGTGTAAAATCCACACGATATGTTTGTTGTTTCTGGTAATTATATCGTATGAACAATACACGAAATGTAATCTATTGTGTGTCGTGTATTGTTCATACGATATATCCTGCTACCTGTCGTATATTTCCACACGAAACACCTTATAAAAAAGTTAAATTTAATTATAAATAAATGTGGTAGGTTATATGATATTGTATGATGTTGGTTCATTCATATATGTAATCAATGTTTGTTTTCCAACTTATTATAACAATAAACATACAATCTTGATTAACAAATACGATAATTTCAAATATATAATCTTGAGCAAGTGACATTCCTCTAATCTAATGTACAACTTATCATTAACCTCGTTTGGCAAATCATCGAAACAACTTAACTCGTTATATAACATGTTTAATTAACTCATTATATATAATCTTTATTAGAAATATAACACCATAAATCATTAATTTAACATAATATACGCACATCATAACATCGTCTGTTAGTTGATAAATAAAGTGATATCATTTTTACCTAATAAATGTGATAGGTTATATATGTTATTATGTGTTATTGTATGATGAATTATAACATGTTTAATTACTTCTTTAAATATAATCTTGATTAGAAATATAACACCACAATCATTTCTTCGGGGATTATAAATAAAGTGGTATCACTTAACCGTGATAGGTTATATGATATTGTATGGTCCAATATGACATTTGCTACTTGTCGTGCCTCAGTGTACAAAATTTGCTCAATTAACAACACAATTCAATAATTTATCATAGCATATGCGTATCATTAACATCGTGTTGCAAATCATCGAAGAACACTTTCATTTTGAAATGTCGTATGGATATACACGAGAATAGGGCCTCATATCGTGTGTGTTATTACGACATTAATGACAGAATCAATTTACATTTCGTATAATATCACACGACTTGATTTTTTTCGAAATTGGTCTATGTCGTGTATTATTACACGACATAAAGCCTTCATGTCGTCCTTTTACACACGACACGCGAGGGATAATTTTGCCATTATTGATGTCTTGTATGTAGTATGTCTTGTATATAGAATTTACATTAATTTCACGATCAAGGGTATTGACGTAATTTGAATAACCACGTAAGTAGATGAATCTGATGATCTGATCTGAGTCATTTGTTTACGGCCAAGTTGTAACATTAGACCGGACACGGAACAATTCCGAGAGGCCATTCACTACCGTCGTTTTCTCTCTCTCTCTCTCTCTCTCTCTCGCTCTCTCTCTTTCTCGGAGTAGATTAACTTAAGTTCCCAGATCCGATCCTTCCCTTCCCTTCGCAGATCCAAACCCTAATTCACCATGTCTTCTACATTCAGCGGCGATGAAACTGCTCCCTTCTTCGGCTTTCTCGGCGCCGCCGCTGCCTTAGTCTTCTCTTGTAACTCCTCCGATGATGATCCCCAATTTCATTACTGTTTTCCACCGATCTGCAAAATTCTCAATGATAATGGTTTTATGTTGATTTTTATTTTTCTTAGGTATGGGAGCGGCTTATGGGACCGCTAAGAGTGGTGTGGGAGTGGCGTCTATGGGAGTTATGAGGCCGGAGTTGGTGATGAAGTCCATCGTTCCGGTTGTTATGGCTGGTGTTTTGGGTATTTACGGTTTGATTATTGCTGTTATTATCAGCACTGGAATTAACCCTAAGGCTAAGTCTTACTACCTCTTTGACGGTTATGCGCATCTTTCTTCCGGTCTTGCTTGTGGTCTTGCTGGTCTTTCTGCTGGTATGGCTATTGGTATTGTTGGTGATGCTGGTGTTAGGTATATCTTTTTATCTCGATCTATGTTTGAATTCTGATTATTTGATCACTTAAACATTGAGTTTGTTTACTTTAGTTCTCGAAGCAGTATGATTGAGCTTTTGCTTGTCATGCCTTTTGATCTTGATTTTGATTGGTTTCATGATTTTATCGATGTAATAGACTCATGATTGCTAAATCTGAGTAACTAGCTTATGGGCAGTTAGTAGATCTTTTTGGTGGGCTTTGAATTCTTTGTTTTAGATCTTGATTGGTTGGACAGAAATGTTGCTTCTTTCTTTCTTGGCGATATGAGAATAACTTTTTGCCATTTTCGTGCGTCCCACCTCAAACCGGACTACTCAACCATAGTTGTTAAAGGCGAGAGGCGAGAGGTGAGAGGCGGGCAAGAGGTTCCTAGAAAAGGCGGGTTGAAAGGCGGCCGAAAAGCGAGCAAGGCGGAAAAATAGAACAAACAAAATAGTAAAATTATACATATGTAAGATATACTAAACAAAGCTTAAACATGTTATGAACAAGATTTTTTCATTAAATAAATGTCAAAACATGCAATAGCAGCTTAACGCAACTAAAACCCCAAAAAAGAGAATTCTAAAACACATTTGATATTCAAATCACTAAACAATTAGTCGTTTAAAATCGTGAAAATAAATTTTAAACCATGCTAGAAAAGAGGATAATACATGAAGTTAAGGTAATATATACTCCCTCCGTCCCGTCCGAAGCTTCGCCTTTTACCCAAATGGGTGTCCCAGTAAAAATTTCACCTTTCCTAAAATAGTAATAAATGTGGGCCCCATTTGTCAACCCCACTCACTTTTTCCTCACATGTTTAAATTGTGGAGCCCACTTGTCATATCCACTAACTTTTCCCTCACATATTTAAATTGTGGACCCCCACTTGTCATATCCACTCACTTCTTCCCTCTCACAACCCTTCTCCCACTCATCACTTTTCTTAATTTACGTGCTTCACCAAAATGGTGAAGCATCGGGCGGGACCGAGGGAGTAATTTCAAACGTATAATTCCACACCTAGAGACTTAGTTTAACATTACGCATACGCCTATTATGCCCTTTGACAAAGGTGGACGCCCCACGCCTCTTGACGTAACCAAGAAAGGTCTCGCCTAGGCCAAAAATGCGCACAACAGCCCGCCAAAAATCAAAAGGCGTTCGACCCTATTGGCGCCAAAATGGCGAGACGGGCGAGGATGGCGCTAGCCTTTCACAACTATGTACCCAATCCAAAATGGCTAAGGTTTTATACTTTATATATTCAATGTAACCATCTTATCATACTCACAACAACAATTCATTTACTATTCCTCTCACTCATTCTATCTCTTATTTTACTTTTCATACTCACAACACCTCCTCCCACTTATTCTCTCTCCTAGTTTTCCTTAAATGTTATGCCTAAAAAGTTGATCCGGTTTGAGGTGAGACGAAGGGAGTATATGTCAAGCTTAGTAGAGAATGGATGATTACAAATCATAACCAGTCTTTGACTTCTTAGGTTTTCCACTTGGTGTGGATCAACCACTAGATGCTTTATCATTTAGATTGCCAAGTTGGGTTGATGGTTCACAGATATAGTGTCTAATTTAATTAGGGGGTATCAAAAGGTTAATTATGAGGCATCATAGATGAATGAATGGTTTCTCTTCACAAACTTTGGACTTTAATACTATCTATTCCAACCAAAGAGTACTATTCTATCCGGGCCGTTCCACTTATTAGTCCATTGCCAACACATATGCCCAAAATCTCCATACCTCCAAGTATACAAATATACCCTTAATGATTATACTTTCCTGTGCTGGACACTTTGACCAGAATGAGAGTACTTTATCAAATGGCACTAGAGATTTGACAATATGTGTTGTTGTATGATCAAAGGATTGTTAGTGATTTGCCAAGGGGTGTCATGGATTTATTGGGGAACTCTTGGCCGCCACAATAGTCTTTGTAGTTTTTCAAGGCATGTAGATGGCTTCGTGGTTTTTATGGGCTTATGTCGCAGTCACTAACGCCTTCATTTATGAAGAGGTAGGAAAAATTGTACTCCATCCATCCCTCAATGAGTGTCCATTTTCAAAAGAAATGTTGTGCTCAAGTGAGTGTACATTTTCTAGTGAAGTGACTAAATTCACCTTATATACTATAATGTCCTAATTTGCACTTGCAATCACATATTGTGCTCATTAAGATATTTATGTATATCCTTCAAAAAAAAAAGATACTTATGAACTCCCTCCGTCCCGTTATAATTATACACTTTGTGTTGGGCACAAGAATTAAGGAAAAGTGTTAGTGGAGGAGGTGTTGTGAGTATGAAAAGTGAGGTAGGAGAGAGAAAGCGGGGTAGGGAATAGTAAGTGGAAAGTTGTCGCGAGTGTGAAAGTGGGTCCCATTCATTAAAGAAGTATTATAAATTTTCCTTAAATGGGAATTGTAGTTCCAAATGAGACAACATTTTGGTTGGGTAAAAAGTGTAATTTCAACCGGGACGGACGGAGTATGTCGGTTACTTGCTCAGGGATGGAAGGGGAGTACTATTTTAATTTCCATGAAAAAATGGAAATGGACGGGTAACTTATATAGGGATGGAACCGGAGTACTTTCTTTACATTCTTTTTGTGCTTAAATTTTACTCCCTCCGTCCCTAAATGTTTGTCCCATTTCCCCTTTTCCTTTGTCCCAAAAAGTTAGTCTCATTTTCAAAATTAAAGCTTCAAAATCACTAAATTTTCAAAACTTGTAACATTTAGGGACGGAGTATTACATAACGGAGGTGTATATTATCAATAATTTTCAAAGCGTTCGTAAAAATAACCAAAATTAAAGCTTCAAAATCACTAAATTAAAATGTTTGAAAAGTCAAATGGGACAAACATTTAGGGACGGAGGGAGTATTTGGTAGATGCTGTATGAGGAGCTGGTACCGAGAGTATTCGGTTCGGTCTATTTGAATGGAATGTAGTATTTACTTTGAAATGATTAATCATTCATCCCCTATTGTTTCATAAAAGTAATTCACTATATGGTGTCATCATATATAGACTGGATAATGGCTGGAGTTAGCTTTTGTGGATTGGTCTTTTTACCTCTATATGAAATAAGTTTATTGATACTTGGTTAGGAAACAATGGTATTCTCAAAGAAAATGTCTGTTATTAGATTAATGTTTGTGAATTCCGTAGATATTATCCATTCATATGTACAGCTTTTTGGATTTAAAATCTGATAAAAAACTGAGAAGATGTGTGAATCACCTTCTTTTCTTTCCCCTTTCTGTTTTGGCTTATGGCATAAACATGCCTATTTACCCTTCTCTAACTTAATCTAACAATGTATTAATGAAGAGAACTTAGCATGCACAGGTTGTGTCTTTGAGGTTTTTATGCTTTCCTTCATATATTCCCTCCACCCCAAAATGAATATCCAAAAAATGTTCAAAATTATCAAGAGCAAATTTGAATTTTTTTTGGGCATTCATTTTAGGACGTAGGGAGTAGTATTTTAATCACTTGAAAAGGCTAGACCGCAACTTTGATGTCTTGCCACATAGGTAAAAGAATATTGTTTCCAAAAGTCAGGGAAAGAATCTTTAGGTCATACGAGGTCCCAACTTTTTAATTAGCTAGCCTTCCATATCTGTCTAAAAGTAACTTTTGATTAAGAGGTGGTGATGCCAAGTATAGTTAGTTATTGTGCAACCTACATAAACATTTTGATGGACAGGGGAATTAAAGAAAGAGAAAAAACATTAGAGAAAACTGTTTGACATAGTTAAAGACTTAAAAGTCATAAGTTATCAGACTACAAAATTACTCTTTCCAACTATGCATCGAGCTTCTCATCTAGCTTTCACAATATCATAAGAAAATCTCAGCACCTCTGTTACCCCATGTGTATTATTCTGATTTTGTCTGTCAATGGTTAAGCATGACGGCAGGGATTTTTTAATTTTATTTTTAACCCTGCTAATCGTTGTGGATTTCATGTGGCTTCATTGTATGCCTTCCTTCCTTTATTGCTTCCATTATTGACTTTGTTTGTTACTTGTGAAAAACTTGGATGAAATATCCCCTCCATCACATAATGATAGTCTCATTCGACTATTCAAACATTTTAGAAACATTTATATTATAATGCTATCCTTAATGAGCTCCACTTATTAATCTCGAGTAAATGCCACTAGCGAGTTGTTTCCTACTTTTATCATATGGTAGTTTTGAAAATTCATTGGTTTTAATCCTACAATTTTGCTTACATGTTGGGACAAACAAAAATTGAAATTGGGACTAACATTGTTGGACTGAGGGAGTATTCATTAGGAAGAAAGTGATTTGCTTTTGAACCATGTGGCTGTTTTATGTTGTCACTTTGTGGAATTGTCGTTTTTTTCTGATTTTATTTTGCTTTCTTCCAGGGCTAATGCACAACAACCAAAGCTTTTCGTTGGGATGATCCTCATTCTCATTTTTGCTGAAGCTCTGGCTCTCTATGGCCTCATTGTTGGCATCATTCTTTCATCCAGAGCTGGACAGTCGAGAGCTGACTAATTGCTCTCCCTTACATTGTTGATCGTGTGTTTTCTTGCAATGAGTTGAGAATTTTTATGCCGACTATATATCTGGTTAGAAATCGCTGTTCATTTAAGTGTATTTTGGTCAGTAATTTTACATTTCTAGTGCTGATATCATAGCATGGATTTTAGGTTGTAGATTAGTACTAGTATTATTTGTTCCTTATAATAAAGTTATGTTTCTTTCTTTTGTTTCTATATTTGGACAGTGTGTTTCCATATATTATCTTGTTTTCGCAATATTTTGGAGGACTGATCTGATTGGTTATGTAGATAGTTAATTATTACAAATATTATTATCAAAATTTTGTATCTTTCTGTAGCAACCTAATTAGTGTCAAAAAAAAAAAAAAATACTCTACTCCCTTAGGCTCCGTTTGTTTCACCGTAAAATGTTTTCCGGAAAATGAAAACGTTTTCCGGAAAATGACATAAACTTGTTTGTTTCACCGTAAAATGTTCTACTGACCTCGAGGTCGGTAAGTTGTTTTACGGGGTAAAACAAGACATTTTCCGTTGACTCGAAAATGTTTTTCGTTGACTTTTATTTTTTGCATTTGCCATACACCGTAAAACATGTTATTTTCCGAAAAATATTTTCCGAAAAACATTTTACGGTCAAACAAACGGAGCCTTAGTTTCTAAATGAGTTTCTAAGGCCTCGTCTGTTCGCATGGTGCGGCAGAAACGTGATTTTTGAATGGGGCGGTTTTGGCTATTAACTGTATAAATGCTGCTGTTTGGACTGGACAGGCTTTTTTCTAAGCGGAGGCATTTTTCAAAAATGGAGAATTCAGAACGGAGGTTAATCAAATTTGGTTGAGAATAACCTTATCTAATTTCTTAGATCCTGTGGTAACCTAACCGGATTAAGTTCGACTCAAAATGACAGTAAAACTGATTTTTTTTTTATTTTTATTTGCAATATTAGTTTTGAGAATTTTGGGATAAAGTGAGTTCAACTTTCGTCTCAAAATTAATGTTTAAACTGGGACGAAAATCTTAATATAAAATAGATCATGTTATTTTCCAAAGGGTAAAAGTGTCGTAATGCATAAAGATTATATTTACCAACGCATTTACAGGGCCGGCTATCACCGGGTGCAACAGGTTCTTCTGCAACGGGCCCCAAATTTTTGAGGGCCCCATTTTTCTAGGCCCCATTAGGTATATATTTCCAAAAAAAAAAAAGTATATATCACAAAAAAAAAAAAAAAAAAAGTAACGCAATCACAGCGACGCGTCAAAATTCAAGGGGGGGGGGGGAAATCAATCGACGCAAATTACCTGGAAATTGCGGAGAACGAGTAATTGATTTAAGAGAGGCGATAGCAACGATAAACGAAATACCTCATAATCCGGCTCCATCATCGCCTAGCCAAACAAACCCGCCTGAGAAGAACCTTTGTTCTAACTTTGGTTCCAATCGCAATCACCAATTGGCAACGGCGGCAATCAACGACGACGTCGATCCAAGCTTTGTTCCAGGCTTCCAACTTTGGTTCCGTCTTCAATGGCTATTGTTCTTGTCTTGGCAGAATCTGATTTGAGAATGAGATAGTACTGTTGGCTGATTTGAGATTAGAAGATAAAGTTTATTATTTTATTCTTTTAGTTTTAGTCGGCTGACTAAACTTGTTGACTTTATTCTTTTATGTTTAATTTTATTTTTTGATTTTAGATGAAATAAAATGACTTCATATTTGATTTAGTTATTAATCTCATTGTTTTGTTGTTGTTGTTGTTGTTGTTGTTGTTGCAGAGTCAAAATAGGTGTCATTAATCAAAAATATTTTTGTTGACTGAAAATTGCACTTTTCAGGTTTTTTCAATCCATTACATTCTAATAATCTTTAATTATGCCTCCGAATATTAGAAAATATGTTTCTGGTCATGAAAAGCGTAAGAAACAGAAAAGAATTGAAAAGTTGAATGAGTCTCAAAAAGGAGCACTTAATAGGTTTATCATAAAAGAATCACATGTTTCACTTGAAAATCAAAATGTTGATAATGTGTTTATTGATGCTAATGTGCGTATTGATGCGTGTGCCCGTAGAAAACGATAATGGTGATAATGTGTCTATTGAAAAGGATAATTTTGATGATGTGCCCATTAAAAATGATAAATTATGTGATGTGCTTGTTGAGAATGATAACGATGATGATGTGTGTATTGAAAACAAAATAGATGATGGTGTTATAGATGACATTTTTGTTGAAAATGATAATGTGGAAGAAATAATTCCGTCCCAAACTTGTTATTTTCCTGATATATACTCCCTCCGTCCCACCTCACTTAAGAAAACTTTTCATTTTGAGCGTCCCACTTCACTTAAGAATTTCCAAAATGGAAACCTTAAATCACTATTCTCTCCACTCATTCTCTCTCCTACATTATTTTAATACTCACAACACCATTATAATTACTATTCCCTCCACTCATTCTCTCTCCTATTTAATTTTTCACACTCACAACACTTTTTCCACTCATTCTCTCTCCTAATACTATAATAATATTTCTTAATTTTCGTGTCATTTCAAAATTTCCTAAGTGGGCTGGGACGGAGGGAGTATGATCCAAGAACTTGAGATGGTCTTAATTCTAAAATGATTGATTTATTAGTGAAAAATGGTCCTAAGAGAGATTACTCAATTGTGAAAGGTCCTAAAGATAAATTTTCTAGGATATTTACTAATAAATTATTTTTGAATTTTATTGTTTAATTTTGTAAAACTTTAATCTTTATATAAAAGTACTTATATATACATATTATATTTTTTGTATTAATTTTTAAACATTAGGGGCCCAATATTCACATTTTGCACAGGGCCCCAATAATTATTGAGACGGGCCTGCGCAGAATTTTTTCCCAAATAATCCCGTTTTACTTTTTTATTTACCAAAATGACTTACTGTTCAAACTATTGCCCGAAATGTCCCCTTTTTTGAAACTCGCTACACCGTGTAGCGAGTTTGACTAGGGTTGGTCAAAACTCGCTACACCGTGTAGCGAGTTTAGGGCAATTAATTAGGCCGTTGGGAAATTAATTACGACATTTAATTAAACGAAACTCGCTACACGGTGTAGCGAGTTTTGACCAGATTTAAGTCAAACTCGCTACACCGTGTAGCGAGTTTAATATATTCCAAACCCCTACTTATCCCTCTCCGTCAGTCCCAACAAAACATACCATTCTCTTCCTTTCTCAGTCCAGTTCTCCCTTTTCTTTCTTTCTTTCTTTCTTAAGTCCATCTTTCATCTATCTCCCTCAAAATGGATCCATCGAAAATCCCATTTGGTATCTTGGACGAAAACCTCTTCCGGGGCATCCCGGTCGAACCTCCGATCGTCTATCTAATCTCTCTCAAATTGAACGAGTTTCAATCTCCACCGTCTCCACCGCCTCAAATCGAACGAGAGAGAATCTCCACCGCGTCATATCATACCTGGTCCCATTGGTGAAGCACAGCCGCCATGCGTCGGCATCGCACCGAAAAGCTCATGTTTCTTAGGGACCCCCGCTCGGTCGACCCAAGAGGCCATACGTAAAAACTTGAAGAGCGGTGGAAGATGATGATTTTCGGGGCAAAGCTTGGCTTTCTGCGATGGACTATCTCACTTTGCGAGAGGGTACTTATTATCCCTTGAGAATGATCGAGGAGAATTGCCAAAAATATGAGAAGGTGGAACGGGTATATTATTTTATTTTAATTATAGTTAAGGTTGAAATTTATAAATAATTGATCATTATATTTTTTTGTTCTATTAGGTTGTTGTGGTTGTGAAGGAGTTTAATCGAAGTGATCATGGCTCAGTGCATTTGGTATTGAAGGATCCTACTGATACCATTGATGCTTACATTGCTGATAAAGTGATGAGAGATAGTGATGGCGGAAGTCACATAGGTGTTGGTCTTTGTTCTTATCTTGACTAAGGTATGAAATATTTTCCTTAACATTACACTCCCTAAGATTATATTCCTTAACATTTTGTTATAAATGTTTTGTTTTGTTGATCTATTAAGTGTTGTTTGGGCCCCCTCGCTCATCAAAAATACTTAACATTGTTACTTCCAATGTTTTTAAGGTGTTTCCCAAGGAATTTGTTAATTTACGTTATTGGACATGTAACTTGACAATATTTATTTTTGTGATTTTATGTAAGATTTCCTATGTGGCGGGATGTGGCCACTAACTTGAAAATATTTATTTTTGTGATTTTATGTAAGATTTCCTATGTGGCCGGGATGTGGCCACTAACTTGACAATATTTATTTTTTGTGATTTTATGTAGATTTCCTATGTGGCCGGGATGTGGCCACTAACTCGAAAATATTTTTTTTTTGTGATTTTATGTAAGATTTCCTATGTGGCCGGGATGTGGCCACTAACTTGAAAATATTTATTTTTTGTGATTTTATGTAAGATTTCCTATGTGGCCGGGATGTGGCCACTAACTTGACAATATTTATTTTTTGTGATTTTATGTAGATTTTCTATGTGGCCGGGATGTGGCCACTAACTCGAAAATATTTATTTTTTGTAATTTTATGTAAGATTTTCTATGTTATCATTTGTTTTAAAATATGAAAAATAAATATTTATAAAAAAAAAATTCAGCCACATGTCATTATTTTTTTAACACATGTAATTTTTTTTTTGTTAGTACGAAGCTATTTTGAGCAACAATTTGAAGCTGATTTAATTGTCGAAATTAAAATTTAAAAGTTGTTATTGTTACACCATTATATGTACTTCAAGTAACAATTTTTAGATATTCATTATGATATCTAAATTAACCTATAATTATTGCTCAAAATAGCTTCGCAACGAAATTTTTTTGATGTTACTACGAAGCTATTTTGAGCAAAAATTTGAAGTCGATTTAATTGTCCAAATTAAAATTTAAAAGTTGTTATTGTTACAACATTATATGTACTTCAAGTAACAATTTTTAGATATTCATTATGATACATAAATTAACCTATATTTATTGTTCAAAATGCCTTCACGAATGAGAAAACAAAAAGAAGTAAAAAATTTTGAAATGTTCATTCGCTATAAAGGGTTTTGTTTTTACTTAAACTCGCTACACCGTGTAGCGAGTTTCAATAAAGCTGAAATTGCTACACGGTGTAGCGAGTTTAATTCAGCTTTATTGAAACTCGCTACACGGTGTAGCGAGTTTAAGTAAAAACAAAGCACTTTACAGCAACAAATAGCAGTTTTTCACGTGGTTCTGACAGCCTTCTCTTTTTCTCTTTTTCTCTCAGCCTTCTCTTTTTCTTTCAGCTCAGTTTTTGTTTTCTTCTCTTACCTTTCTCTCTTTCTCTCAATTATTATTTCTTCTCTTACCTTTCTCTCTTTCTCTCAGCCTTCTCTTTTATTTCATCAGAATTGTTGAAGATCAACAAGAATCAAGGTAAATTAACATTATCTTAATTATTATTTTGACTTGTGTTTAGATATAAAATTTAATGATTTAACTGTGTTTTATTATATTGTAGATATAATAAATGTAAGAGTTTTGTTATGTAGGTTTTAACATTTTGATTTCATAATGTAGGGTTAAATATGAACGGGGGTCCAATCATTTTTATGTGTTATTGGGGAGGTGATGATGAACAACCGTTTGATGGTCCTCATTTCAAAAAGGGGCCAAAATGTGCAATAAGGGGTAATTGCCAATGGAAATACAATGAGTTGATTGATGAGTTATATAAAAAGGCGAACTTAGATCGGTCTCAATTTGATTTGAAAGTCATTTACAGATGCCCTCATTCTTTTGATAGCGGGATTGGTGAGTACTTTCCTTTCCGTATTGAAGATGATGCGTGTATGGATGTAATGTTCGATCGGTTTGCTAAATTTGGGGGATTGGAAATTTGCGGTTTGTATGTTGTTGTAAAATTAATTGAAAATCGATCCAATCCGAGTTTG
Source organism: Adenophora triphylla var. japonica (assembly GCA_022495995.1). Lineage (NCBI taxonomy): Eukaryota > Viridiplantae > Streptophyta > Magnoliopsida > Asterales > Campanulaceae > Adenophora > Adenophora triphylla. The sequence continues at coordinate 398,381 of JAFEMH010001442.1, forward strand.
AAACACAAAGACAATGTGAGAGTACTTTCAGGTTTTCTCCAACTGGTAACCGTGATGATGGGGTTGGTCCAAGTTCCCAAACTCTTGTATCAACTCAAACACCAAATTATGATGATGGGGCATTTGGCCATATCGGGCATTTGGGCATAATGATCACGTTAATGATGATTATGATGTTGACTATGAAGAAGAGGAAGTACACACTGATGTAGATGCAATGCTAGAGGATGATGATGATGAATATGAGGAGGGTAGTAGTGATTCTGATGTCGATTTGGGAGCCGGTGATGATGGGCCGATTGATCATGATGTGGAAGCACCTCTTGTTCACTATGAAGTGCCGCAAAATCGAAGATATGAGAGAGCGAGTTATCCACTTTTACGGTGATATTGGTACATCGCTCGACAAGAACAAGGCTTGATTGATTACGATCATGCACATAGTTTTCCGGTTTGGGATCCGGAACAACAGCCGATTGCTAAAGGGATACGCTTTCCTGGCAAGAACGAGGCACAATTTGATATGAAAAGGTTCCATATTAAAAACAATCGCGAGGTTCGGGGTAAGAAAGAGCACACCGAACACATGGGTAATTGAGTGTACGTTAAAAAATTATCCATGTCATTTTTATGTTCGTGTGAGTAGGAAGAAGTTTGGCTATTGGGAAGTGACCAAGTATAAGGCTCCTCACTTCTTTGCTTATATTACGGAGCAAGTCAAGATCACCCCAATCTAGATGCCAAGTTTATCGGTCGGGAAGTCGTTGGTGTTATTAAGGCCGATTCGGATGTCAAGGTTGGAGTCATTATTGCACACATCTCTAGTAGGTTCGACAAGGTAATTACTTACAAGAAGGCATGGTGTGGAAAGCGAAGGGCATTGCGAGAGGTTTTTGGAGATTGGGAGGAATCTTATAAGAGGTTACCCGCGTCTAGCGGCCATTCAAAAATACAATCCGAGGACAATTGTTGAGTACTCTACACCTCCTCCTCCCGTCGGTGAAGCCTCCATGTTTCGACGGTATTACGGGCATTTGGGCCTAGCATTGAAGCTTTCTCTCATTGTCGGCCGAGTCATTTACGTGGATGGAACATTTATGCATGGTAGATATAAAGGGAGTATCTGATTGCCGTGGGTGTTGACGCCCAAGACAAAGCATACTTCCGCTTGCCTTTGCCGTTGTTGAAAAGGAGGGCGCCGAAGGCTGGCGTTGGTTCTTATACCTGGTTTGCAAGCATATTATCAAGAGTCGTGAAGTATGCTTGATATCGACCGTCATTGGGGCATTACGAAGGCTGTAGGCGAAGATACGTGGTGGCCAAACGTGCATCATCGATATTGCTTGAGACATATGCGAGCAAATTTTTTGGAAAAGTATAGAGGGGAAGGGTTGAAGTATACATTGCGGAGAGCGGGTAGAGCAACTCAAGATAGAAAATTGAAATCTATCTTAGAGAGTATCCGTGGAATTAAGCCCGAGGCAATTGCATGGTTTCGGCATTTGGATGCTAGAAAATGGACATTGGCACACGATGGTGGTTACGGGTATGGCATCATGACTACCAACATGTCCGAGGTTTTCAATGGTGTGATGAAGGGAGCTCGTGGGATGCCAATCACGGCAATTGTTGAAAGCGCCTTCTATCGTTGTGTGGAGTACTTTCAAGTAAGACATGGATTTTCAATCAATGCCTTAGGAGGTAATCCTGATAACCCTAACATCAATCCCGACACCAATTCAGCCGGAAAGTCGGTTATCACTACTTGAAGAACACCGGAAAAGCGGCAACACATCACGTCGGGAGGTTCAACAATCACGAAATGGGGGTGTATCAAGTGACAACCGCACGTCGGGGTGATCACGGAGGAAATATACGGTGTCCGACTTAATGAGCGCACTGCACATGTGGTAAATGGGTTGCCTATCGCATGCCTTGTTCCCATCTCCTTGCTTGTTGTTACGCACAAAATATTGATGGTCGAGATTTCGTTTCTCGAATATTACACCGTTGGGGAATACTACAAGACATGGAAGGGGACATTCGAACCAATCGAGCATGAGGACTATTGGGGCGTGGATGGTTTGGTGCCTAGTTTCTTCCCTAATCCCCTACTTCGACGTTCTGCGAAGTCCGGACGACCTAGATCAAGACGCTTTCGTAATTCTATGGACTTTCAAGCAGATAAACGGAAGAGTATGAGTTCATCATGCCATCAGGAAGGGCACAATCGTCGTAGATGCCCGAACCTTAGGGAGTAGCAGAATGTTTTTAATGTAATTTATGTTTGGCTTGAATTGGATTCAGTTTCAGTTTTATTTTATGTCGTTTTCATTAAACTTGAAAAGTCCAATGTAATTTATATTTGAGTTGAATGTAATTTTTCAATTTCTAAAAATGACTTTAGTTATTTTAATGAATATTTAAAAATTATAATTGATGAAATTTATTAGATTAGGGAGTAATAAAAAAAAAGTTCATTTTTTAATTAAGTTTTAAGTTTCAATTTATGTTTGGCATACAAGGAAGAATTGGAAATGTTCATTTATAATCGCTCCCTTTTACAGAAACTAACGCTGGAATACAAGGAAGAATTGGAAATGTTCATTTATAATCGCTACACCGTGAAGCGATTTTCACTAAACTCGCTACACCGTGTAGCGAGTTTAGTGAAAATCGCTTCACGGTGTAGCGATTTTAAAGAACTTGGGCGCCCACCCAAGCTGCTTTGCCTTGGCCGAAGAACAAGGGCGACCACTCCAATTTTGGCCTAATAAATACAATTTTTTGATTCGTCCCGCAATAATTACACAGTAGCACATTTGAACATTTTTTTTTTGGAATTATGCTAAACATAAATTGAACCTTAAAACTTAAATGGAAAATAAACTTTTATTTTATTACTCCCTAATCTAATAAATATCATCAATTATAATTTTTAAATATTCATTAAAATAACTATCATCAATTATAATTTTCAAATATTCATTAAAATAACTAAAATCATTTTTAGAAATTGGAAAATTACATTCAAATCAAATATAAAGCTAAACTAATAGTACAAAGTTACAAAGTTTCAATACAAATAAAAAACATTCAAATAAAAAGTAAACGAATAGTACAGTTCAATACAAATAAAAAACATTCAAATAAAAACTAAACCAATACAACAAAGTTTCATTACGTAATAATAAAAAAAACAAAAGTGAACTCTCTACCTATTATCATAGTAAGACGGGGTGTAGGGATCAGGCGGATTCCGGAGCCGAGACCCTCTTCTAAGCATCTGTTCTACTGCGATTCTTTGTTCGAGGTCATCCGAGCCGGATCGACGAAACCATGGAACCTGCATGTGATAAAGGAGTCCTCAACCAACTTCCACTCGTATAAGCGGAGAAGCCCATAGTGGATGGTCCAGGGGGGAAGTGGTCTCGCCTGACACTCCCACGCCACCCCTCCACCCACCCCCACCGCCACCCCCTGCCCACCCTCCCAAGACTCCTGGGCCCCACCCCCCCACCCACTCCCTTCTAAGCACCCTCGGGCCCTGGGGCCCCCGAAACCCCGCTCCAACGCTCAAAATCATACCGCGATCAAGTGGCCGCGATCATGCCTGGGCCATAAGATGTATCTGCCTCTGGTCTCAAGGCTGAGGCTCGGGCTCGGGCTCGGGCTCATCGTGCAAATCCATTTGGGGTGGTTGTTACGCCTGTCCACGACGTCGCCGACGTTGTCGAGGTTGTCCCCGTGCGCGATCTACTGGGGAGGTGCATCGGAGGCGAAGGCGGTGGAGCTCCCTAACTCCCCTGAACCCGTGTGTCACAATCTCCCGCATTTCAGCTTGGTGGGGATGCTCATCCCTCTCATTGGCGACATGCATGCGCTGAAGGGTCTGCACCTATTTTTATATCAAAAATATATATAAGAACGAGAGACATAAGTTAATAATTGATGTTTTCTTAAAAAAAAAAATTAGAAATAAAAACTTTAAAAATGTAAAAACTTACCATAAACTCTATGGCAGGGGCAGACGAATGGTATCCATCCACCTCTACGTGAGTGAGCTGCTGCACAAACCTACACGTTATGTCCCTATACCATACCATATATGGGTCGGTGTAAGTCATATCGTGGAAGCCGAACACCCCGGAAACCAAATTCTCGTGGCGCTGTCCCCATAGTGTAACAAGTGGGCGATGGTGGTCACCCCATCTCGCCGTACCCCTTCCCCGCCGATCCGAACGGTGCAACTCCGAGCCGGTGTCGAGCGGTGCTTTGGGACAAAGCTGTCTCAGGCCAAACTACCTCATCACGCGATCAGGCAGATGCCACTCAACCCTCTCAAAGCATATGAGAGAGACCTTCGCCAACCATATCTCCTCACCCTCAGTGCAGTAGACCAGAGCGGGTCTCCCCTCATAAGGCTGCCACTCCACGTGAGCCTCGTTCAGCCGAGCCAGCTGATCCCGATAGCCTCGCAGGCTATGTGCAGTAACCTCTCTCAGATCAAGCGAAACTGCGTCCACTGAAATTTCATAAACAAAATAATTATAAGATTTTGTTCAAAAAAATAAAACCATTAACGACGAGAAAATAAAGTATGATATATGTATACCTGCATCCGAGGGGCATGATGACGTAGTCCGGGTCTCTGAGTCGAAAACGGATCTGCGGCCTCACACATGTCAACCTCTCCCAAGCCCAGATCTATATGAAATAAATGTATATCAAAAACTAAGTAATAATGCCGCAAATTTGAAATAAAACTTAAAAACATAATGAACATTAAAATGAAATAAAATACACGTAGAACGTTGAGAAATCCTCCGCCTTTGTCTCGTGTGAGGGTCATCGCACTACATAACTCTCGATACAGAAAGCAAGCGTAGCACTCCCCCAATGTACTCACGACCCTAGAAACATCCCTAAGCGGCGGGAGATAACATAGCTTAACCTTGTTGTTCGTACGATCGGGCATGATCGTAGAACCCAAGGCAAGCAAGATATAAGCCCGTACGTACCGATCCACAATCTCGGAGCGGTATCATCGGGAGGTCACTAAAGTGTGTGAAACGCCGGGTAATCCACCGGAGCTTCGGCTTGCTCCCATCTATATCTCCGTCACCGGGGACGGCCCCTAAATACTCACGACGCTCGGCCCGCCGATCTATATGTCGGAAACCCATCATCGATAACATCATCCCCATCAATCGGCAACCCGCAAATCATGCCGATATCCCGTAGGGTGATCGTCATCTCACCAACCGGGAGATGGAACGTATGGGTCTCCGGACGCCATCTCTCGATCAAGGCCTCCAAAGAATGCAAAATCGTCTGTATCCAGGCCTATGTAGTGTACTCCACCGAATCCGCACTCTGCCGGTCTCAATAATATGACAGAGATAATACGCCTGGCAAGGCGGCACCATGACGAAAAACGAGGGGACTAGAAACCGGCCACCGGACCAAATATACCTAGCCACATGGTCCGCATGGGTCGAACGGATGTATCGATAGGCCCGTGATCAATGAACGCTTCCATCTATTTATTTCAATATCAAGGTTGGTTATTGTTCTATAAGGCAAGAAAATAAATAAAAGAATACAAAAAGTGTAATTACTAGTACGTGGCATTGTAATCCAAAGTTATCACACACTTCCAAGAAGTGCACGTGGGGAAGTTCTTGATTTCCGGCCTATATACTAAGTAATACTTCAAAAGTAATCCTCATGCGTTTTTGAAAAAAGGATGCGCTTTTTTTTATAAAAAAGTTTGAATAATAAATCATATTTTAAGAATTTGGGGTAGACCTATCGATTTAGGGTTTAGGGTTTGGGATATAAGTATATGAGATTAGGGATGTTGTTATAGGTATATTAATTTCTATCCTATTTTGCTATCTCACTAATAATTCATATCCTATTATTTATACCTACAACGTCTTAATAATGTATACTTCTTAATTTTTATTTATCTTTTTAAAAAACAAAGGAGAAGGGATCCAAATTTGGGGTAGACCTATCTTATTAATGAATGGAAATACTTACTAAAGAAGTGCTAGCAAGATTACTAATGTGAAAGTTCACCCGATAGCTTTTCTTAAAAACATATCCAAATTTGGGTTCTTAATAACGGTTTCGGTTTCGGGTGCACATTAATTGAATTTGAGTATTTTTCTAAAATTCACTATTTGCCATTTTAAGGAATAAAACAAAGTGTGAACCTTACTCTGAACAATACAAAAAATAAAAGTATGAACCGTTCTCTGGGATAGAGGAGTAAAATTTATTCATGGAAGCCCAAACTAATAAAAGAGCTAAGTTTAGGGACCAAATTATTATTTAATCCAAGATTATTATCATAGTTATAGGAAATCAATGAGAATTTTTAAAGTCTGACCTTCACTCAAATAAATATTTTTTGGCAGATACTTTCAGATTAAGATATTCGCGGATATATTGGTCTATATTGAAAAATTTTGCCACCTAAATAAGAATCAGGGACCTTTCAAGTCAAAGCTACAATATTTTGCATATATAGGCACAAAGGAAATTGAATAGATGTGCTCCAAAACTGTAACAACAATGAAAACACAAGAACATTTTTATTTCAACCAAGATGTGTTAATCGAATTCACTAAAAAAAAAAAAATCCTAAATTGCAAGTAAATTAATAAACATTACTATCTCATTTTTCGGCACAACAAAACTAAATTTAATAACAAAAAAAAAAATAGAGAGTAATTAAACAAACATTCATATTTTCGGATTAACAATGTCATAAAAAAAAATCAAAAAAAATCCTAAATTGTAAGTAAATAAATAATAAAATTATAATTATAAGTAAATAAATAATAAAAAAATTCGGATTAAAAAAACTAAATATAATAACAAATTCCTTGATTGAATTATAAATTATAAGTAAATAAATAATAAAAAAAATCAAAAAAAATTCCTTGAGACTAATTTGTGTATAAACAATGTCATCAAAATGCAATTAGAACATCATATAAAAAATAAAAAAAATTATAAATTATAAGTAAATAAATAATAAAATCAAAGTAAAAATTTAATACAATACAAAAATTTAAACTTACAATTAAAAAAAGGTTGAATTGACAAACAAATTCGGGCAAAGCTTGATCGGTGCTTCTTCTTCTTCTTCCCTTCTTCTCTCTCGGCGGCAGTCGACTGTAAGTTTTTTTTTTTCTTTGATATTGTTTGAATGAAGACGTAAACTGGTGAAAAGGGTTTTAAATAACTCGCTACACGGTGTAGCGAGTTTGTATTAAACTCGCTACACCGTGTAGCGAGTTTCGTTTAATTAAATGTCGTAATTAATTTCCCAACGGCCTAATTAATTGCCCTAAACTCGCTACACGGTGTAGCGAGTTTTGACCAATCCTAGTCAAACTCGCTACACGGTGTAGCGAGTTTCAAAAAAGAGGACATTCCGGGCAATAGTTTGAACAGTAAGTCATTTTGGTAAATAAAAAAGTAAAACGGGATTATTTAAGAAAAAAATTGGCCTGCGCATTTACAGAAAGAGTTTTTCATTTTAAAAAGGTAGTACGTTTTATTTTAAAAATCTCCGTTTTTAAAACTGTGCACGGAGGCTAAATAAATATTAATTTTTAACTTATCTTTTCTTACTTACCTAGAAAATGGAACTTTCTTTTCGGCATTTTTTTAACCGAATGATATAAACATAAATTATAAAATCATTTTATCAAATAAATTGATTGTTTTTTTGAAAGAATAAATTTATTGCTTCAAATATATTAATTCAAAATTTTAAATATCTCAAATGAGATATTAATTTTATTTTTTATTTCACATATGAAAGGGAGATGAGTGATTTTAACTATCCGTTCACAGATCTTTTCATAAAAAAAAAAAAAACAATATCCATCTAATTACTACCCCCTATTATTTTTTCCAATTTTAAAATAATCATTATAATCATTATGCTAATCTTTTAACTTTCAACATAATTTGTTTTAAATATTAATTAATTATTTAAATATAGTTCATAAATTAATATTTTAATATTAAAAACTAATACTAAGTTTCCATCATTGTATCTTTATATTATAAATGGTGCATAAATGAAAACCAGAGAATTAGCTAATTGTGTACTCCCTCTGTCCCGTCCGAAAGGGCAATTTTGCCTCCTAACACGGAAATTAAGAAATGAATAAGAAAAGTGATGTAAGAAAGAGAAAAAGGTTAAATATTGTGAGTATGAAAAATTAAATATGAGAGAAAATGAGTGGGAGGAATAGTTAGGAGAGAGAATGTTGTGAGTGTAAAAGTAAAGTAGGAGAGAGAATGAGTGGGGTAGGAAGAGTATAAAAATAATAAAAACTTTCCTTTTTGGGGTTGTGCCCTTTTAAATGGGACGTACAAAAAGAAAATTTATGCCCTTTCGAACGGGACGGAGGGAGTATTTTTTATTTTTAAAAAATCATTCAAAATTTATATTCATGCACTATATAAAAATTCCAATAATGATAAAATACTTTAATAAATTTATATTCATCCCAAGTTTTTTTTAAAATCAATATCCCAAGTATTTTAATATTATGATATAATCTACCATACTCCCTCCGTCCCTGCCCACTTAGAAAATTTTGAAATGACACGAAAATTAAGAAATATTATTATAGTATTAGGAGAGAGAATGAGTGGAAGAAGTGTTGTGAGTGTGAAAAATAAAATAGGAGGGAGAATGAGTGGAGGGAATAGTAAATTATAATGGTGTTGTGAGTATTAAAATAATGTAGGAGAAAGAATGAGTGGAGAAAATAGTGATTTAAGGTTTCCATTTTGGAATTCTTAAGTTAAGTGAAGTGGGACGTCCAAAATGAAAAGTTTTCTTAAGTGAAGTGAGGTGGGACGGAGGAAGTATACTCCCTCCGTCTCAATAGTAGCTTCCCTTTTTGCCATTTTGGGTGTCCCGTTAATAGCTTCCACTTTCCTTTTTTGGCAAAGGAATTTTTACTATTTCCTCCACTCATTCTCTCTCCTCATTATTTTAATACTCACAACACTATTATAATTTACTATTCCCTCCACTCATTTTCTCTCCTATTATCAAATTACAATCACAACATCTTTACTTCCCTCCCACTTCCTTAATTTACGTAATTTTTAAAAAAGGGGAAACAATTGTTGGGACGGAGGGAGTATAATAGTATATAATAGAAAAAGTTTTTCAATCGAACCACCAATTCGCCATCGGCCATGGCGATCTCGGTCGATGGAATACACGCCCTCCACCGTCTAAAATCAACTGATCCTCCGCTCTATCTCTCACCTTCACCTGACCTTTCTCAAGCCGCCCGATTAGCTTCCCAGAATCTCTTCGCTTCCCTCAAGCCCTTCACTCCGAAATCTCCCTTTGACCGTCTCCTCGTTGATGGGTTCGACGCAGAACAAATCTGGCAGCAAATTGACCTCCAAACTCAGCCGCTCATCTCAACCCTCCGTAGGGAAGTGAAAAAACTCGAGAAGAATCCTGAACAACTCTTGAAGCTTTTTGGGGAAGTCGGCGCTGGCAAGCAAGATAAGGTAGACAAGGCAAAGACAGTCGAAAATTTGACGATGGGGTTGAAGATGAAGACTTAGACGATGACTTAGACTTGGAGGATTTCAATGAGGAGGAAGAGGAAGAAGAGGAGAGTGATAATGAGGGGGAGGAGGATGAAGGAAATAGGGGAAATGAGGGGGAGGACGGTATCGGTGTCGAAGATAAGTTCTTGAAGATAAATGAATTACAGGAGTATTTAGAGGATGATGAAGCTAAATAGTATGGTTCAACAAAGAAAAAGATTGTCAAAAGAGATTCAAATGAGGATGGTGATGACGATGAAGATGGCGAGGATGATGATGATGACGAGGCAAGAATATGCATTTTGCAGTTATTGTTTTGTTGCAATGGTTCAGTTAACTGATTTCATGTACATTTAAGTATAAACTAGATGGTTGAACATAGTCAGTTTGTAAATTGGTTGATTGTCTTGATAAAAAGATGTTCTTGCAGTTATTTAAACAATTGAACCTGCTTTTGCAGTTTGGGCTCGAAGACGATGATGAAGAAGATGAGGAAGATGCAAGGTGCTGTTTTCTGTTCTTTCATACGATTATTTATCATTTTTCTTAAAATAGTTGTACTATCAATGTAAGTAGCTTTTTCAACATGTAGTTTATCAACATAAGTGGTTTTCCAGGATGGAAAAGTGCAGAATAGATTAAAGGGCAAACCCCGGTGCGCCAAGCGCTCCCCGCCAAGCGGGGGTTGGGAGAGGGAACCATTTGCTAGAGCCTTCCCCTGACAATTGCCAAGAGGCTGTTCGCCAAGGTTCGAACCCGTGACCTTACCTTGCCTGTTATCTCAACATCGGGTGTTGGGAGGATCTAAGGAACAATGGACTTGTATGCTGTGTAGCCTTACCTTGCCTGTTATCTCAACATCGGGTGTTGGGAGGATCTAAGGAACAATGAACATTGAACTGATGTTGAATTGAAACATACAACTTTAAAGTTGGATTAATGGATTTGGTAACAGGTAACTGCTGCTAAAAGGCCAAAGGATAGTGCATTAGAGGTTGTTCTCGATTATCAACGCAATGTGAAAGCAGCGCCTGTGATAACGGAGGAAGTTACTGAATCACTTGAAGATCTTATTCAGAAACAAATTTCTGAGGTGACCCTTTTCTCCTTTTCAATATAAACTTCCCTATTTGAAAGTGCGTTATTATATTTCATGTTTCTATGATCTATCTCATCAGTTCCGGTCTTGTTGGTTCGTCATTTTACAAGGTTTATCCTGTTGTCTATATCACGCATCTTTGAATCAACTTGAGATAAGCTGATGTAGTTAGCTTCTGTATCGCGTGTAAATGTTACTGACCATACGTCGATGCACTTCTTCCATCTACAAGGACTTCCAGCACTATCATTACATTAATTTAAATCTATAGGTAAATGCCTCGTGGAAAGTATAAAACTGGCTTGTTCAAACTATGTTCGAAAAGTGCTCCCCAAATTCTAATGTCCTGAAAAAACTCAATTTTGGAGTGTGCTTCCCAGCTAGAATCAATCCTCTTTGGCATTCTATGATATGGGTCATGAGGCCTACGATAGAATCAATTATATTTCATATCATGCTATTAAGTTTAACAGTACGTAGGTGCTTTAACGTATTCTTGTTCTTCAAAACCATCCCTTGAGCTCTCTCTGACGATCAATGTTTGTACTGAATATTGTCAGGGGAATTTCGATGATATTCACAGATCACTTAGTTTACCTTCGAAGGCACCAAGAGAAGTGAAGGAGTTGGTAAGAAAATTAGTCCAAAACAAGTTCCATCTGTTTCCTGTTATGTTTGACTTCCCAACTGTAATAGCTGGCAATGATGTTTCTGTATCTTTGGTTTAAATGCAGGATGAAAATAAGAGTAAGAAGGGCCTTGGTGAAATTTATGCGCTTAGTATTTCCTACTTGATATTTATCCTCAAATCCTGTAAGTTTTTTTGGTTTCTTTCTGTGTTATTGATTAGGCTTCGCTTCATGGAACTTCTTCAAGGATTCGCAACCAGTAACCATGTATATTATGTTAATACTATCTTTCACCATTAGTTGTTGGGGTACAACAATCTAAAGTTCGAGCTTTCCCCCAAAGGCTAGTTTACCTAGCTAGTGGTACCGGTCACATTTCGTGCCTGAAACCTTTTGGTGCATCTCAACCATTTGCCCTAGGGTGTACAGAGTGATGATCCCAGATAAAACCATTATTGTAACACCTGGGCCCTGACAACCAACATCAATTATCATTAATCCTAATTAGCAATCTTTATAACGGCACACATTAATGTACTGTTAAGTTTGAATTATTTAATTGATCGCTGGTTGTAATGCTAGATCGTATTCTGTTCAAATTACACATATTTATTACTATTTTTATTTTATTTTGAACAAACCGAAATGGAAAGTAGGACAACTTTTTTGGGATGGAAGGAGTGTAATGATTTTCTCAGCTGTGCTTTTAATATGCTGCGTGCACTCAAAAGTTTTTCTCCTTGTACTACTTCAGGATGAGTATGTTCAGAAGACTGGCCTTGTTTCAGCAGCATTGTCCTTCTCAGATGAGCAGAAAAAGGAGGTACATTTTTTAATGCTTGGCGTACTACTTCCCTGCATTGCCTTGGTACCTTCTTATGTAGCATGGAATCTCCTCACGCATCTTACTTTTCCAGGCAAGTGTTGTGTTCAAGAGACTTTGCTTGAAGTTGGATGCATTGTCTCACTTCCACTTTACCCCTAAACCGGTATGCCTCCCTTTGAACATCCATTCAAATTGTTTGCTGCTAATACTTACTTGGCCTTCTAGTTATTCCTTATTGTACTTATCTGTAATTTATGAATATGAATAGGTTATTGAAGATATGTCCGTACAAGTAAATGTACCTGCCTTGGCTATGGAAGAGGTAACTTCTAAATCATACTCCCTCCGTCCCACCTCAATACCAAAATGGGAAAAAATTTATACTATTCCTCCCACTCATTCTCTCTTCTACTTTACTTTTATACTCACAAGTCACAACACCATTCAAATTACTATTCCTCCCACTCATTCTCTCTACTATTTTACTTTTCATACTCACAAACACCTCCTCACACTAATTCTCTCTCCTACTTTTCCTTAAATCTTGTGCCCAATTTTTTGGTATCCATTCAAGTGGGACGGAGGGGGTATTGCATTATCCTTCAGGCTGCTTTACTTTGGCTATTAATGTAATGGTACTGGTCCTGTATTTATTCACAGTTCTCATAACAACTTGTGTGTTACTTGTGGATATAGATTGCACCTCTAGCGGTCTCAGACGCTGCCATGCTGGCACCTGAGGAAGTGTTTACTGGCAAAGGAGATATCAAGGAAGAAGCGGAACTAACGCAGGCCGAGAGAAGGAGAAGAAGAGCTATCAAGAAAAGGAAATTTAAAGGTAATCTTGGTTGGCCATGCAATTATGGTCAAGTATAAAATATTTTTCAATAATCAAGCATCTAAGGCATTAGGCATGTAATCACATCAGACATGAGCCAAGCCCAGTTTACCTTCTTTGTTGGTAGAGCTCCCTCTATAGTGTTTCTGAAAGATAGTTTGTTCTAAAAGAGGTGTCCATTTTCTGATGGAGGTCGTAAATATGTTTTATAAAATAGCCCAAGATTAAAACTTTGTTAGTTTTGCTTGAAGAAAACCAAAAAGAGGGTGCTTAGTTTGGGATTATACTCCCTCCATCCCATAATGATAGTCTTCCTTTCTTAACGGTTTATTTGATTGAACTTTGACTAAAGATTTAGGAAAGACATATCCAAATGAAATTTTAAAACTTGTTATTGATACACCATTAGAATTACTGCCAATAACAATTTTTAGATTTTCATTTGGATAATTAGTTTTTCCTAAATTTCTAGTTAAAGTTCAATCAAATTAACCACAAAAAGTGGGACTATCTTTATGGGACGGAGTGAGTACTCATTGGACCAAATAGACCCTCATTTTGGAAAGATTGTAGGAGTTTTAGAATAACCCACAATAATGCTTTGAATATAAACTTTTTGGCTTTGGTTCAAATCTGTCCGTCTTGTTTCGAAGTACTCATTTTTGTTTGATCTTTGCGGTTTAAAACATGACAGCCAAGACTGCAAATAAGATGGTAGCAAAGAAGGCAAGAGAGAGCATGCTGTCAAATGGTGATGGTGAGTATCCTAGTCTCCTCTAGCCAATTCATTTGTCACAAATCTACATGTAGCATCATTTTATTAATTATTTAATTTTATTTTCACAGCCAAGGAAGAATGATGACCTTTTACATGCGATATTTGACAAAAGACACATATCAGTGTCTGTTGATGACGGGGATCATCTTGAGAGACCTTCATGGTTCTCTTTTGTCCCAGTTAACTACGGGGTGTATGCAGAAAAGCCAGCAGGAGAGAGAGAGAGAGACGGCAGTCACTGCAGCAATTCGCTCATGGTGTTACTCAGTGTAAGATCCTGGCGGGAAGCAATTCCTGCTCCTTTTGTGACCTATGGCCGATAAGTTTATCAACGGACAATATCATTATTCAATACAAAGATTTTTTTTCTTCTTTTATTCTGGTTAATAGCTTATCGATATATTATCTTATTATGTACTTCCTCTGTCCCAAAATAAATCTCTGTCTTGCCAACTTTTTTTAAAAAGGTGTTTTACTAGTTTGTACATTACTTGTACATTAATAAAATTGCATCTAAGTATTTTTCTTTATTTAGAAAGGTGATATTTATTTTGGACGAATCAAGGAGAGTGCAATGGGATGGATGGAGTATAGATTATTTATGTGTTATGTGCATCTTTGAGCAGTTCCTGCCAATTGCTCGTCAGCTCTCATGATAATCTTTGAACAGACTCCAGGAAATTTGTTATTATTGTCCCTCACAAAATTTGCCATTTGCTGTTGTCCTTGGTTTCTTTTTTGGAGAGTATGGAAGGTGACTATGCCACGAGAAATGACATGCCATAGTATAAAACCCGCCCAGATTGCTTCATCCGTGGCCCTGCATGTACGCAATAAATAGGATATATGACTAGAAATATCCATAGAAAAGACAACACCGCAAGAGAAGCAGGGTGGGACCCCGCAACAACCCACCAGTGTGAGATTCATGTCACCAAATGAGAGCCAACAATGCCTAAAAGATAACACCGAGAGAGGAGCTAGGAATATCAATTTAACATCGGTAGACAACAGTGAAACAGGAAATTGGCTCCATGAATAGTGCTGTCTACATGTAACCTTCAACTCAATGAAACTATAATACTTCCCGGATGAAAGTAATTACAAGGCCTCTGACCGTCCGTTATGAAGACAGAGAGAGAAGCAACTTTATTTCAGACAATGTAAAACAGAGCATCCGTCTCCTAATGAGAGCCAACAAACAAAGCCTAATAGAAGGAAACAAATATAACACTGCAAAACTTTGATTGATTGAGAGATTATTTACGCAAGTTCCCTTCAAGCCTTTCAATTGCAGCACCAACACCACCTTTTGTGTCTTCACTCTGGGAATATACTGGTATCCCTTCATTTGCTTTCTCCACCAGCTTCAGATGAAGCCAACCTATCACAAGCAATTTTTTCCATAGTTACGGCATCTGACTACTCAATCTATCATTACTCAATGTCCAAATAAGAAATAGAAAAAAAGGACAATAAAGAAACGAGTAATCTCATCCTTTAATTTTCAAAGCACTATAGTTATTTTCAATTTGTAGTCAAAAGAGTATGGAAATGCAGATCAATAGTCAAATTTATTTTCCATATTCAATCACGTTATTAACAACTAGATGAATGGGTGTGTAACAATTACCCAGAGGAAAACAAAAAGCTGCTCCCAAAACTGAACCCAACATCACATTCCTTGCTCGCCAATATAGTGATCCAGGCACTGAAACGTCGAAGAAACGTAAAGATAACATTCATACTAAGTGCAAATATATCAAATGAATAATGAATTGGAAAAGAAAAAGAGAACATTCATACTACGTGCAAATGGGATCCTAACAGGGAAATCTCCAAGTCCTCTCTAAAAAACTATACGAGTCTGATGTAGTTACGGTTACCACATAACAAGAAAGTAAATGAATTCAAAATGATTTGTTTTTTTTAAATTCTGGCAATTGTTCAAAAGAAGTCGTATTGTTTTCAAAGTGATTGCTTACAGATGAGACCGAATGTGGCTGCAGTAGCAGACCCAGCTCCAACAACATTATAAACATCGTGCACTCCTCTTTTCTCAGCAAGAAGGTTCTGCAAACCATAAAATGCAGCTGTGAACATCCCAAGGCGTATTCCACCAACTATAGAGCCACGAGTAACTCTGACGAATCTTTTCTCCATAGCATCTCTCATCAGTCGATATTGTTCTCTCTTGTCTGACGTGCTTCCAAGTTTCAACATTACTTCAGCATCCTTACTCTGCAAAGTAGGGCGATTGCCCAATGATTTTCAACATTATATGAATAAGTTCAAGTTGAAATATGAAGAACCATGCAGTTATCTTACCATACTTCAAGTCTTACCTAAACTCTAAGTGAGCGAAAGCCAAGGAGACAAAATGTACCACATTTTTATTTTTTATCATTATTAATAGGTTCACAAAGTCTAGTTAAAGGTCCAAAATATTGCAGTTTGACATTGATACCATAACACATATCCAAGTTAAAAGCTTTAACTTGGGATTGGCATCCTAGAAACATCCAGACATGCCATCTCAGAAAAAAAATGAGAACATTAAAGCACAGATGTTGTGAGCTCTTGCAGCCACATAACAAGCAAATTTGTAAAGGAAGAAAGACGGGGAGATCATTTGCATCAATCATACTGAATACAATTGCATTACAATTTTCGAAACAATATTCCAAAATATTTGCGCCCACTACTTGTGATTTGGATCCCCAAGTAATCTCAATATTCTTGAGAAGAATCATAGTAAAAATAGAAAGTTAATACTACAAATTACAAGGTGCTGAATCTTTCCTTCATATACCTTTTTACTTATGTTTTCAATCCAATTAAAGTCTCGTCTATAGAGATACAAAATATTTTTTAGATCATTTGGCAGATTAGTTTATACTCATTCATGCCATGCTTACAAGAGAAATAAATGATACATGTAAACTTGAAGGATACTATGTGCATACTTACAACTGAAGCAGAAGCTTCCTTGCTACCTCCATAGAACATGCCAGCAAAGACTCCAACAACAGTTGCTGTACCCCAATTCACAGTTCCCGGTATTTTCGCACTTCCCTGAGTAGAGAGAGTGAATAATATGGAAAGAGGACGCCAATCGATATAAACAGTATATACATCTATTTAGTTACATCAGCAAGCCTTGTCAGCACTAACACCACAGCCATCTAACTTAAACAACCAGAAATATTAGAGACGATGGTGGAAAACATGAAGATACCACACTGAATGAAGCTAACACAGTGATTCAAACTTTGAATAATGAAATCATACATACATGACTTGTATATATGACTTCAACAAGAGCTACAAAGTATTACAGATCATTGTGTTTGGACGTAGTGCATTTTTATTTGTAATTAAGTTCACTTAGCAAGAGTATTATTGTAAACAGGCCTTACTATTTAAGGATGCTACTGACATAGTTTTTCAGTTAGAAGTAATAATCACCATTTTCTCGTTTCAGTTTCTCATTTATTTTTCTTCGATTCACACTTGCTTTTTCCTTGTTTTGACTGAACTTCCATTTCGATTTTGCAATATTGACAAGAAATCAAAAGTATGTACTGTTTAAGCATTTTCAAAACTGTGACTAATACATAAAGATAAGACCAAAAATCAAAGAAGTTCAAAAGTCATACAACATGATCATGAGAGATACGGAAATGAAACAATTTGAAAGCTTTTACAGGATTGTTAGTGTTGAAATGATGCATATCTCGCCTAAGAGCCACTTCAGATTATACCAATCGATCACACAGTAAATAAACACGGATTCAAATCAAACACAATAACAGCAAACATTTTACAGGAACTTAATAGCAATAGTAAACTTGAAACAAACTGGATAAACCAGCACTAGCAAAATGGGGGTGCAAGCACAATTACAACATAAACAAAATCGTTTTATAAAACCTAGAAGCTAGTATATTTTTTAGGGTTAGGTAATAATCTAGAACAACAACATAGCAATTAACAACAAATAAATTAAAACTGCAAGCTGTAGTCTTACACTGGCAACCGATTCTTCTGGATTGCCATGTTCTTCCATGGTCAAATACGATTCAGTAAATTTCCTCAAAATGGTATGATACCTAAAAATTGAATCTTCAAACAGTGAGCTGAAATGAGAAAAGCAAAGTTATTCGTAAATAGGTAATCAAGATTTGTTGAATGTAGAGAGGAAATGAAACGAACCTGAAGAGCTTGATTATGTCAATCTTTGTTTAAGAGACACCGGGGATCAGTGGCCGATTAGAGGCGGGCTACGGCGGTGAGCGGTGGTTTTACTTCTCGGAGGACAGACGGTCAAGCCGAGTCATCGGAGCTTAAATGGGCTTTAGGAGCCAATGGGCTTTACTTGTCAGAATTTAGGTTTAGAAGCTGGGCTTATGGGCGTACCCAGTACTAGATACTTACTTACAAAAGTACTCCCATTAATTATGATTTTAAAAAATTAAAATCGGTGCAAAATTAAAATGCAAACTTTTTTTACAATGTAAGTTAAGCTCAGCAACATCATATCCTTGACCATAAAGCAGGCCTACAGCATAATCTTTTTTCACAATTTCTAGTCACCATTTTACCCAAAAAGTTGTACAAAAATTCAAAAGCTAAAGCTAATTCTTGTTAAGTAATCAATAATGCATTCCCAACAAGTAAAAAAACACCATAAACAATTCGGCCCAGATTCCTCATCACAAACCATTTCAACTAAAGTAATAAAGTCTCCTCACCATCATCAAGTAAAGTATCTTGATCCTTTTCTTTCCATAACACATTTCACTTCTACTCCTCTCTCTCTCTCTCTCTCTCTCTCTCTCTCTCAAGCTATCATCCATGGCAACTCTCTCCCACACCACTCTTTTCATACTATTTCAAGCATTACTACTCCCACTAGTTTATAGCCATGGCCATTCAAACGCGTGCGATCCTGTTGTGGCAATCTAACCATCGATTACCCTTTTGCCCTGCAACCCGGATGCGGACATCCAGGCAGGGACCTCTTATTTTGTATCAATGATGTTCTTATGTTCCACATTAGCTCGGGATCATATCATGTCCTAGACATAGACTATGCTTACCTATCCCTAACTCTACGTGATCCTATTGTGGCAATCTAACCATTTCCACTAACCTTATCAAACCAAAATCTCACAAAGGGAACAAAAGTCCACAAAGAGCACTAATACCCACAAAGGGTTAGAAATCCCACAAAGGGCACAAAAGTTGACTCCGCAGAGTCCTAAACAGTGTATCCGGAACACCCCACCACTAATTTTGAAGCGGTGAACTAAGTTTGCCTGAAGGCCAAATATCAAATATACCCCGCCGAAGCAGGTTGTCTAACTTAGTGATCATTGATGAAACACAAAATCATATCATATCAAAACTCATTTTTATACAGAATACGAACTTTCACAATAACAATAAAATTTTGTATTTACGAAATCAAAAGAACAATTTAGCAAACGAATAACAAAAGATTAGCAAATAACGGTAAACGAGGGAGTCAAAACAAATACTGACGCGAGGTCAGCTTTTACGTATCAAAGGAACGTACATCGCCAAGAAATATGCGAAAGCCTAATAATTGGAACGGAGCGAAAATCAATTAACTTAAAGATGTATAATCCCTTACCTTAGCGTTGCTTAGTACTTCCAACAATGCTTCACGCGCACAAATCTACAATCATTGCAAAAAGGTTTCTTAGGGTACAATAATGCCTAATTACCTAACCCGAACATTCTTTAATCTTTCTTATTACCTATAAGTTAATCTTTCTTAACATCTTCTTAGATTAACCAATCCCCCCATAGGTTTTACCAAAATACCCCTAGGATTTCTATACTCAATTCCCAATAATACTCTCTAATTCACAATTACACACACTAATTACACCTTTTCCAGTACACACTAATACACATTAACACACACTAAACCTAATACACACACACACATATACACAGACACGGATCACCACACACACATACACCCCTCTGTACAGCCACATACACAATACACGCAGAACACACACACATACACTACAGAAACACACGCACACACACACACAACACACATTCTGCACACACAACAGACACCCACACACACACTCACACACACGGCTGCTGCCAGCCACACACACACACGGCAGAACACACCCACACACCCACTGCACACACAACACACACCTACACGGCACACACACCCACACACACTAAACCTTAATCTCTTCCATAACCCTTGCAATGAATTAACAGCCATAATCACATATCCAACCCTACTCTTAATCAACAATGAAGGGTTTTCTAGGGTTTCAATATCAAAATCCCAAAACAATAACGAATTTCATGATTCTTAACATAATAATTTGATTTCTCTCCTTAATCTTACTTTAAATTTCTAGGGTTCTAATATCAAAAATCAAGACAATAAAGGGTTTTTCTTACCTTAGATTTGAGTCTTGATCCCCAACAATGGAGTTCCTTCCTCCTTCTTCTTCCCTTGGCCGTCGCCTCCCTCTCTCTTTCTTTCTCTAAGCCGTCTCTCGTCTCGTCTCTCTCTCTCTCTCTACTCGGCAGTTTTCTCTCTACCGCCTCCCCTCTATTCTTTTCCTTCCGGGGTTAGCAAACTAATAAGGCTTCTATTTATATAAAGATGTACTCTCTCCGTCCCAAAATGTTTGTCCCATTTTATTTTTCAGTTGAACTTTGACTATATGACAATTTAATTATATTCATGAAATTTTAAAAATTCTTATTGATTCACCATTAATAATATTATCAACAACAACTTTTAGAATTTCATAAACATGATTAATCTCTCATAAATTTGTGATCAAAGTTCAACAAAAAAGTCAAATAAAATAAATATTTTAGGACGGAGGGAGTATATAAATGGGTTTTTACTAAGCCTAAGCCAAATACCAAAGCCCAACTCATCTCATCCTAATTTTAATAAACTAAACCCACTTAACCCGGTCCATTTAGAAAAAGATAAACCCAATAAATCAAATAACCCAAATAACCAATTTAGAAAAAAAAAATTAATTACTAAATAAATGCAATAAATATTTGGGTTATTACACTTTTGCCCTGCAACCCGGATGCGGCATCCAGGCTACAGGGACCTCTTATTTTGTATCAATGATGTTCTTATGTTCCACATTAGCTCGGGATCATATCGTGTCCTAGACATGGACTATGCTTACCTATCCCTAACTCTATATGATCATTGAACATACCAAAAGTGTCGAGTTAGGCCAAGTAAGCAAAGCCCAACCCTCAAGGCAACTATTGCCCCAACGTATCAAGGGGGCCAGGCCCAATCAATGCAAGGCCCAAAGCCTGTCCAAAATATCAGTCGACTAAGCCCAACGTCCGACCTATCAGGTCCCGACCTAACTTAGTCCGACCTTACAATCCAGACTCTAATACGGGTACGATCCATGCTCTACCCGTCAGTCAGGTCGACTATTCCACAAATGGCGACCTCGACCTAATCACTAAGTGTCGACCTAACAGATTGAACACACATGAGTCAAACCTTTCCATAACCGGTTCCCTACAAATCAGGAGCCGTTACCAGACACGTTCACATTACTTGTAACTGTCGCTAAAATCTCGGAGCTCATGTAGCACCACCAAAAATACAACGGACAACACCTATAAATACATCATCACTACCAACGGTGCAAAGGTAACTGTCATTTTGTTATCTGAATTCATTATTCAATACATTTTGAGCTACATACAACCGTTATCTTACTCTCACGCCCGAGCGTCTTCGCCGGAGACACATTCGGCTAGTCGTGGGTTCTGATTTCAGGTCAAGGAGCCAGGTGATTAGTCCTGCCACGTGAAGGATTACTGATAAACACAATTCCTGCAGCATCAGTTTGGTTCCATTGCCGGGAACTGTGCTTTAGTTTGACCTCGAAAATCTCATCAACCTACAACAATGGTAACCCCAGACGGGCATGTGACAGAAGCTTCTGATGAACTCAATGAGGTGAATGGCAACACCAACGCAGATCTCAACACCAATGCTGAAAACGCAAATCTGCCTCCTCCCCCACCAAATCGCCCTCATGGTAGAGCAACACGCTCTACCAGTGTTGTTGATGGCAGGGGATTGCCAGATACAAGAAGGGGGAAAAGACACATGGAGGGACAAGGAGCTCCACCTCCCCTAGCCAGTGCCCAACCTGCTTGCGGAATGTTGGAAATAGGGCAGGTCCCTCATCCAACCCATTGAGCAGGAAGGAAATGTTATTGGAGCGAGCCCAGATTCTGGCCGAGCTATTGGCAATAGAGGAGGCTGAGAAGGCGGATATAAGATCAGAGAGGGTGGCTCCCTCTCAAATCTCTAACAGGCAGCAGGCCAGGAGTGCTAGGCCCAATAAGGGTGTGGGTCAAAATGCTGATCAAAGGATGGTAGTCCGACCTCAATCACCTATCCATGTGCCGAGTAATGACTTAAGGGCTAGCCTCACCAGGAATAGGGAGCAGGAGGCTCAATCAGATTTGCGGACGCATTTAGAGGCCAATAGGAGCCGACGTGGTTCCCCTACCCGGACACAAAGATCGGGATCTCACAGGGACAGGAATGGACGCAGGTCGCCCATAAGAGAAGAAAGGCGCAGGTCGCCACTTGGAGATAATAGGCGCAGGTCGCCATCGAGGGATGAGAGGCGCAGGTCGCCCCAAAGGAATGACAGGCATAGGTCTCCAGTTCGATTAGAAAGGGCTCATTCTCATCGAGACAGGAGGAGTAGGCAGGTAACTCCCCCCAGGAGTGAGGGTCAAAGGTCAAATGTCGTACCCCTGCAGGAGATGACAGACCCGACGCTAGGGAATGGCTGATGATGAAAAAGAGGTTCGAACAATGGGAGGAGGATAAGAAAAAGGACATTGGAAAGGTTGAACGAATCGACTTTGCTCTTCAACCTTTGTCCAAGGAACTGAGAGACAGTCGACCTTCTGCTGGATTTAGGTTGCCCCTTCTAGAGAAGTATTCAGGGTCAACCAACGCAAAAAGTCATATAGCACATCTGGAAGCCACAATGTGCTTTGTCGCCAATGAAGACGAATATGTGTAAAGCTCTCATAAGCACACTCACTGGGGCAAATTTCTAACTCCGGTTCAATGGCTTGGCAGCTGGTAGCATCTCCACCTGGACGTGTTTCAGGACGAAGTTCCTAGATCGCTTCTCGACTGCTGGAGCTCGAAAGGTGACAGTTACTGACCTAAGCAACTTTGTGCAAGCTAAAAATGAAAGCTCAATGAGCTACTTCACCAAGTTCAAGGAGATGGTGGATAAGATCGAGGAAGATCTCACTGACAGGGAAGTTATCAACTGCTTCAGGAATGGTATTTCCTCGGCAGACATGGATTATGAACTCACAGTTCGTACAGTCACAACTCGACAAGAGTTGTTCGAAAAGGTTTACAACGTCGCACTGGCCGAGGAAAGGAAGGAAAAGATAAAAGGGAAAAGCCCCAAGGTGGAGGTTGCTGATGACAAGAAGGACTCCAACAAGAATGGAGGAAACAATAAAAATGGCAAGAACAGGACAAGGGCGACAGAGAAGGTGCCCGAGACTTTCACTCCCCTAACGGTGAGTCGAACTGAAATCCTGAATGCAGTCGAGTTGGCTCCACCTGCCCCAATGAACCCAGGCAACAAGTTCAGAAGGGACAACAGCAAATACTGTGATTACCACAAAGACACGGGTCATCTTACGAAAGATTGCTTAGGTTTGAAGCGCATCGAACAGGGAAGACTCGACGCATACGTGAAAAGGCCTCAAACTGGTGGAGGCGAGCAGCCTGCAGGTGGACAACAAGGACCAAGGCAACCTAGATTGAACTTGGGAGTCATCACGGAGCAAGCCAGCAACACGGCCATCAAACATAAAATTTTTCAGCTCAACAAGGCCCCACATGTGCCTCCAAGGAGAGATGTCAGAGATGATGTGATCAGCTTCTACCCCCATGAGTTGGCAACCAATATGGCGGCCAGGGAGCAAGTTCTCGTCATCCCAGGTCTCATAGACGGATGTACGACGAGCAGACTCTTAGTCGACACGGGGGCCTGCAAGGATATTTTGTTCTACAAGACTTTCAAAGAGATGGGACTTAATGACGAGCAGCTTGAAAGATATGACGGCGGGTTGGAGGGCTTCACCAACCATCGAGTTGATGCCAAAGGCCAGATTGAGCTCGACGTCGACTAGGCCCACCCCTCGTGGTCGTATCGAAGGTACAGTTTATTGTGATTGATGTAAACAGTGACTATGCCGCTATACTTGGTATTCCTGGTCAGGTCGCTCTTGGGATGGTGGCATCGATCCCTCATCAGCGAGTCAAATTTCCCACACCTGCTGGAGTAGGCTGCGTACAAGGCACAGCTCGAGCCTACCTAGATCATGTTCTTCGGGAAAGAAAGAAGAGAGAGCTAGAGATTGAGACGACAGATGGTTATTTAAAGTTGTCCCAATCAGTCACCAAAACTACTCGACTGTCAACAATCACCAATGTGGAGGAGTCGACCTATCGCTCAAATGACGAGGTCATGATTGAGTCGACACGTCACTCTGAAACCACAACGGTCGATCCAGATGTAGTTATGGTCGACCAAGTCCTCATAGGCAACCTATGCCTCCAGATCGACAATAACTCGGGGGCCACCACCACCACCAGCGAGGTTGCAGATAAGCTGGATGATATGATAGCTGAGGAAGCTCCACATTTGGGAGCCGAGGAAAGACAAAGGGTCAGAGAGATAATCATTGAGACTCTGCAATTCAGGGATGGACCAGAGCTAGAAGCCGTGGACGAGCTAGAGTCAATAATCACCAACCCTTCATACCCCGACCAAAAAATTCAAATCGGAAAGCAGCTATCAGACCAGGAGCGAGCAGAAATCATCGAGTTACTCAAAGGGAGCAATGATGTCTTCGCATGGAGAGTAGAAGACATGAGGGGAATCAAAGAAGAGGTCGCCGTTCACAGACTTGAAGTCAACCCGACCATAAAGCCTAGACCCCAAAAATTGAGAAGTTTTGCTCGTGACAAGGAGGAGGCTATAAAAACTGAGGTACAAAAACTTTTAAGTGCAGGGATAATCAAGGAGGCCACTCATACAACGTGGTTGGCCAATGTGGTCATGGTGAAGAAATCAAATGGCAAATGGCGGATGTGTGTTGACTTCACCACTCTAAATCTTGCTTGCCCGAAGGACAGCTATCCTCTTCCTAGAATCGACAAACTAGTTGATTCCATTGCTGGTCACTCCACCCTCAGCTTCCTCGACGCTTACTCAGGGTACCACCAGATTAAGATGCATGAGGACGACATAGTCAAGACGGCATTTCAATCGGCTGGAGGCATCTACTGCTACAACATGATGCCATTTGGATTGAAGAATGCAGGTGCGACTTATCAAAGAATGGTGAACAAGGTCTTTGCCTCACAAATTGGCCGAAATATAGAGGCTTACGTCTACGATATGGTCATCAAAACTAAGACCGGACGTCACGTAGTTGACCTAAAAGAAACATTCGCCAATCTGCGAGCAAACGACATGAAACTCAACCCCAGCAAGTGTGTCTTTGGAGCAGCAGCTGGAAAGTTCCTTGGATTCATGGTGTCCCAGAGAGGTATAGAAGCTAACCCGGAAAAGATCAAGGCTCTAGTCGAGATGAAGGAGCCTACAAGTATAAAGGAGATGCAACACTCAATGGCAAAGGTGGTGGCGTACTCTAGGTCGCTTTATATCCAAGTCGGCTGAAAGGTCTCTCCCCTTCTTCAAATCATTGAGGGGGACGAAAAACTTTGAGTGGACGGCCGAATGTCATTCGTCGTTCCAACAACTCAAAGAATACCTTGCTACCCCTCCACTATTGAGCAGACCGACTACTGGTGAGACCTTGTTTGTATATCTGTCAGTGGGAGACAAGTCGGTGGTAGCAGTCTTGATTAGAGAAGAGGAAGGACTTCAAAAGCCAGTATACTATGTCAGCAAGGCCCTATCAGACGTAGAGGGCAGGTACTACAATGCTGAAAAGGTTGCATATGCTCTAGTCGTAGCTTCAAGGAAGCTGAGAGCTTATTTCCTGGCTCACTCTATAGTGGTTCTTACAAATGCTCCCTTGAGAAAAATATTGCACAAGCTTCTGAGAGTTCAAAGTCGACCGCTCAATTGGTCAATTGCCCTTACCGAATTTGACATTGAGTATCGACCTCGAAAGGCGCCAAGGCTCAAGCTCTAGCAGATTTCTTGGTCGAGCTACGTTCACTAAGGAAGACAAATAACAAACGAGCTCCAAAAGAGAAAACCAAAGGAAAATAGCCAGAGTCCCAAGTCGCCACCAATCTACCCGACGATTGCTGGAAGGTTTACTCAGATGGGTCAGCGACCAAGAATGTCAGTGGAGCTGGGATAGTGCTAATTGAACCAGAATCTGGGACAGTGTACGAGGAGTCACTAAGGTTCAAGTTTGATGCTTCCAACAACCAGGCTGAATATGAAGCCTTGATAGCAGCTATAGAGTATGCCAAATGTTTTGGAGCGACTAAAATCATGGCCTATTGTGATTCCCAACTGATAGTCAACCAAGTTAGAGGCGAATACGAGGTGCTTAGTTCCACTCTGATCAAATACTGCGACCTAGTGAAAGAGCTGATAAAGGATTTGGAATTCTGGGAGATTCAGAGGATTGGACGGGAAGACAACGAGCTAGCCGACCTCCTCTCGAAATTAGCCACTTCAGATGAGCCACATGAAGAGCCCATCTCTTTCCTCGAAAATCCAGCTTATGAGAGGATAAAAATTCAATGTGTAGAGGACGCTTCAAGAAATTGGGTTTATGAGAAGTGTTGGATCGAAGAAATGAAGGCGTACCTAGAAAGTGGCGAGCTGCCTGATGACGAGAAGAAAGCTCGAGCTATCAAAAAGAAAGCTCCGAGGTACGTCATTCAAGGAGGCGATCTGTTCAGAAGATCCTACACTCGACCATTGCTAAAATGCATCCACCCTCAAGAGGTCGCCCTATTGATACATGAAGTACACAGTGGGATTTGTGGTGGACACCCGGGGGCCAGGACTCTAGCCGACAAGTTGATCACTTTGGGGTACTACTGGCCACACATGAGAGCTGACACTCATAACTTTGTTCAGCAATGTGATCAATGCCAAAGATTTGCCAACCTACCTCATGTGCCTACAACAGAGAAGACTCCCGTGATCGCCGCTTGGCCTTTCGATATGTGGGGCGTCGACTTAATTGGACCCTTCCCTCCCGCCCGGGGAAATTGCAAGTATGTGATCGTCGCCATAGATTATTTCACCAAGTGGGTTGAAGCAAAGCCACTAGCTCGCATCACAGAGGAAAATGCCATTAACTTCATCCACGACTTCATCTGGTGTAGATTTGGTTTCCCTAGAGCTATAGTATCCGACAACGGCCTGCGATTCTCCCAAACCTTTGAAAACAGAGATGAATCGAGTAGGGATCAAGCATTGGAAATCTTCTGTCGCCTATCCCCAAGGAAACGGGCAAGTGAAGCCGCAAACAAGCTCGTACTATCCTCACTCAAGACGGGCCTTGTAGGTCGACGCAATAACCGGTTGGAGGAACTCCCCTTGCTCTTTCGGGCGCCCGCACAACCACTGGGGCCTACTGGGAAACCCCATTTGCTTTAACATATGGATCGAGGCCACGGCACATGCCGAACTCGTATTTCCTATCGCGCAGTAACCTTCTTTGATCAATAGCGTAACGACATCAACAGATTGATCGACTTGGATTTAGTCGACGAGAAGCGAGACACGGCTTACCTTCGAATGGTTAACTAACAGCGGACTAAAAGTTACCACGACAAGAAGGTGAAAGCAAGATCATTCCAAGTGGGAGATTATGTGTTGAGGAAGATTGAAGCAACGGGAAGGAGAACTCAACAGAATAAACTATCTCCCAACTGGGAAGGTCCTTATATCGTCACTCGAGTCGTCAAGGAAGGAACCTACATGAAAGCTCATCCTGGGGGAGAGGAGTTGAAACATCCTTGGCACGCCACTCACCTCATCAAATATTACTTCTAGTTTTCAACTTCCAAGTTCAAGCTTGTCTTAGTTCTAGTTTTCAAATTGATGTAAACGTTTCCCTACTTCAATAAAAATTGCACCTTTGTTCAACCCGACACTGTGTAACACTAACTTCAACAAGCTTGGCTCATAGTCAGCTTTGTTTTAACAAGCTCGATTCTTAATCAGCTTCGTTCATGTAAAACAAGTCCGACCCTTAGTCGACTTTGTTCTAACAAGCTCGACTCTTAGTCAGCTTCGTTTTTACAGGCTCGATTCTTAATCAGCTTCGTTCATCTAAACAAGCCCGACTCTTAGTCGACTTCGTTCTAACAAACTTGACACTTAGTCAGTCTGTTCTAGTTTAGCTCGATTCTCAATGAGCTTCACTCCTTAAAATAAGTCCGACCTAGGGTCGACTTTGTTCAAATAAGCTCGACCCTTGGTCAGCTTGATGAAATAAACTGGATTGACTCTTAGTCAATCTTGTTTCCAAAAGCTACGCAAGTCTGAAGTCGACTGAACCAACACATGACAGGTCGAACTTAGTCTTAGGGTGACTCATTTGCCCTACTATATCTAGCTCGACACTTACACCAAAAGCATACAACATGCAATAAAAGGAGGTCAGCTACGATTAAACATAAGTAAGTCTCCCAAATTGGGCCAAGACTTATTTGATTAAAGTTACAAAAGTACTATGCCTCCCAAAAAATAGGGACAATGCATCTAAGTATTCATAAAACCAAAAAACAAGAAATGTTTGGGACTTGTTCATTACATAACCATCAATTTCAAAATTCAATCTGTGGGATCGCCTTCAACTTGACCACTGGTAGCCGCTTGCTCATCTACGCTTCCTCCCCGCCTGGGGCTAATTAGTTTACTCCGACTCGTAAAACCCAGCTCTTGGAGTATCACCATCAAAGGCCGGTGAGTCGTTCTTTGAGCTCGGCTAAGATGGTACTATAATTAACTGGATTGACAGGAGGAGGAGTCCAAGTTTCTGCCTCGGCGGCCGCGTCATCTTTAGCTATGATTTCCAAGTCATTGTCATTGTAAGGCACCAAACTATGGCCCGGATGAGCTGCTGTATTATAGGGATCTTCCATGCCCTATCGGGCAAGTTGTTCAACCGAGATATTGAAAGCAGGATCCACTACAATACGTCGAGCCATGTGAGCTCGACCTACATCCCAGAAGGCGCTGGCTTCCTTGGTGACATGAGTATAGAGCTCGTCACTTTCTTTATAAGCTTTAACAGCTTCATCCTTGGCAACCTTCACAGCATTGGTCAGATCCAGCTCCCATTGTTGTCGAGCAAAGATTCAGCCTCTTGTTTCTTTGCCAAGGTAATCGGAACCTCCTCCAACCGTTGTTTTGCCACCAAGATCGGCCGCCATCTTCTTTTTCTCCTCCTTAAGATGGGCGAGTTCACTGCTGGCCTCCCCTAAACTCTTCCAGGCCTCCTCCTTCAACTTGATTTCATTATCCTTCACAAGTTTCAAAGCTTTATACGAGCTATCCAAGTCCGAGTGCTCCTCCTTCAGTTTATCAAACTCTCCTTTCAACTTTGTATGGTCTTCTTTCAATTGAGCTTGATCACCCTCCAGCTTCCCCAATTCCTCGTTCTTACGAGCCAACATAGACTTGGCCAGCTTCTCCTGCTCCTCTGCCGCCTTCCAATAAGAGGTGGCTAAATCAATCATGACAAGAGACTAAAATAACGAGTAGATACAAGGGGTCAGATCAAGTGAAAAGAAAGGAAGAGAAAACAGCAAGAGGAACAAATACATTGAAAGCTCAAGGGTTACCTCAGAGGAAGCCAGCCCAACTCGAGCTTGACAAGCTTCTGGAGTCAGTGGCTTGTTGGTATACTCTCTGATTAGGTCCTGATCAGCTCCCCTCCTGACAATTACCTGGCCATATTCCAATTCTGGATACTCCCTAGCCAAGCTGTTGATCCTGGTCAAAGGAGTCACATCACTCAGCTCAGCAACCCGATTCTGAATCAACTCGTCATATGAAACTTGAATAGGAGAAGCATGTGGACTTCTGACTTCAGTCTCCACTGGCTCACTAGCATCGACTTGATTAGATGTCGAGCTCACTATTGATGGCCCAATCTTAATCTTCTTGCTTAGAGTGGCGATATCATCTTCATCATCCTCCTCCTCATCTAACTCGATCACTGTGCGACTTGGCCTTGGAAGCTTTTTTGGTTTTGGCTTTGGCTTGATCGACCACGAGTCCCGGTCTTTCTAGCCTCCCTAGCCGGCTCCACTCGCTTGATCAAATATGTCGACTTCTTCAAAGATCGACCTCTTCCATTCCTTGAAGCGACGTCTCCAACTTGGTCCCCCTCCAGCCTCGTGGTTCTCCTCCACCGCATAGAATTAACAGGGTCCACATCGACCGTCTGCAAAATCTCTTGACGGAGAACACCCTCTCTCTCCCGATGTTCTTTAGCATTGGCTGCTCCGCAACTTCTCTTGCTCTTCCTGATGTCAATGGTTCGGCCCATACTCGCTTCTTGCTCCGGAGTCAACACTGCCCCAAAATAAAAGTGAGTTAAGAGTCAGGTCGACATGTGAAAAGTCTACATACGAGCAAAATGTTCTATATATGAATTGAGCATACACGAGTAACTAAGTCGATGAACAGGCCAGGTACATAAGAGCTAAGAGGCAAACTTATGAATAATCAATCTACACACAAGAACATATGCAAGTTAATGAGTTCTACACACGACATGACATTTCGTACGAGCACAATACTAGCATGTCAGAACTATTTGACGGACTAAAGGACAGTGAATGGTCAAGATTCTTACCCCAAAGGCTCTACCCGCTCCTTGCAGTGATCGGCAGTTTTCTTACAAAAATGGCATTCTTTCTAAAATCTGAATCGAGCTCCCTCATGAGTAACCCAATCTGGATATCTTTGACATCTAACTACTGGAACCATGGGCATTACCTCTCCTTCACTGACCATCAATCCACTCGGATAAAATTATTCTTGTCGTTCCTGTGGCATCCCAACCGATAGCCCCTTTTTTGGTAAACTCCACCAACTTCGCGCAAATCATTGTGCCAATAGGCGCCCAATAGTTCTCTTCGCTCACACCGGTTGTGCCAAGATCGGGGCAAAGGAAACTCCCATCCTCTTCTACTTTCCACCAACAATACGTAAGAGTTCCATCCACTAGCCTTACCAGGAAGATTGGCAAACAGTTTGGGAGACTTTGGCTTGGAGGGAGTACTTATACCACTATCCTTATCAAACTTAATACTAAAGAACTCCTTGAACACCTTCATACAAGGCTCGTACCCTAAAAATCTACAAACCATAATGAAGCAAACCAGTACCCTACAGGTGTTGGCTCCTAGTTGAAGTGGCAAAGCATCAGTGCACTCTAAGAACTCATTTACAAAGGGGTCCAGTGGTAACCTTAAACCAGCTTCAAATTGGCCATAGTAGAAGGCCACCCTGGTGGGATCCTCTTCATAGGTATCCCCAAACTGATTGAAGAAATCACTTCTGCTATACAAAGTGACATCAAATTCTTTCCTATCAACTTCACAAAAGTCATGTATCATGCTCAAGCGAGATGGAAAGTTTTACTTCCCCCTAACTGGCCTTGGAGGAACGTAACCCCTTTCATTCCTGCCCGGCACCACAGTGTTCTCGAAAGCATCAAAGATACGTGGGCTTGACGAGGTCGATGCATGAGCTTCACCTTGAGTCTCCATATCTGTACAAGAAGAGGGGGAAACAGGGGAATCAGTTCTAAATGAAGTCTCAGGAGTCCTAGTAGACACACTAAGGGGCGACCTAGATTCCCCCGGAAATCCAATCCTATTTCTAATGAAAGAGGGTTTATTGGCATCCTTGACATAAAACACAGCTAAATGGTCGAGAAGCTCATGAAAGAGATGAAATGACACAACTCTTGGGTCGTTCGTTTCTAGGGCACCTAAGTCCTCTCCCACTGGTAAAGTCAGTTCTGTAAATCGCAAGCCCCAACGGGTCAAAATTAAAGAGCACTCCTCTACAGTTATCTCTCTCCACTCTCCATTCAAATGTTTGTAGACTCTACGATTGATACTACAGTAACCATACCCAGACCCGGCCTCGCAACTAAAGGTTCTAGCCATGGAGAAATCGAAGAAATTGCGAAAATTAAGGCCCTAATTCTAAAGGATAAAGGGAATACCTTTAGCAGTTGAGGGAGGAGCGGAACAATGGAAGAGGAAAGCACCAATTTATAGCAAGAATCAATCTCCCTTATCGTCGCCGGAATCACGCACAGAGTTCAGGGACAGCGAAAGTTGTAAATGGAGAAGGATTCTTGAATTTATATCTTCCTGAATTGGAAAGGGCAAAGGGAAATTCAAAATTAATTTTCCTAATTAATGGCGGAAACAGTTTCCTAGGTGGACTCTCAAACGTCAAAACTGTAATCATTATGGCAAAAACGGCGCTCCTTCATCTCTGGCCGTGCGTCGCTGACGTCCAGGATTGTGCCACGTCATCGTGGGTCGACTAACCCTCAGAACGAGTAGAGACCTTCGAGTAACAACAATTGCCATCAAAAAATTTCCTTAACTTCCTAGTCGACAAAGTCAACTCGAAAGTTGGGGGCCACTGAACATACCAAAAGTGTCGAGTTGGGCCAAGTAAGCAAAACCCAACCCTCAAGGCAATCATTGCCCCAACGTATCAAGGGGGCCAGGCCCAATCAATGCAAGGGCCAAAGCCTGTCCAAAATATCAGTCGACTAAGCCCAACGTCCGACCTATCAGGTCCCGACCTAACTTAGTCCGACCTTACAATCCAGACTCTAATACGGGTACGATCCATGCTCTACCCGTCAGTCAGGTCGACCATTCCACAAATGGCGACCTCGACCTAATCACTAAGTGTCGACCTAACAGATTGAACACACATGAGTCAAACCTTTCCATAACCTGCCCCTACAAATCAGAGCCGTTACTGTACACGTTCACATTACTTGTAATCAAGCCGCTAAAATCTCTGAGCTCATGTGAAGACTCACCAAAAATACAACAGACAACACCTATAAATACATCATCACTACCAACGGTGCAAAGGTAACTGCCATTTTGTTATCTGAATTCATTATTCAATACATTTTGAGCTACATACAACCGTTATCTTACTCTCACGCCCGAGCGTCTTCGCCGGAGACACATCCGGCTAGTCGTGGGTTCTGATTTCAGGTCAAGGAGCCAGGTGATTAGTCCTGCCACGTGGAGGATTACTGATAAGCACAATTCCTGCAGCATCAATCCTCATTTATCAAGTTGTGATTCTATAGTCCTCGGAGGCCGAGGTAACGGATTTGTGGTCGAGCATTGGCGGGCCCCGTACCTTAATCCAACGGCAGATAATGTGTTCATGCTCATAGGTTGTTCATCTCAATCGTCCCTTTTTCAAGGGTTCCCAACCAAGCACTTGCCTTGTAGGAATGTTTCGGGTATGGGCTGCGACGTATACTATGGTTGTCGGGCTTGGGACCAAGTTTGGCTTAGGCGGGGCAGCACGGTGTACGGGTCGTGCCCGCCCAGTTGTTGTGTAGTGGCTTATGATGCTGTCAAGTCTGTAAATCTTAGTAGGCTTGATTGTCAGGGGTATAGTAGTGCATATAGTCTTGCTCCGTTACGGGTGGGAGGGCTTGATGGGTGGGCTTATGGTATACGGGTCAAGTACTACGTTGAAATAACTAATGATTCATTTTGTAAAGCTTGCGAGGCGACGGGTGGATCCTGTGGGCATGATCCGGATGAATATGGGCAGTTGTGTATGTGTGAAAGCTGAAATTCTACATCAAATTGTGATTCAGGTAAAAAAAAAAAAGTCTCATAACAATTGTTTATTTTTAAATTTGAGAAATGATATGTTTTTTATTCTACTTTTAATAATTTTAGTAATAAATA
Source organism: Adenophora triphylla var. japonica (assembly GCA_022495995.1). NCBI lineage: Eukaryota > Viridiplantae > Streptophyta > Magnoliopsida > Asterales > Campanulaceae > Adenophora > Adenophora triphylla. Next base: position 432,234 of record JAFEMH010001442.1, read on the forward strand.
TATATATACTCCCTCCGTCCCGGTAGTAAGTTCACAGTTACTATTTGCGCGCAAATTAAGGAAAAAGTTAGTGGAAAAAATGTTGTGAATATGAAAAGTGAGGTTGGAGAGAGAAAGTGGGGTAGGAAATAGTGATTTGATTGGTGTTGTGAGTATAAAAGTAAAGTAGGAGAGAGAATTAGTGGGTGGAATAGTAAAGATTCTTTGTCATTTTAGAAAGTGTGAAGTTTGTAATGGAACGTCCAATGAGGAAAGTGTGCAGATTGTAGCAGGACAGAGGGAGTATATATATATAGAGAGAGAGAGATAACATTTACTGACTAACTTAAAATTGGTGGGTGCAGAGCATTCTTTGTCGAACCAAGGAACATGGTCTTGGATGATTGCGCTAGCCGGTATGCACCTCCCCATCTTAGTTTTAGCTTATTTGTCCTTATTCCTCTAAAAAAACACTGTCTCATTTGATTTGATATGAACGTTTTCATCTCATAATAAATATATACTCCCTCCGTCCCATAGATTTATGGACTTTTGAGTTTTGCACGGGGATTAAGGAGAAAATATTATATTGAAAGTGTTGTGAGTGTGAAAATAAAATAGAAAAGAGAATGAGTTGAGAGAATAGTAAATTATAATGGTGATGTGAGTATTAAAATAATGTAGGAGAGAGAATGAGTGGAGGGAATAGTAAAGATTCCTTTCCATTTTGGGAAAGTTAGATATTATTGTGGGACGCCCAAAATAGAAAGTTTACATATTATTGTGGGACGGAGGGAGTATTTGGTTTGTCAATATTTTAAAAATAATTGAGCTTTAATTTGATTGTACAATGATAAAATTATATTAAAAATATTTTATATTTATAAATGCAATATTTATTTTGAGGCGTAAAAAATAAAGTATTGACATTATTATAGGAGGAGGAAGTATTTTATTAAAAGTTATTACACAACAACAATTATGGATTACTATATTTGAAAACAGTAGAGTAATAATTATTGAACAAATGTAGAGAGTGATTGATTGTTGTTTGGTTGGATTTTTTTTCACTACTCACACACACACACACATGCACGCACAGAAGCGCCTAGAGTTTTTTCATACATTATGCATGTGAAATTAAAGCTGACCGTGTCAAATCATACATTATGCATGTGAACTTGCTTAGAGTTTTTTCATTTATTGATTTACTAGTATCCAATTTAAAAAAAAAAATTAATTAGACAATATGTGTGTGAACAAAAGAACTAGATTTCATGATAATAACCAGCTTCCTGATGCCATTCATTTATTGACCAACTAGACTACAAATGCCATTCATTTGATTTGACAAAACACAATATGTAACAAAGAACACACATTTATTCATAACAAACCACTTCACAATACAGAAATTTAAAAACAACAATACAATAAACTAGGATGAAACCCGTGCTACGCACGGGATACTTTTTAATTTATTATTAGTCATTTTTTGAGAGATTTTCTTTAGTTATTACCACATTAATTGTTTTTCTACACGGGTACTTTTAAATTTATTTTTTAAAAAAAATGTTTATGACTTTATTTTATCATAATATATTTATTTTGTTACCACTTACTCCTCCGGTCCCACCTCACTTAATACCTAAGAGGTGGATACAATAATTAAGGAAAAAAAATAAAATAAAGAAAATGTGTGGTAGAAAACAAAGAGAGAGTGAGAGAGAATGAGTGGGTTAATAGTAGGCTAGTTGAAAAAATTGTATGGTGAAAAATGAAGAGAGAGAATGAATGGTTGAGACAGAATAAATATAAAATTATAAAAAGATTGTCATTTTGAGAAGTCTCAAGTGAAGTGAAACGATCAAGTGAGGTGGAAGAGAGGGAGTATATTGTTTTACTTATTTTAAAGCATAATGAGTTTGCCTCTTCATTCTTCATGATGATCTAACATTAATTTCGTATCATACTATATTCATTTCATTTTAATTAAATTTAAAATAAGAGAATTTTGGTAGTTAAAAAACTTTTTTTGTCCAATGTTCCATCTTCTAAGACTTATTATATGCATACTCCCTCCGTCCCGCTAATATTAGCACAAACACTGTTTGCGCGAGAATTAAGGAATATGATATTTTAATAAAATGTTGTGAGTGTAAAAGAATGAGTGGAGAGAGAATGAGTGGAGGGTGTAATAAATTATAATGGTGTTGTGAGTATTAAAATAATGTAGGAGAGAGAATGAGTGGGGTTGGGTGAATATTTTATTAATATAAAGTTTCCTTTTTGGGAGTGTGCGGATATTAGCGGGACGCCCAAAAAGGAAAGTGTGCTAATATAAGCGGGACGGAGGGAGTATATACTTATTAAATGTTTTAACTTTTAATTTAGTTAATTCATAATTAAGAGACTTTTGATAAGCAAAATATTAATTTACCTACTCATTCATCTCCCTTTAAGATTTATAACACTAAAAAAATATTTAATTCATAATGAATCTATCTTTGAATTTTATATAACTTTTCATATTCAGTTCCTTTAAATTAAGTTACACTTCTAATGTTTCATCTTTTTAGACTTATTATATTCATATATAATTATTAGATGTTTTAATTTTAAATTTAATTCAATTTATATGTAAAGACTTTAGATAATCCAAATATTAAGTCATCTTATAATTCATGTCCTTTAAAGACTTGTTGCATAATTAAAGTAGAATTAATTCATAGTGGATCTAACATTTGATTTTAAAAGACTTATCATATTCAATTAATCATTAAAATTAGTTTGCATCTTTTAGGACTTATTATATGAACATATATTTATTGCATGTTGTAATTTAATTTAATTTGATTCATAAATAAAAGACTTTTGATGATCCAAAGTCAATCACTCGTTCATCTTTCTTTAAGATTTATAACATAAAAACTTTTTTTTTTAAAATATGGATCAATCAGTAATTTATATGAGTGGTTTTTTTTAATTAAGTATTATCTTGATAGTATAAAGTAATAATTTTTTCATGGATCAATCAGTAATTTATAAATATGGAGAGGACTTTTTGTAAAGTTTCATATGGTGGGATAGAAAGTGTATATGTGTCTATACAAACTTAATTTATATAATTAAGTTGATATTTATAATAAAAATTATAAATTAAATATATTGAATAATTGCCTCTCTAAGTATATAAAGACAAATGAAGTAAATTATATATTTTCATCCACAAAATTGGATCACTAAACAATAAAAATTTTAAGAAAAAAAATTATAATAACATAAAAATAAGAAAAAGTTCTAGTTGAAAATGGATGTGAAGTTCATATAACTTGGTAACTCATTTTTGCAACTTAATACTTGAAATTGTATTACATTGATATATACATAATTTGTATTAAAATCAACAACTCCAAAACATAATCTGGAGTAAAAGATAAAGAATAAATTAAAATTAATTAGTAAAACATAATCAAAATATATAAAACATCAACGAAGACCAAAATTAACTCTAAAATAAAATTATGATAAAAAAGCAAATATATAGGCATAGCAATTAAAAGGATAACTCACCAAAATGTAAAATAATTTTTTAAACTCAAATCAGAACTAAATTCAAATAACAAATATCATAAAAATAACCAATTGGTAATATTCAAATCAATAAAAAAAATAAATTATGTCGACCTTTTCAGGTTCTATAACGAATTTGTATAAATGAATCTAAGTACTTCACATACCTAAGAAGTTTGGTGGGTAAAGTAAAATCAAACTTATTCCGTCTTAAAATAAATATATTGTGTTTTTTTGATGAAGAGAACAAATAAATATTTATTTTGGACGGAGGTAATAATAAAATAAAATGATAAGCGGAAATCCAATGAGATAATATATGCAAAAATTATAGAGGTGAAACTTACTCAAATGATGCAATTTTTCTCAATCAATCTAATGTATTCTTTCTCATCAAAATTTGTCCAAGAACTATCTTCCCAACCTAAAGGAAAAGAAACAAAAAAATTGTGAGAAATGAGTATATTTATTTTGGACGGAGGTAATAGTAAAATAAAATGATAAGCGGAAATCCAATGAGATAATATATGCAAAAATTATAGAGGTGAAACTTACTCAAATGATGCAATTTTTCTCAATCAATCTAATGTATTCTTTCTCATCAAAATTTGTCCAAGAACTATCTTCCCAACCTAAAGGAAAAGAAACAAAAAAAAATTGTGAGAAATGAGTATATTTATTTTGGACGGAGGTAATAGTAAAATAAAATGATAAGCGGAAATCCAATGAGATAATATATGCAAAAATTATAGAGGTGAAACTTACTCAAATGATGCAATTTTTCTCAATCAATCTAATGTATTCTTTCTCATCAAAATTTGTCCAAGAACTATCTTCCCAACCTAAAGGAAATGAAACAAAAAAAAAATTGTGAGAAATGAGTATATTTATTTTGGACGGAGGTAATAGTAAAATAAAACGATAAGCGGAAATCCAATGAGATAATATATGTAAAAATTATAGAGGTGAAACTTACTCAAATGATGCAATTTTTCTCAATCAATCTAATGTATTCTTTCTCATCAAAATTTGTCCAAGAACTATCTTCCCAACCTAAAGGAAAAGAAACAAAATAAAATTGTGAGAAATTAGTAAAAGCTAAATTAAACCATATACATAGACTGAGAAATAGAATGTTAAAAGAAATTGAATAATTGACATTAATGTATAAAGAAGAAGAGAAGTAGGAGAAAGTCTTTCATGTCATACAACAATAAACACAATATTCCGTTTTAATTTTATATATTCCGTGAAAAGACCATATGTATCCCAAAATGAAGAGTCATTTAGGTCCATTCATCTTCAAGCTAATGTAGGTATTGAATGGAGAATTACAAAAAATATGTTTGAAATAAATATATATATTCTTTCATATTCTTTATTAGTTTATTTCATTTAGGTGTAGTTACTGTAATTCATTCACTAACTTGAAATGCATTTTGTCTTATCCTATCATTTGATTAATGAAATTTGATCAATTGAAAAGTCACACTTTTAATGTAATTCATGCACCAACTTGAAGTGTATTTAGTTTTATCATATTATTTGATTAATAAAGTTTGATTAGTTGAAAAGTCAAAAGTCACACCTTTAAATGCACAACATACCTAATGTATACTTCTATTCTATATATATAAGTATGAGTTAGTACTACTAACTATTAGAAGACACTCATATAAGAAATATATATCTTCTTCTATTATTCAAAAAGTATAAATTTAACTATAGAAATATTGAATAGATAATATAAAACTTTAACTACTACTAATTATATGTAAGAAGTAACCATTCACATAACTATTAGAGACTATGAATATTAATAGCTATTAGGGAGAATTCAAAACATCACAAATTAATTAGGGGGTGAATGAGTTGGAAGCCTAAGAATGCAAGAATCACCTTTTTTGGCTTATGTGGCAACACCTTATCAAGTTTGGCCTACTTTAATATACTATAAGTATAGATTTAAACACAATACTGAATAAAGAAACACCACACTACGATAATTAAACAAAGCAAACTTAAACCGACTAAAAATCCTTCAACTCGCTCATCAAACGTGCCTTCATCTCCTCCTCTTCTGGGGACAATATCACATTTTCAAGTAGCTTTCCAAGTAAATCTGATTTGACCAACATTTTCTTCATAAAGTATTTGTTTTTCATATGCTTCATTTTCTCTCGTTTCAGTTCAATAATTGCTGGGTGTTGGTCAGAGAGTAGCTGGAGTCGAGTAGTAAAACCCTCTACTACTTCAGCAGTTGAAGACCCTCCACTTGAATACCCATTCTTTCCGGTTGATGTCGCTGCCTTTGTTGTTTTTTTCCCCGGTGGTCGCTCTTATAATTGAACGGTGTATGCATCGTCACTTCCAGTTGTCGCGTAACCTCCCATCTCGTTAAGCTTGAAGTCGCTACCTGCACTGTCATTGCCACTTTCCGCACGAATGGGACGAGATGCCTCAGCCTTTTTCTTTCTACTACCCCACGGTGGTAGTCTGAATCCGCTGCTCCCATTTGGGATAATTCTTCAGCATAAACCACACATGCTCATCTTTAAAAGGTTTGCTTTCATGATTTTTATACAGTTGTTTAGCCTCACATCAAACGTCTTATTCGTTGTATTCACTCCCCTTTCATCTAGTTGCTTCATCGTACATCGCAACAAACAAGTTTACTGATTTTGCCATCCTAACCCATCTCGAAGCATAGATAAAGTCCTTTTACCAATTTCTGATGACTTTTGTTGTTGCGCCGTATCGTACCTTACCTTTACAGTACCCCATAACTTCTCATACTTTTGGTTGGTACCTATTATTGCATCAGTGCTTGTATTCATGTAAGCACTGGCGAGAGCTTCATCTTCTGCGAATTTCCAGCCAATGGTTTCTTTTTTCATTTTTGGAGCTCATTTCGCCTTTCTGGTACAACCTCTTCTTCTTTGCCTCCTTCATCTTCCTCTTGTGTCTCTGGAACAAATTCAGTGTTCTGTGATACAGGAGTGAAGCTTTGGAATGACATCGAGCCATAAGATGTTTGAGTGTTTAGCGGAGAATTAAAATCACGGGGTGAGTTTTGGGAGAAGTTGATAGGATTTGAGCTTTGTGAGTAATTTTGGAAGTTGTTTTGACGGTAATTGCTTGTGAAATTTGGATCAATAACTAACATTTCTTCAAGCCAAACTTGATTAGAATTATATCTGAAATTGTTTCCGTAATTATCCATAATAAAAAACTCAAAAGTTTTTTTTTTTAACTTAAGCTTAAAGAGAGAAAGTAGGGAAGAAGAGGTGTGAATAACCTATACAATATTATCCTCTATTTATAGGGGGAAATTATGATTTTTTTTTATATATATTGCATAAACGACATTGTTTGGGGTAAATCAATATTAAAAAATAAATTTTTAATCCGTTTTGGGTTCAAACACATTTTCGCTCAAACTTTGAGCGAAACAATTTCGCTCATGGATTTGATCGAAATTCGCTCGCCGTTGCGGCAGTTATGCAATTTTTTGCCCGTTGCCTATGCTTAGTAGTAGGGATAATCCCCAATTTGATTGTATCGAATTCAATGCCCTAATTATGGAATTATTCCAAATTCAGTATTCAATTCAATCTAATCTTCCACTGCATTCCTAGCTGTCAATTCCTTCTTTACCGATTATTCGGGCAGCCCACCCTATCTTTCCAACCTCGGCTATCATCCGACTATCTTACAGGATTTAAGACGAGAACAGCGCACTTACCCTTGAGAGCCTAATATCTATACTATATTAAAAGCAAGAAAGTGGTCAAAATGGAAATTTGGAGCCCAAAAATGTCACTATCAAGGGGCTAAAAATGGAAATTGATTCAACACATGGTTTTAGCAAATGGTTTTGAAACATGGGTAGTGGAAAAATGATCTATACTATTCACACTCTTTGAAAACTTTTAGAAATGTGCAATTTTTTTTTCTTTTTCATTAATTAATCAATATAGGTGTCTAGACTAGGTTGCAATATTTGAATGTTTTCTAATTATTTCTTTAAAAAATAATTGTTTAATGAGCTTTAAAATTTATTGTTTTTAATTCAGAAAAAATAAAAAAAATATCTCATTTTTAGTCTAATAAACTCATTAAACAGTTATAATCTAAATATATATTCTTAAATTTTAGACTAAATTTATTGTTTTCTAATTATCTATACTATATTAAAAGCAAGAAAGTGGCCAAAATGAAATTTTAGAGCCCAAAAATGTCACTATAAAGGGGCTAAAAATGGAAATTGATTCAACACATGGTTTTAGCAAATGATTTTGGTAAATGGTTTTGAAATATGGGTGGAGAGAAAGTGAAAAAATGATCTATACTATTCACACTCTTTGAAAACATTTAGAAATGTGCAATTTTTTTTCTTTTTCATTAATTAATCAATATAGGTGTCTAGACTAGATTGCAATATTTGAATATTTTCTAATTATTTCTTTAAAAAATAGTAATTGTTTAATGAGCTTTAAAATCTATTGTTTTTAATTCAGAAAAATTGAAAAAAATACCTCATTTTTAGTCTAATAAACTCATTAAACAGTTATAATATAAATATATATTCTTAAATTTTAGACTAAATTTATTATTTTCTAATTATCTATACTATATTAAAAGCAAGAAAGTGACCAAAATGAAAATTTGGAGCCCAAAAATGTCATTATCAAGGGGCTAAAAATGGAAATTGATTCAACACATGATTTTAGCAAATGGTCTAGACTAGGTTGCATTATTTGAATGTTTTCTAATTATTTCTTTAAAAAATAATTGTTTAATGGGCTTTAAAATTAATTGTTTTTAATTCAGAAAAATTGAAAAAAATACCTCATTTTTAGTCTAATAAACTCATTAAACAGTTATAATTAAATAGCAAATTTGAGAAATTACTGAACATTCATTTTAGAGATTTAAAAAGGTTTGCATGCATATTTTCGGAGAGAATAACCTAATATGTGGATTTTCTTTATTTTTTATTGAAAGATATCTTTGACCTCAATTATTTTGTAATAAATTGATTTTTTTAAAAAAATTACACCAAAATTCATAAAAAAAAATTCTCTACAAATAGAGATTTTTTTCATTCGATTCGAACACATGAAAAAAACCCTATTTTTTAAATATAATTTTCCTAATTAACTTTGTACATTTTCCTTTTTAAATTTTCAATATTCTTTAAGATAAAATTAATTAAGTGTGACGTTTTTTTTAATTATAAATGATATTGATAGTAATAATAAGTATTTTTTTAATTATAAATGATATTGATAGTAATAATAATAATTACACTAATCATAAAATTAAAGAATATAAATAAAAATAAAGAATATAAAATAAAATTATTCTATTATCCGTTTGAAAAAAATTATTATTTATAAATACCAATATTGGAAAAGGTGGACATCTTTTTTAAATTTTTTACTGAAGTGCATGTCAATATTCTAAAAAATAAAGATAGTATGAATTGGTATTTTGAAAGTGTGAGAGGAAGAAGTGGATTGGGTTTGATGAGGGAGTGAATTGTTTGGGGAAAAAATGTTCATTTAACACAATTGTTAGTTTTTTTTTAAGATTATGATTTTTCTTCCCAAAATTAAATAAGTTAAATTGAAAATGAATATAAACTTATGTTCATGATGGGTTAATGTAAATAAATATGATATTTATTTATTATTACTATTGTTCGTATCCTAATACATGATATTTATTTTTTTGTTTACAAAATTAATTACTTGGTTGTTACATTGATGGAATGATGTTTTTCTGAATTGTGACATATATATATAGAGTTGAAATTAAATATCTCTGCATATATAGAGTTTCAATCATTCGAAATAAAAAAATATTTACTTATTTATTTATTTAAGTCATTATTAAATTTATACATACTATATTTTTCTTTTCAAATGATTAAAATAATTATGTATTTATAATTGATTAAGTGGGAAAGAAATATGAAATATTTTAGGGTTGAAATGATATTACTCTGTGCATATATGAAGAAGATAAAGTCTGTTAGGTGATGTTTTTTTTTTCCCTTTAATTGATTGTAGTAATCTTTGTTGTAAGTTAAAAGATAGAACTACTATTGATGTTTGAGTTGAGCTTTCGACGTTTGTATAGTGTCGTCTATTATGTTATTGTGAATGCAGTTGATTTGTCGTTTGTTAAAAAAATTGTTTACAAAAAGTGGATATAATTTAACAGTAATATATGTGAGATGAGAGACGCATTTACAAATTTTAAGAAGATAGATGAATTTATAATAGATGGATGGGGGTGGTGGTATGAAAGGGGGAGAGATGTGAAGTTAACAATTTAATATTTTCACCTTTTTTTATTAACATCTCTCCATATATAGAGTTGCAATCATTTAAAAGAAAACTTTATTTATTTAATTATTTAATTCATTATTAATTTAGCCATAATTTATTTTTCAATATAGGGATAAAGTTGTAATATTTTGAATATGTTACAAAGAAATTACAACTTTTAATTAACAAAATAAAAATTGGTGTTTACTGGGGATGAGAAAATTGGGATTTTCGGTTGTCTAAAAAAATTGGGTTCCCTTTTCCGTTTATTATTTCTAAACTAATACGTATTGGTTTAATATATATGTAGTTAATGTCTTTAAGTATTTTCGATTCAAGTGCGGATGAATATGTATGTCATTGGATGCATATAATGTTTGGCATGATGTGGTAACGAAATATCAGTATATAGTTTTATGTAAATGATTCGTTATTTGTTAAATGAAGTTAGTTGTAGGAAGTGTGTATGTTACGTAGTACGTTAGTAACATTCAGTTGTATAATCTCATCTTACAGTGTTAAAGATTTTATTTGGTTAAAGAAAATTGTTTACATAATCGTATTCTTTGTCGTTCTTCGTGTTATTTCTCTTCTATTTACGTTAAATATCACTATCTCATATTAAATTATTTAACTTTAATCGGTATTTAATTATATACTCCCTCCGTCCCACGTGAATGCAAACTTATTTCTATTTTGGTCAATCCCACGTGAATGCAAACTTCCCAAAATGGCAAAGAATATTCACTATTCCACCCACTCATTCTCTCTCCTACTTCACTTTTACACTCGCAACATTCTCTCTCCTCACTATTGCTCCCACTCATTCTCTCTCCTATTTAATTTTTCATACTCACAACATTTAACTTTTTCTCTTTCTTACATCACTTTTTCTTAATTTCCACACCCAAAAAGTTAGTCCACATTCACGTGGGACGGAGGGAGTATATTGTTGTACTAATTTTGGTTAGGAAAATTGTTTACATAATCGAATTTGCTATTGTTTTCTTTGTTATTTACTTTCCTATACTTACGTTAAATATCACTATTTCATATTATATTTTTAATTTTAATTGATATTTAATTATATAAATTGTTATCCTAATTTTGATTTAATATAAACTATACTATTTTATTTTCGTGCATCGCTTACATCTGTACTGCTAGTAAGAGGTAAAAAAAAAGGCTGCATACCCACCATTTAATTCCCTTGCTTTAGTATCTTACAGTAGTAATTTCATTCCAGTTGCAATAAAAGCTCGAAATCTGGCGCTGCTCCGGAATCAATTTCCAATCCTCTTTCCTTCCCCATCATCATCCACACTGACTTCACCCAATTCCACTCTGCTCATTCCCTACTCCATTGAAGAACCACAACAAATTCAAAGCCTTCCTTTCACTGCATTCCAATGGCAACGTTTCAACCTCTACCCTCACTTCTTCCCCCCAGGTTTGATTTTCTTGACTAACACTACAGTTGTCGGATTACAATGCCAGTTGATTTTTTCTCTTTCTTCTCTTATGGGTAGTAGTTGCTTGAGTCTCTGATTAGTGGGGTTGATTTATCTGAGGCGGAGGCGGAGGCGGAAGAGTCGTTGGATTTTTTACTGAATGATGCAAATGAGGCGTTGATCAGCGCTTTTCTTGTTTTGTTAAGAGCCAAAGGGGAGACCTATGAAGAAGTAAGTTTATTTACCCATGTTTTCATTTTGTTCCTGATTCTACAGAAAAAATGCATTTGAATTTCATGCCCAAATTTGAGTTGGTTGCACAAATTTACAAATTTTTGTGTACTGTAATTTTTTGGTTTAAATTTTATAATGTATAGGTTGAGCGGTGATATATTGATGTAAATTAAATTTATTTGAACGGTTGGATAGGTGGTGGGACTGGCTAGAGCCATGATCAAACACTGCAAGAAGGTGGAAGGACTGAATGATGCAGTAGACATTGTTGGAACTGGTGGTGATGGTGCAAACACGGTGAATATTTCTACTGGTGCTTCCATACTGGCAGCTGCTTGCGGAGCTAAAGTTGCAAAGGTGATGTTTTTATTTTGATTTAAAGGGTATTTTTGTTTATGGGATGTGGTAACTGGTTGAGATAAGTTTGGAAGACTCTACTGATCCAGGTTATGTGTTCCAGCTGTTGGAAATCAAATTATTGCACCACAGATTAAATTAACAATTTAATCAACAGTAGGGAATTTATTGATCAAGTCAAGAACGTACCAATTAAGCCAATAGCAAAACCGAAAGCAATGGAACAGGATCAGGAAAACAGAACAGAAACAAGTAAACAATTGATTAGAAAACTTATCGTGATTTGATCGAGTCGCCTTAGGAAGATTGTCCTAAGAGAAAATATTGCCCCCAATTGGTGCAACTCAGGTACAGGCAAATTTCTCCGAGGATAAAACGATCACGGATTACGTACCACAAAGCAGCACACAGGTAGGTAATCACCGGCGGTCCTATCTCAGTCGCCTTGAATCTCACGAACGAATCTCTAATGAACCCGGAGTAATCGAACAATGAAAGAAACTAGAGAATTGATTTTTCTCTTGTTAAAATCATGTAAAACTCAGTGGAGGGATTATTGTATTTATATGTATGGTAAAACTAGGGTTTTAGGCTTAAAAGACCTAAAACCGAGTCTAATTCGGCCCAGAAAACACCGCATTCGACGCCGGCGCGGCGCCCTCGAGGCTTCGCGCGACCGCGCTTAGGCTCCCGAAAGTTTGGTGAGTTTTAGACAACTAAGCGCGGCCGCCCTTGTCATGAGCGCGGTCGCCCTCCTCGCGTAAACTCGTACGCGTTTTTCCTTGCCAAATTCACCCAAAACCAACAACACAACAATGTCATAGATCTACGGACTTCCATACCCACATATATCGATATTCCAACAATCCCCCACAAGTTCATAGAAATATGACGTGTACATGCATTGTCCATTGCCATGCTTTCAATAACGGTACCTTCCTGGCCAACCACTACCTATGTTATCCAACGCAAACCTCCACAGACCGTATGAACGGGTGTCTTCAATCTGACGCCTTTGGATGTAGAGGCCTTTGCCTGTAACAAACACGACAAAAGCTATGATAGGCCCTCTATCGAACACTTCACGCTTATAAGCCATACGTCCCGATCCTCTATCATGAGTGCTTTCAAGGAATAACCCAAATTCCTCTAGTCATGCCAACAACAACACTCACTTAGCCGGGCATCTCGTAAGATGTATTGCTAGCATCTTGTCTAAAAGACTTCGATCCCATTCAAAGTTCCAAACTTTTACTAAATTAGCAAAGAACGAGCACCTCTAGGCTATTCAGTGGATAGACTGCATACGTAACATGTCAATCTATTATTAAGTGCTCCGACTCACCCCACAAACTGTTATTACCACATCAATCTCCTTTGTGGGATCTCCACTGTGTAGATTGGGTTGCCACCGCGTTTGAATCGCACGGTTCACCCCATCCCCAACCTAGATTTTTGAACTAGAGCAAATTCCAGCCCTTCGTTAAAGGATCACCATGTTATCCTTGGTACCAACATAATCAACAAATTTATCACCTTCCGAGACACTAGATCCCTTATAGATTTTAATCTAATTTGGATGTGTCTCCTAGTTTTACAACAGATTTCGACACTTTTCGCTTCTCAATTGTGGCAGTGTTGTCACAATGCACAGAGATAACAGTGCATGGGCTTACTGACTACGGGCAACTCGTACATAAGTCCTCGAAGCCATTCAGCCTTCCAATCCAAGAGTGTCAAGGGCAACTAATTCGGCCTCAAATGTAGACCTAGACAACAGGGTTTGTTTGGTCGACCTCCAAGCGACCGCAGCCTCCGCCTAAGGTGAAAACATACCCCGCATGCAGCCCATAACTCCCTGAGTTATAGTAATCCAACAGATCACTATATCCTTCAAGAACAAGGATATCTCCGTAATGCAGCCCAAGGGAAATCGTTCCCTTCAAGTACTGAGAACTCTATCAAGAGCTTCCCAACGTGCTTTAGTTGGACATCGAGTATATCTAGCCAACCTAGTAACCGAGTAGGATATATCCGGTCTAGTACAATTGGCAAGATACATCAAACTTCCAATAATTTAAGAATATCTCAATCGAGCCATCTGCACTCCACTTTCATTCTTAGTAAGAGCAGATGAACGGTCATATGGAGTCTTAGCTACCTTTGCAATTCTTATAACCAAATTTCTCAATTACACTTTCGGTATAACGAGATTGCGATATGGTTATGCCACTAGTCAACGAGTCAACTTAAGGCCAAGAATCACACTCGCTACTCCCATATCTTTCATCTCAAACTTACTTTTCAAGAATTCCTTAGTAGTATTAATTATCCTCATATCTCGTTCCAAACAATGTAATATCATCGACATACGTACATAAGACAATACTACTATCACCAATACTCTTGCTTATAAACACACTTATCAAACTCATTAGTAACAAAGCCAAACGATGAGACAATTTTATCAAATTTCTCACGCCATCGCTAGTGGGCTTGTTTAAGTCTATACAAGGACTTAACAAGTTTACAAACCTTTCTCTCATCGCCAGGGGCCTCAAAACCTTCAAAGTTGATCCATATGAATTTCTTCCTCTAGATCGCCACGCAAGAAAGCGGTCTTAACATCCATCCGATGGATAGGAAGCTCATATACAGAGGCCAATGCGATAAGCATTCTGGATTGTAATCATTCTAGCAATCGCGAATAGGTATCGAAATAGTCTATTCCCTCCATTCGCTTGAATCCCTTAGCCACTAACCTAGCCTTAAACTTGTCAACGGTTCCATCCGGTTCCAGCTTCCAAGACCCACTTACATCCTATCGTGCTACAACCAGAGGAAGATCAACCAATTCCCATGTCCCATTAGAGACAATAGAATCCATCTCACTCTTAACAAGATCCTTCCACCGCTGGGCATCGAAGTAGCCATACAGCTTTCAAGGTTAGAGGATCACCTCGACATTGTAAGTGATAAAATCACTTCCAAAGTCCTTCGTGGTCCTCGCCCGTTGCTCCTTCTGTTCAATCTCATCGTCGAATGAAGTTGCACCGAATCAACCCCCACATTTGTCGCCTCCTCTACTGGAAAGCAGGAATGGAATTAGTGGTTGGGTTGGATTCCTTGGAAGTCCGTCCTTCATAGGAAACACATCCTCAAAAAATGTTGCATCACGTAACTCAACTATAGAGTTCACATCTATGCCGTAAATTTCAGATTTGATAATCGAAATCTCAAAGCATAACTTGTTTCGTAATAACCTATAAAAATAGCATCAACAGCTTTAGGTCCAAGCTTTTTCCTTTTATGTGCGGGTACAAGTACCTTTGCAAGGCACCCCACACTTTTAAGTGTTTCAAGCTAGCCTGCCGATCTCTCCAAAGTTCAAACGGACTTTCCTTTCTATGTTTAGGAGGGACTCTATTCAAATATGGCAAGCCGTATTCAAAGCCTCTCCCCACATATATTCGGGGCAAACCCGTAACTTATGAGTAAACCGTTAATCATATCGCAAGGGTTCTATTCTTACGTTCGCAACACCATTTGATTGAGGGGTGTAGGAGGAGTCTCTTCACGTACAATTCCGTTTTCTTGGCAATAATACATGAAGGGGTTAGACTCATATTCACCTCCTCTATCGACCTTAACCGCTTAAGTTTCTTGCCGGTTTCAGGTTTCTCGCTTCATTCTTAAATATAATGAATTTATCTAATGCTTCATCCTTAGAACTAAGCAAATAGACATAACAGTATTTACTAGCATCATCAATAAAGGTGAGAAAGTATTTCTTTTTGTCTTTGATCAACACGCCATTAAATTCACAAATATCGCATTTAACTAAATCTAGTATTTCGTAATTTCTCACAACCGACTTAAACGGACCTTTTGTAGATTTAGCTTCAACACATACATGACATTTAGAATTCTTATCAATAGCATGTTTAGGAATAATATCTAAATTCATCATTCTTTTCACGTAATCATAATTAATATGTCCTAAACGACCATGCCAAACATTTGAAGATTCAATGGAATAAGAAACAGGATAATCAATAGAACTAAAATTATTGTGCAAACACACATCAGTTTCAACTCTAATTTTAAATAAACCATCCGAGGAATAACCTTTCCCCACAAAACTACCGTAATCCAAAATTATGACCTTATTACACTTAAATGAAATCTCAAATCCTTCCTTAACTAGACTAGAACCACTAATAATGTTGCGACGAATATCGTGAACGTGATACACTCGATGCAAGGTAAGAATGCGCCCATTAGGAAACCTCGTGTCCACGCGTCCGCCCCAAGCACCTTTGCAGACTAGAGTTCCCCATCGTCACCGATCTACCACGCCAGCCGGTAAGACACAAATAGCAATTTATCGCACAAACGTGCACATTTGCCCCTGTCAACTAGCCACTCGTTGGGTTCATAGACGCAAAGATTTCGTGATAAGAAGTTACATACTTTGTAACATTGCAGTCGATCGTCAACTCCAGCGCGTCGAGTCGATCGTCATAATCCTTCTGACCCAACACCATGCCGACAGCAGGACGGTCATCAGCAGAGGCTTGTGGTCCTTTTCCTTTCGACGGGCAGTCCCTAGAAAAGTGTCCACCTTCTCCACAATTCCAGCAGCCTGTTTTGCTCTTGGCTTTCTAAAGTTATTTTTCTTAACTTTAAGTTTATCATGGTTTTCTTTATCCTTAGAGTGAGTTTTCACACCTTTTCCTTTAAACTTGCTTTTACCTAAGTATCATATTAGCAGCAGCCTCCACAGTATGCTAGGTCAAGTTACCAGTATGCACCTCCCGAATCGCACCGCATTCATCAATTCATTGAGTGACAAGCTTCCAAGACGATGCTTGAGGGTCATACCGAATTCCCCCAAGATCGAGGAAACTTCTCAATGATAGCCATGACAAATAACTTGTCAGGAAGTCCCATGTCAGATCCTTGAGTGATTGCAAAATGATTTGGAGTTCGTGCGGTTGATCGGTAACCGACTTTCCTCACTCATGTGATAATTCAGAACTTTCCCACTTGGTACTTTTTCCACACCGGAGTCATCGTGCTGTACTTCGAAAGCGAGTCCCACAAAGCGACGCAAAGCAGCCGAGAGGAGCAGAGCAATAAACATCAAAGAGTGCATTCGATAAAGCCGATGTAATGCATCCTCGAACAACATCATCCTCGCTCCTTCCACAGCTTAACAAAGCAGCCTACATTAATCGGATCATCACCATTCGTAGAGGGACATTTGGATGTCGCATACCGGGCATGCCCTTAATTGACAAATGCATCTTCATGCTCGCACTAACGCTTGAAGTTCTTGCCACCAAACTTCTCCTAAGATCGGAGGTGTCAACTAGGGACTTAAAGGGAGAGCTAGAGGAACCACCATACATGATCAAATAAAACTATTTTCTCTTAGATCATTGGAAATCAAATTATTGCACCACGATTAAATTAACAATTTAATCAACAAGAGGGAATTTATTGATCAAGTCAAGAACGTACTCAATTAAGCCAATAGCAAAACCGAAAGCAATGGAACAGATCAGAAAACAAATGTAAATAAGTAAACAATTGATTAGAAAACTTATCGTGATTTGATCGAGTCGCCTTAGGAAGATTGTCCTAAGAGAAAATATTGCCCCCAATTGGTGAAACTCGTGCATGTGCAAATTTCTCCGAGGATAAAACGATCACGGATTACGTACTCACAAAGCAAAGACACAGTAGGTAATCACCGGCGGTCCTATCTCGCCGCCTTCAATCTCACGAACGATTCTCTAATGAACCCGAGTAATCGAACAATGAAAGAAATTAGAGAATTGATTTTTCTCTTGTTAAAATCATGTAAAACTCTACCGAGGGATTATTGTATTTATATGTATGGTAAAACTAGGGTTTTAGGCTTAAAAAGACCTAAAACCGATCTAATTCGGCCCAGAAAACACTCCGCATTCGACGCCAGCGCGGCCGCCCTCGAGGCTTGCGCGACCGCGCTAGGCTCCAGAAAGTTTGGTGAGTTTTAGACAACTAAGCGCGGCCGCCCTTGTCATGAGCGCGGTCGCCCTCCTTGCCAGAAACTCAGACGCGTTTTTCCCTTGCCAAATTCAGTCCAAAACCAACAACACAACAATGTCATAGATCTATGGACTTCCATACCCACATATATCAGATATTCCAACACCAGCAAGGGAATAGATCGAGTTCATCTGCTTGTGGAAGCGCGGATGTGTTGGAAGAATTGGGGGTTGCCATTGAATTAGAACCTGAGGTTTGTGGTATTCTTGAACCGCTAATTATCTTCTAAAGTTAGTTGTGTGATCTCAGTCTCCTAGATTTTGATTTCCATGTTGATTTTGCCTTTCATTAGGCAATTTTGTTGAAGTTAGGAACATAATTCTTATATTAAGTTGAAAGTTTGGTAGTGATGGCTATAGTGATTTAAAGAAATTCATTGAAGTTAGCTTTCGGGCAAGCTCATGTTCCTTTAACAAAACTATGGCATGTTAGTGTACCTAACTATTCTACTAGCTATTTCAAAGGGATGAATTGAAATCCAAACATTGACAGGTTCCTGCTATTGAAAGTGATATAACAGGAGTTAAGCAGACTTACATGTGTTCATGTCCTTGGGGAAATTGCTGCAATTTCTTTTTTTACATGATGTTATGGATATGGTTTCAACAATTCTCTTTGCAATAGTATATCATATAACCCTTCAAATGATGTTCTGTTTAAGTATTTTGCATTCTGCTTCATGGCCTGCATATGTTGTAGATTTAGAGGTTATCTTGCCACGTATTTTTGGACATGCTTTTGGCCTATTGGAGCAATACACTAGTTTTCTTCATAAAGTTCATATGAATGAAGTGTGGATTTGAAATATAAAATAATTAGTGATAGTAGTTTGAGTATTGTTATTATTATCTTTAATTCAAGTCAGCCTAACTTTAAATCACTTGAGGTCGGCTAATTGTTGTTATTACGATTATAAAAAACAATAATGATGTACTTAACTACAACAACAACAACAAAGCCTTAGTCCCAAAATAATTTGGGGTCGGCTAAAATTAATCCTCATATGTCATCGTGTAAAAAGGTTGTTGAAAACAAATAAAAAAAAATTAAAAATAAATAAATGCATAAACAAAATAAAAATAATAATAATAAATAAAAATAAAAAAAATCAACCCCCCACATGGGTTTTTGCCCTCTACTCCGGCCTCTTCAACGCCATACTTTCATCCACTCCAAGTAAACTCATATCATTTTCAATCACTCTAATCCAAGTTTGTTTGGGTCTTCCCCTACCCCTTGCCATTTTATCATTTCTCCACTATTCCGGCCTCCTAACCTGGTCACTCGCTCGGTCTCCTTCTCGCGTATCCAAACCACCTTAGACGATTTTTCCTCATTTTATCCTCAATGGGCGCAACTCCTACTTTACCTCTGATCACCTCATTCCCCAATCGATCATTTCTTGTATGGCCGCACATCCATCGAAGCATACGCATCTCCGCCACATTCATCTTATGCATGTGACACTGTTTCACGGCCCAACATTCGGTGCCGTAAAGCAGTGCCGGCCTAATTGCCGTGCGGTAGAATTTTCCCTTTAATCTATGAGGCATGCCGCGATCATATAGAAACCCTGTGGCACTCTTCCACTTCAACTAACCTGCTTTAATCCTATGAGCCACATCTCCATCTAATTCTCCATCTTTTTGGATAATGGATCCAAGATAGCGAAAAAACTCAGAAGCTTGGACAATATTTCCATCAAATGTGACCGCCCCTGCCTTCCTACTTCCAACTCTGCTAAACTTACACTCCAAATATTCAGTCTTGCTCCTGCTCAGTCTAAAACCTCGAGATTCCAAAGTGTGTCTCCACAACTCCAATTTACTTTCAACACCCTCTCTTGTCTTATCAATCAGCACAATATCATCTGCGAACAACATATACCTTGGTATATCATCTTGCATTGACCTCGTCAATTCGTCCATTATCAAAGCAAAAAGGAAGGGGCTAAGTGCAGAACCTTGATGCACTCCAATCTTTATAGGAAACTCTTCAGTCTTCCCAACACTAGTCTGTACACAAGTACTAACTTCATTATACATGTCCTTGATAATATCAATATACTTCTTTGAAACACCCTTTTTTGCTAATGCCCACCAAAGTACCTCTCTTGGCACTTTATCATACGCCTTCTCCAAATCAATGAAAACCATATGCAAATCTTTCTTTTGATCCCGATATTTCTCCATGGTTTATCTCATAAGATATATTGCCTCCATAGTCGATCTTCCCAAGCATAAACCCAAATCGTTATCCGAAATATCCACAATTTTTCTCAGCCTTTGTGCAATCACTCTTTCCCAAAGTTTCATAGTATGGCTCATTAGTTTGATCCCCCGATAGTTGGCACAATCTTGGACATCACCTTTGTTCTTATACAAAGGGATCAGAGTACTCTTCCGCCACTCCAATGGCATTGTGTTAATTCTCCATATCTTGTTAAATAGCGTTGTTAACCAATCTATTCCCCTCTCCCCTAAACATCTCCAAACCTCAATTGGTATTCCATCCGGTCCTACAACTTTCTTCGATCCCATCTTCTTCATTGCCATTTTCACTTCAACCTTTTGAATTCTCCGCATAAAATCTCGATTAACCATACTCGAAATGATATTTAAATCTCCAATATCCTGCTCTTGACCGCCATTGAACAAGGTATCAAAGTACAAACTCCATCTCTCTTTTATCTCTTTATCCCCGACTAGAACTCTTTGGTCTACATCCTTCACCCATTTAACCGTCCCAATATCTCGTGTCCTCTTATCCCTCGTACGAGCGAGTCTGTAGATGTCCTTTTCCCCTTCTTTTGTATCCAACTTATCATAAAGTTCATGATTCACCTTTGCTCTTGCGTCTCTTACTGCTTTCTTAGCATCTCTTCTAGCTTCCTTATACTTCTCATAGTTCTCGTCGCTCCTACATTTCCCCAATAATTTGTAGCAATCTCGCTTGCCCTTTATTGCTTGTTTTACTTCCTCGTTCTACCATGATGTGTCCTTACTTGGTGGCACATTTCCTCTAGATTCTCCAAGGACTTCTTTTGCCACCTCCTTTATGGCATATTCCATCTTAGTCCAAGTCGAATCTATATCCTTATCCTTCATATTATCCGACCAAATATCGGTATCGACCATCTTATCTACAAATTTCTGTTGATTCTCCCCTTGAAGTCTCCACCACTTGATTCTAGGGTCCACCTGTGGTTTTCTCTTCCTCGAAATTCTCTTACTTCGAAAATCAAGTACCACAAGTCTATGTTGAGTTGTTGTGCTCTCACCAGGAATAACTTTGCAATCTGTATAACTCTTTCTACAAATATTTCTTACTAAAAAGAAGTCAATCTGACTCGCATTACCGCCACTCCTATAGGACACCAAGTGAGATTCTCTCTTCTTGAACCAAGTGTTCATTATACTCAAGTCATATGCCAACGCAAAATCCAGTATACTATTTCCTGCTTCATTCCTCTCCCCAAAACCAAAACCCCCATGTATGCTCTCAAAGCCATGTCGACTAGACCCCACATGCCCGTTCAGATCACCCCCAATGACTAATTTCCCACCACTAGGTACTCGTTGCACTACCTCCTCCAAATCTTCCCAAAACACTTGTTTAATAGATGCATCCAACCCTACTTGTGGTGCATAGGCGAAAATAATAGTTATAATCTCCTCACTTAGCACAAGTTTAATGGTTTAATGCCCATAATTCGATCACTCTTCCTGTACACTACCACCACATCATTAATATACTCCTTATCAATAATGATACCCACTCCATTTCTACCCTTATCCTTTCCTGAGTACCAAAGCTTAAAACCCCAAGACGATATTTCTTTTGCTTTCTCTCCAACCCACTTAGTTTCCTGTAGACACATTATGTGAATCTTCCTTCTCCTCATAACTTCCACCACCTCTACTGATCTCCCTGTCAAGGATCCAATGTTCCAAGTTCCAAAGCGCATCCCACTACCCTTACACTTACCATGGACTAGCTTCTTTACCCGCACTCACCCGCAATGCGGAACCTCAGCATATTCGACACCACCCCGGCAAAGAGATGGCGCGTCGCTTAGGCGACGACCTAGCAACCTGCATGCTTATCACTACACTGGCCTGGGTCTTTGAAGTGTCGCCACGAGGAAACGCCCCAACGATATTCATATTTGGATTCATGTCATGATAATGTACTTAACATATTTCATAAAAAAATCAAAACTCTTCTCCATAATTAAAATTTGACACTTAAAAAAATATGTCTGTCATCTATATCATCCCTGCATGTCACAATTACGTTATTGATTGACAATACTAAGTGATTGGTACTAGTTAATGTAGGGGAAATATAGGGTCTTGATCTTGATACTGAGGCCGGATATGTGATTGAATCGTGTATAATCCACTTTCCGAATAAAGTATTTCGTCCCTTAATGCCTGGGTTACACAAAATCTTTATTGGGATAAGACAATCACGCAATTTGTTTTCTAGGCAAAGAGAACAAATCAAAACTTGAGAATTGTTTTTCTTTCGTTATTGTTGTATCACTTGTATTTTTCATATATGTACAACTGAGATCAATCTCTGTATATATACAGATGGAGAGGTATTAGTTAAAAGGGTACAATTAAAAGACATGACTTTAGCTTGAAGCGATGTGTCTTTTCATTTTGAGCGCACTGTTCGGAAGCTGCCGAGTCGAGGACTCGCCGGCCGAGCAAAGAAGTCCCAAAATCATTTTGCCCGGATGCGCGGCCGTGTCTTATTCAACCGCACGGCCGTAGTGTTGTTCATATCTTGCTCGAGAAGCAGGCATTGCCTCGGCCGGCATGGCCTGTCCGAGAAATTTGGACAATCTGCCGCTTCTCGGCCGAGTCAGGACTCTCGCTTCGCCGAGCACATCAAGAAAATGTGCTACCCTTTAACTTTTACTTCTTTATCGAGGTTGACTTCGTTTTAGCTCAAACGAGCGTGTACTCCACACTTTCCCTTACTCGTATCCGAGTCTAATACGAATCACATTGATCTACTAAGAAATCATCATTACAATAAAACAAGTTGATGACACTAAAATCACCAACAAATCCCCTCCATTTTAGTGTAATCCTTTGATTTACTAAACTTTATAAATAACGAAACAAACGAATGCATAAATGAAAATGTCTTGCGATTGAATTTTCATCTTAGTATAATACACATTTCAAATACTCGAGAATCTAGGGTGTCGTAACGATTGAACCCGTCAACTCATATGAATACCTCAAGATACTATACACATAAGTTCGCATACAATTCTCTTTGTTTAATCTTTGACACTATTACAAGCCACGTGTCCATATCCACAGTGAACATATAGGAAGCCAAGTCCTAGCTTCTTGAAGCGGCAAAACTTCATGTCCACATAGGTAGTTCCTTTTAATCTTGCACCTGCATTTGCAATTTTTCAAAGGAACTATTAAGAAGATATTCTTCAACCTAACCTTTACTTGCGTTGTGTCCGAACACATACCTTGGGAAAGATAATAACATGTGTTCCAATCTCCAACTGCGAGCTTTCCACATTGAATTCAAGCTTCTAACGTTGTATTAGAAGGGAATTGGGTATCTCACAATTAGAGGATTAAATGGACTTTAATCCCATTCCCATTGCGACTGAACAAACTCAACTGATATCACACCATTCATGATTAACTCCCGAATCATACTATGTCTGACACCCAAGTGTCTAGACTTGCCATTATAAATCACTATAGCTCCTAGCAGCGGCAAAGACTATCACAATGGATGTATTACTGGTGATATCGGCTTGGCCATAATGGAATCTCATATATCAAGTTCAAGCCACTCCGCTTCTTTTCCAAAGCCAGCCTAAAGCTACAAACTCGCATTCCATCAGAATGTGTAATACATGTATACGCTTTTGGAAGCCCAAGAAATGGCACCTCCTCCAAGCAAGAACACCCGACCACTAGTAGAAGATGAATCTTCTTGGTTGATCCAACTAGCATCGGTATAACCTTCTAATATAGAAGGATGTCCACTATAACACAAATCATAGTCCATAGTACCTTTTAAGTACTTGAACACCCTTGTTATAGCATGCCAATGCCGTCTTACTAGGATTACTAGTGAACTCGGCTCAATCTTCCAACCGCATAAGCAATATCGTGTCGAGTGCCGTCATAGCATACATCAAACCGCCAATGGCTTTTGAGTATTCGAGCCGTGACACAGGTTTACCAAGATTTGATACAAGTTTCTCGATAGGATCCATGGGAGTACTAACTTTAGAATAATTATCACAATTAAACCTCTTGAGAATTTTCTCAATATAATGAGATTGTGATATTGCAATTCCCTTGCTCATCCGTTTAATCTTTATACCAAGAATTACATCGGCTTCTCCCACGCCCTTCATCGAAAACTTTGATGACAAAAACTTCTTAGTTTTATCAACTACATTTTGGTCGATGTCAAAAATCAACATGTCATCTACATATAGGCAGGATGATTACACCTTTACCGGATTCATCAAATTCGCTATATACACATTTGTTTGACCGATTTAATACAAAACCATTCGACAAAACAACCTCATCAAACTTTTTGATGCCACTGCTTAAAGGTGCTTGCTTGACCATACATGACTTAATTAACTTACATACCTTATGCGCTCATTACCTGGCATAACAAATTCTTCTGGTTGTTTCATATACACTTCTTCTTCCAAATCACCATTTAAAAATGCTGTTTTGACATCCATTTGATGGATCAATAGATTCTGAATAGCTGCCAAAGCTATCAGAAATCTAATAGTAGTGATACGAGCAATCGCGCATAGGTATCAAGTAATCGATCCCTTCCTTTGCCTAAAGCCTTGGATTACCAATCGAGCTTTAAACTTGTCAATAGTTCCATCGACTTTCATCTTCTTTTCAAGATCCATTTCCGACCCCAAAGGTTTACGGCACAGTGGTAAATCGACAAGACTCCATGTATTATTCTCCATAATAGAACTAATCTCATCATCGATTGCTTCTTTCCAAAAGCCAGCATCTCGAGATTTTATTGCTTCATCATAGGTTCTTGGATCCTCCTCTATACTATAACAGTAAGAGTATTGAGATTCAATTTGATCTCTTGATCCCATAACTAAATATAGTTGAAAATCGTAACCATATGATTTAGCTTTCCTTACTCTTGTACTCTTACGAGGTTCGGGTGTCTCACTTGGTACATCAATTGAATGATCATCCATTCGAGATTCAAATGACGCTGTATAATATCCTTGGGTCTAGGTATCGAAGAGAAACGATTCTCATCAAAGATCGCATCTCTCGATTCTATCATTGTGTTAATAGAAATGAATTCATTAGGTTCTATAACATAAAACCTATATGCCTTGGAATGCTCAAACATATCCAACAAAGATGCAATCAACACCTTTTTCTCCCAACTTTTTCCTTTTTAGGGTCCTAAGTCTAACCACGGCCCTACATCCCCAAACTCGCAAAATGTCAAGTTTGGTCTTTTCTTATACCAAAGCTCATATGGGGTAATCTTGTTCCTTTTATTAGGAACTCTATTCAATAGATGACAAGCCGTTAACACGGCTTCACCCCAAAACCCGTCACTCAAGCCCGAGTAAGACAAATACGGCGTTAACCATTTCTTCAAGAGTTCTATTCTTCCTTTCGGCCACACCATTTTGTTGTGGTACATAAGGAGCCGTAGTCTCATGAATTATCCCTACGGATTGGAAATATTTAGGATCATAATATTCACCACCTCTATCCGTGCGTAAGGTTTTAATCAAGCCATTTAATTCAAGTTCAACTTCGCTTTATAAATTTTAAATTTATCTAGGGCTTCATCTTTTGCATGCAAAGAAATAAATATAGCAAAACCTAGAAGCATCATCTATAAAAGTGACAATATACTTTTATCGCTTTCTAAAGACGGAGTTGCATGAAAATCACATAAATCACTATGTATCAATTCAAGTTTTACGTAATTCCTTGTAACACTTTTTAAAAGGTTTCCTAGTGATTTTTGTTAACATGCAAGTATTACACCTTTCCGTATTATTATCAATAACAGAATCAAACCATCTTTGGACATTTCAAGCATTCTTTTATAGTGCGCGTGTCCTAACCGAGCATGCCATAATGAGGAATTAACAACAACAGAGGAAGTCATATAAACGTAACTAGAGTTAACAGAATTTTATTTAAATTCAACATGAACATTCCATTGTTATAATAACCAAATCCTACAAATACACCCGACTTCGATAAGATATACTTATCGGATTCATACACTTGTTTATATCCACATTTGTTCAAGACAGACCGTAAATTAAATTCTTACGAAGTTTAGGTACATATAAAACATTAAACAAAGAAATAGTTTTTCCCGAACTAAATTCCAACACCACACTTCCTCTTCCTTGAATAGGAGCGGAATGGTCATCACCCATGTAAAGCGACAGATCCGTCTTCCATTGGTTCGTATGACTTAAACCAACAACGATCCTTACAAACATGAGTTGTGGCACCGGAATCAATCCACCACGCAATAGCATCATCCCGCACATAAAATGCCTCGTAAATTAGTGAAATGTAATTTTTAATAAATGCGATTTCCAACTATGTATTAAAATCTGACCTTGGTTTTGAGAATGGTCCTTAGACCCTTTCCCGAACCACTTGTGCTGCGCCTTTCTTGTTGTTTCCAACACGACAATCCTTCTTAAAGTGACCGCTTTGCCACACTTCCAACATGCCAATTTAGGCTTCTTGTTGGGACCGTAACCATTGTCATTGAAACTACGTTTCTTTCCTTTGTTTTTATTGTTTCCACCCTCATCAATCATATTGATCGAGGGTCCAAAGAACTTCTTTTCCTTTGCCTTTGTCATCCTCTTTGCGCCCTAAGAGATTCCTCTATGCGCAAGTGACTACTAAGTTGAACCAAAGACGGATCGTCTTTACCATGTTTCAAAGTGTGTTTGAAATCCTTTCAGAGGGAGGCAACTTATCAATCACACTTCAAACCGATATTGACTCATCCATCTTCAACCCGTGTTTGTATATTGTCCAAGGATTCTAAGGAGTTCATTGAACTGTTCCATGACAGTCTTGAATCGACCATCTTGTAATTATTAAAATTACTCACAAGGAACTTCTTACTAGAAGCATCCTCTCACATGTACTTGGATTCAAGAGAATCCCATAACTCTTTTGCAGATTCCTCATTTTGATAGATGTCAAAGAGAGAATCAGACATACCGTTTAATATGTGTCCTCTGCAGATGTAGTCGTCGTTTTCCCACTTTGATCTACGTCTGATTGCTTCCAAGTTGTCATCTTCAAGCAATTCCGGAATAGGGGTAGATAGAACATACACCACCTTTAATGTAGTTAGAAGGAAGTGCATCTTCTTTTGCCAACGCCTGAAGTCTCGTCCTTCAAATTTGTCTAGCTTTCCAAACTTGTTCGTCATCTCCTTCAAAGTATTTCCACCAGCCATGAGTATCACCAAATACTTTATTCGTTTGTAGGGGAAATATAGGGTCTTGATCTTGATACTGAGGCCGGATATGTGATTGAATTGTGTATAATCCACTTTCCGAATAAAGTATTTCGTCCCTTAATGCCTGGGTTACACAAAATCTTTATTGGGATAAGACAATCACGCAATTTGTTTTCTAGGCAAAGAGAACAAATCAAAACTTGAGAATTGTTTTTCTTTCGTTATTGTTGTATCACTTGTATTTTTCATATATGTACAACTGAGATCAATCTCTGTATATATACAGATGGAGAGGTATTAGTTAAAGGGTACAATTAAAAGACATGACTTTAGCCAAGCGATGTATCTTTTCATTTTGACCGGCACTGTTCAGAACCGCTCGCCGAGTCGAGGGACTCGCTCGGCCGAGCAAAGAAGTCCAAAATCATTTTGCCCCGGATGCGCGGCCGTGTCTTATTGAGCACGGCCGTGTTGTTCATCTTGCTCGGTAGCAAGGCATTGCCTCGGCCAGGCATGGCCTGTCCGAAATTTGGACAATGCCGTACTCTGCTCGCCGAGCCAAGGACTCTCGCTCGGCCGAGCACATCAAAGAAATGTGCTACCACTTTAACTTTTACTTCTTTATCGAGGTTGACTTCGTTTTAGCTCAAACGAGTGTGTACTCCACACTTTCCCTTACTCGTATCCGAGTCTAATACGAATCACATTGATCTCTAGTAAATCATCATTACAATAAAACAAGTTGATGACACTAAAATCACCAACATTTAATCCACAAGGAAGTAGAAGAAAACTTTGTTATGGAGAACTTAGAGGCTACCATACCTTATCCACATAATCTCTTAGGAATTTATTGATTCACTGTTGTTCTTTTGTTTCTAGGGAGTAAAAAGGTGCGTTACGGATGTGGGAATCGGTTTTATGATGGCCTCAATTTACCATCCAGCCATGAAAATTGTCGACCGTGAAGTAAGCTCAAAGTGAAGACTGTCTTCAACATTTTAGGCCCAATGTTAAATCCGGCGCGTGTGCCCTTTGCAGTTGTCGGAGTCTACAAGGAAGACCTAGTAAGGACCCAACTTCCTCTATTATTAGTTCACGGAGTATTATGTACTACCTGTTAAGAATCATCATGCTTCACCAACATGTGAGGCGCCCGCCTCACTAAAACACATGCGCCCGCCTCAATGTGAAAACACCATGGCTGAAGTTTCGGTGAACCAGGCGGCCGCACCATCGTACCTCGGGCGCCCGCCTCAACTGTTTTCACCAAGGCTGCACCTTCTGCCTCCGAGGCTGCCGCCTCAACTTGTGCCAGGCGCCCGCCTCATGCGTCTGTTGCCTTCCATGATGCTTCCACTTCAGTTCGTGTACATTCAGATGTTTGCTTTAATTTTGATTAATGTATCTTTAGCTTAGTCTCTTCATATAGCTATCTTCCTTGTATATATAATCTCAGTTGTGCAATGTAAAAATCATCGTTTGCCATATAATTTACATGGTATCAAAGCCTTGTGATCAATAAAACAAACTCCTTCCTTTCTCCTGTTGCCATCTTCTTCACCCGCCATGGCGGGCCAAACCTCTAACGCCATTCCTAACACCGATGAACCCAATCGCCCCATCCTCGTTAATCTCTCCCAATGCAAAACCCTAACGCCCTCACTACCTAGTTTGGTCGTCCCAAGTGACGTCCGCTTCTTTTGGCTTTAGATCTTACGCTTGATATGTGGATGGCGCCCAGCCCCGCACCCAGGAAATCGTCACAACCGATGGCAAAGAAACACCAAACCCAAACTTTTCAAAACCCGGAATAGACAGATCGGCTCATTCTTAGTGCCTCCTTGGAACCTTCGACACCTCTCGTCGCTCCCCTTGTTTATCAAGCCAAAACTTCCAACGAGGCTTGACAATCCTCAAGACAACCTACGCCAATCCTCTAGAGGTCACATACTCCAACTCAAAGACAATCTCTCTTCTATCACCAAATCCTCTCTCTCTATCTCGGACTACATGCAAGCTATCAAAGCTTGCACCGACAAACTAGCCATTTTGGGAAAACCCCTAGATCCCGAAGACATTGTTGCCACTGCTTCAAGGGTCTCGACTATGACACCTACAAACCCATACGATTCCGTTCGTGCCCGTGATGACCCCATCACCTTCGAAGCTCTTTCATGAGAAGCTCATTCATCATGAGCTTACCCTTAAACAACAAACTCCCTCATCCTCCTTCCCTATCTCAGCTCATGTTGCCCAAACCAAAACCCATTCCTCCCATACACCCACCCGTCCTTACCCAAACCATCCTATACCGCCAACACCCCCACAAAACCGAGCCACCACTTCACCCAATCCATTCAAGGGAAAACGCCAATATTGGTATGTTGCCATGTCATATCCCAAAGTCGACAGCTTAAACGCGATTACCCCTGTCAATTTTCCTCCTCCACCTTCTTCAAACCGCAACAATCACCCGAACACATCCTATTCCCACCACAAGCCCACACCGTACGCCCCTACCTCGAACCACGCCGTACCTGCTTGTGGATAGTGGTGCAACACATCACTTAACCAATGATCTCTACTCTTGCTCTTCATCACCCTTACGATGGGAGTGATGACGTTATCATCGGTGACGGCTCCTCACTCCCCATCGCAAATATAGGTTCTTTCTCTATTCCCACCTCTCACTCTACTCTACAATTTCATAATGTCTTGCATGTTCCTCTAATCTCTAAAAACATTATCTGTCTCTCAATTCTGCAAAGATAACAATGCTTCCATAGAATTCTCACAATCTTCCTTTCTTTTTAAGGAACTCTCGACCCAACAAATCCTTCTTCAAGGAACAACTGACCATGGAGTATACGTTTGGCATCCCAACGCACCTCAAGCTCTCATTGGCACCGCCTCAACATCACTTCAAACTTGGCATCATGTATCAGGGCACCCCTCTCCTCCCATTGTTTCCCTTTAAATAAATCGTTCTCTTTAAGCATTCCTTTCAATAAAACATTTTCCCATTGTAATCCCTGTCTCACCAATAAAAGTCACAAACTTCCCTTTTCTACTTCATCCTTACAAACGAATGCTCCCCTTGAACTTGTATTTTCCGACGTTTGGACCTCCCCGCTTTACTCTTATGATAATTACAAATACTATGTGATTTTTGTTGACCACTTTACAAAATATACATGGCTCTATCCTCAAACAAAAATCTCCGACACCTTCCCCACATTCGCTCGCTTCAAAGCCCTCAGAGAAAATTTTTCGCTCGCCCCATTGTTCAATTTTTCTCCGACAATGGCGGTGAGTATCTCAAACTCACTCCATCCCTTCTCCAAAATGGCATCTCTCACTTAACCTCTCCACCACATACTCCTGAACACAACGGCTTTGCCGAACGTCGTCACCGACACTTAGTCGAAACAGCCCTCTCACTTCTATCCCATGCAAAGCTTCCGCTCATTTTCTGGTCCCATGCCCTCACAACCGCAGCCTACCTAATAAATAGACTACCCACCCCCACCCTACAAAATGACTCTCCATACCTAAGACTATTTCAAAAAGCACCCAACTACTCTAAACTACGTAGCTTTGGGTGCTTGTGCTACCCATGGCTCAAACCATACACACCTCATAAACTTGCACCAAAATCTACACCATGTATTTTTGTTGGGTACTCCTCCTCTCAAAGTGCCTACCACTGTCTTGACCCAACCACTAACAAAGTCTATACCTCTCGCCATGTTCGATTTGTTGAGACAATATTCCCCTACTCAACTCTCGCCTCAACCTCTATCACATCTCCTACTATCTCCACAGATGAATGGTGTGCCATCTCCATTCCAATCCTCCAAACCATACCCACTACACCCAATACCCAAACAATACCTACCACATCTCCCACCCCACCAGACCCAAACACTCACCCACAAACTACACCTCATACTCAGCCCGAACCAGCCCCACAAAATACTAACCCAAACAACCCACCATCAGTTTCAACAAACCCTCCACCCACCCGCACTATAGAAACCAGATTATCCCATGGCATCCGAAAACCCAATCCCAAATATGCCAATCTTGCTACCCTTCCTTCCCTTTCCTCACTTCCAACTTCAACCAAACAAGCCCTTTCCACACCCCATTGGCGTGCCGCCATGCAAGAAGAATACGATGCTCTCATACGTAATACTACATGGTCTCTTGTTCCGTCCCATGAAGCCCCAAACATAGTCGGGTGCAAATGGGTGTTTCGCATAAAATACAACCCCGACAACACTATACACAAATACAAAGCTCGCCTTGTCGCCAAGGGCTTCCATCAACGCCCGTTTGCCATATAATTTACACTACCTCCATCCCAAAATGAATGACCAGGAAAATTTCAAATTTGGTCTCTATCAAGAACAATTTTGGAATCTTTTTTTGGACATTCATTTTGGGACGGAGGGGGTATATAAAATTACCTTTTCTTTATGTATTCTGTATTTGTTACTTCCCCTGTCCAACTAGTCCTTTACTTTTTGCACTGTCCACCTCCCCCAAAAGTCCAAGTATGTGACATTGTTGATAGCTGGCTTGGTGAGTGTATTGTATATTCCGGTGGTTTTGGTTGGTAAAAGATTCATCATGGTCCTGTTACTGAACCAAACACTGTAGAATGTTGTGTAAAAACATAATGCTGGCAAACACATTACGTATTTCTTTTCAGTTGGCCAGGGCTAGGTTTGGCATGCTAACTCTATCCAATATATGATTCTTGGAGTCTGTTTTACTACTGATCTGTAATCGAGGTGGCTTCAAAATTTATGTTATGTTGATTGACTGAAAGTAGCAAGCCGATCCTATGCAAGAACCCTCAGCTTTGGGGATAAGTCCCATGTTTTCTTCTTTGTGCTAGTATTAGATATAGTGAAACTGACATCACCATGCAATTTCCGCGAACAGTATTCTCCGCAGTCAGTAGCACTTGCATATATTGTTTAGTGCTTACTAGTACTGAGAAAATGTATTTTGTTAAACGTTAATGACCTTCCAGATATAGGACGAACATGCAAATCTGTATACAGTATTAGAAAACAAAAGTTGTGGAGATAAAATTAGAGATACTCTTAAATTGGGAAAATCCCATTTGGCGACTACATTTCGGGACAGTAGTAGAAAACTTTGTAATTATAGGATCCAACTACTCATGCATTGTTTGTCTAAGTACACAGTCGTGAAAACTTTGTGATTGGCTTTAGAACGTTGTATAAGGATTATTGGTTTGAATATCATGCAGACCAGAATATTTTCTCTTATTAGGGCTTTATATGCCATGAGATTTATTATGAATTGGAAAAAGGTATGAAGATCACCACCTCCCACTAATGCTGGCCTTTGAATTGGGTGACGGTCCTCATCATGAGCCGGTTTAGATATCTTGTTGCCAAGAAATACTTATCTAGTTATATTTTAGATGACTAAGATATTTTATTGTGAATGACAAAAGTTTCTTTCTGTTCGGCAGGTTCATAAAATGGCAAAAGCACTTCAACGGTTTGGCATGAAGAGAGCACTGGTAGTTCACTCTGAGGGCCTGGACGAAATGAGTCCCCTTGGTACGATTCTGCCTAAATATCTCCCAATTTGCCAAATATCATAAATGTGATTTTCCACTTCCACTTCCACTTCCATTTTCCTAAATTTATATTTGTTAATTCTCATCTTCTCAAACAAACTTTCTTAACTGATGAAACAGGGCCCGGGCTAATCCTTGATGTAACTTGAGATAAAATTGAGAAGTTCTCTTTTGATCCATGTAACTTTCTTGCACTATCTTAAAATACTGACAGTTGATGCTATTTTATGACAATAGTTCATTGTGCATATGAACATTTTATGCAATTTTGTGGAATTTGATTACAGCAAATGACACATTTGTTGATTGGAATTTTAAATATTTATTAACATGTTGTGAATACTTCAAACTCATTATTCTAACACAATGAGAATGGCGGTATTTGGTAGTGGACTATGGGATCTCACGCTGTACTATAAATGACTTGCGTGGTGGAGGTCCAGAATACAACGCTGACATGCTAAGATGTGTGTTATCAGGAGAAAAAGGATCCATTGCTGATGCATTTGTAAGTTTATTTACTGTCCTTTCCTGAGTTCTATTTAAGCTTCCTTTGAAAACTCTACTAGCAGATGTGACATTCTATTGGGATTGTTTAATTTGCTTTGTCTACTTTCCTATCATTTTTTACTGCTCCTGAATGAACACATATATCACCACCTTAACATTTTTCATGTTCAATCTGGCTTTGTTTAAACCCTACTTCTCAAGTTGGACTTCCTCCGTCCATGATAAACGTTGCACTTTTCTTTTTGGTCTGTCTCAAAAACATTGTCGCCTTTATAAATTAGGAAATAGTTTTAGTGTAATTTTACCATGGTACAATAAATGTACAAACAAGTACTCCGTAGCATAATCCTTAAAAATCTTGACAAGTCAAATGCTGACATTTATTCTTGACGGGCCAAAGAATAGTCAAAAGAAGAGTTTGATCCTGGCTCAGAAGGAAGGCTAGCTATATGCTTAACACATGCAAGTCGAACGTTGTTTTCGTGGAGCTGGTCAGAAGGAAAGTGTTGGATGTGGCTCGTTGTCTCAAGGCTGGATCGACTGCAGGCGAGGCGGGCGCCCCACCTAGGGTGAGGCGGGCGCTTGGAGAGCAGAAGATGGGGCCATGATACCTTGGTTTGAGGCGGACGCCTAGCTCTTGGCTTGGCGGGCGCCTGGAGGTCCGTGAGTATTGGTCTTGGCGAGGCATGCTTGAGGCGGCCGCATCACGAGGACTCGAGGCGAGCGCATCGCACGCCGAGGGAGCAACTGGGCACGGGCCACAAAGTGGCGCGTGATGGGCTTCGAGGCGCGCGCCTGCCGGGCAGAGGGTTTGGGCCGTGGGTTTCTCTGGTTTTTTATATCTTTGTTGGGCTAGGTTTGTAGGGTAATATAAATACTCCTTGTAGCCTAGGAAAAGTGGTACAGAGATTAACAAATAATATACAGAGAAACGGAGGCTTCAAAACCCCAATTAATCTCTTCTCTTTCTTCTTCGATTTCCTGATTAATTGCTTGTGTGTGTTCTTGAGTTTTGTGTTCTTGCTTCCGCTGCGATTGCACAACAACTGGTATCAGAGCACGGTTGCGATGTCTGGGGGGAATTCCATCACCGTGAAGTCCGACGTTCAAAAGTTTGATGGTCATGGAAACTTTGCGTTGTGGCAACGGAGGGTGAAGGATTTCTTGATTCAAGCAGGCTTGGGAAAGGTTCTTCGATATCCGGATAAACCTGATGATATCGAAGAAGGTCCATGGAAGGAATTGCAAGAGCGGGCTGTATCGTCTATACGACAGTGTCTTGGAGATGAGGTGGTGTATCACGTGATCGATGAGGAATCACCGACGAAGGTTTGGGAGATTTTGGAGGCTAGATATTTGTCGAAATCAGTTTCGAACAAATTGCATCTTAAGCAACGGCTGTATGGGCTTAAGATGGTAGAGGGTTCTGACCTAGAATCTCATATACACACGTTTAATCAAATCCTCAACGATTTGGTTAGGGTGGAGGTGAAGTTCGAGGATGAGGACAAGGCTTTGATGCTGTTGAATTCGTTGCCCAATTCTTCAACATACGAAAACCTTGTTACGACGTTGACATGGGGGAAGGAGACTGTGGAATTGCAACTGGTCACGGAAGCTCTTCTAGCTTTTCATAAACGGAAGAAGTCCGTTGATGAACCGGCGGGTGAGGGGTTATTTGTGAAGGAAAATCAGAACGTGGGAGATCTCGGGCCGGATAACTCGCAGAGGCGTAATTCTCGTTCTCGCCAAAGAAGAAGTACAAGGGGAATTGTTTTAAGTGTGGGCGTAGGGGCATAAGAGGCGTAATTGTCCTGGAGAAGGGGAATGGTAAAGGCAAGGAAGGATCTTCAAAGTCGGTCGCCAATGTGGTTCAAGATTGCTCTGAGGATGTGGATGGAGATATGCTCACGACTTCATCGCCTCGTGGAGCACCCGACAGATGTTTGGATTCGGATTCGGCATGTTCGTTTCATGTGACGGCGAATCGTGATTGGTTCGATACCTACAGTCGATTAATTCTGGTATAGTTACTATGGGTAATGGTGCTACATGTAAAATTGCCGGCATAGGAACTATAAGAATTAAGATGTATGATGGTGTAGTTAGAACGTTATGTGATGTTAGACATGTTCCAGAGGTTTCTAAAAATCTGATTTCATTGGGTACCTTGGATGCTAACGGTATGTCCTATAAAGCACAAGGTGGAACATTGAAAGTAGTGAAGGGTGCTATGGTTGTGATGAAGGGCGAGAAGGGCTCCAAGAACATTTACAGTTGCTAGGGAGCACGGTTGTAGGTGGAGTCACATCCGTTGAGCCTGAGGTCGACACCGATGCCCTTCTATGGCATATGAGGCTTGGTCACACGGGTGAAAGGGGAATGCGGGAACTTCATAAACGTAAGTTGTCAAGGGTGTGAAGACTTGTAAACTTGAGTTTTGCAAGTATTGTGTTCTTGGAAAGCGTAATAAGGTGCAGCTTCAAGACGGGTAGGCATACAACAAAGGGCATTCTTGATTACGTTCATTCGTATGTGTGGGGGCCGGTCGTAACGTAATCTAGAGGAGGACATTATTACTTCGTGACTTTCATTGATGATTTTTCGAAGAAGGTTTGGGTCTACTTCACGAGACACAAGTCGAGACTTTTGAGAAGTTCAAGGTGTGGAAAGTCAAGTGGAAAATCAAACGGGGCGGAAAATCAAGTGTTTGAGGAGTGATAATGGGACAGAGTACACGTATAGCGAGTTCAAGAAGTTCGTCGAGAGCATGGGATCAAGAGGCACTACACGGTTCGCAAGACACCACAAAGCAAATGGTGTGGCCGAGAGGATGAATGTAACTATTGCGGAAAGTGGCTAGGTGTCTACGATTCAACGCGGGGTTGCAAAGAACTTTTGGGCCGATGCGGTGAGTATGGCATGTTTCTTGATTAACGTATCACCTAGAGTCTCTTTGGATAACAGTTTGCTGAGGAGGTATGGACGGGTAATGAGGTAGACTTCACCGATATCCGGTGTTTGGGGTGTCCATCCTATGTGCATATTCCCGGTGAAGAGCGGTCGAAGCTTGACCCAAAGTCAAAACAACAGGTGTCTTTCTGGGTATGAAACAAAGGTGTGAAAGGATACAAGCTTTGGGATCCCAAGTCAAGCAAGGTGGTGATCAGTAGGGATGTAGTCTTTGATGAAAAGGCTATGTTGAAGTGTACTCATGAAGATAAGGAGAAGGTGCCGAAGCAAGGAGGGCGAGAAGCAAGTTATTGAGGTGGAGCTACGTGAGGATAATACCGATGCGGATCTCACTCTTCCTGAGTCGAGGCAACTTCACAAGACGTGGCTAGTACTTGAGTTGGGAGACCTAAGAGGGTAATCAAGCCACCTGGCCGATACATGGGTTCGAAGACATGGCTTCATATGTTCTTGTTCTTAATAGTGGAGAACCGAGTACTTTTAAGGAGGCTATAAACAAATCCAAAAGGACAAGTGGGTAAATCATGTATGAGGAGATGGAGTCACCGTACAAGAATAATACATGGGATTTGGTGGAGCTTCCTAAAGCGGAAGCGTGCTATTGGCCGCAAGTGGATCTTCAAGCGCAAGGAGGCAATATCGTAAAAGAGGGGGAAAAGTTCAAGGCTCGTTTGGTAGCAAAGTGGTATTCGCAGCCGAGAGGGGTGGATTATAATGAGATTTTTCGCCTGTTGTGAGACATACTTCCATTCGGATTGTGTTGGGTCTCAGAGCGCACTATGATTTGGTGTTGGAGCAGATGGATGTGAAAACCGCGTTTCTACATGGTGAGTTGGATGAGCAGATTTTCATGGAGCAACCACATGGGTTCACTTGAGCCCGAGCAGGAGCGGTTGGTTTGTAGATTGAAGAAGTCACTTTATGGGCCGGCGCCTCCGAGGCAGCTGGTATACGAGGTTTGACTCCTACATGGTACGTATTGGCTACAAGCGTTGGAGTATGATTGCCGCGTTTATGTGAAGAGCCTCGATGATGGTTCTTGTATTTTTCTGTTATCGTATGTGGATGATATGCTTATCGCGGGTAGGAGTAAGAACGAGGTCAATCGCCTGAAGGCCTTGTTGAGCAGAGTTTGACATGAAGCGATTTGGGGGAAGCCAAGAAGATTCTTGGGATGGAGATTCGCCGAGACGAAAATCTAGGAGATTGTGGCCGCCTCAAGCCAGGATATGTGGAGAAGGTGTTGGAGAGGTTCAATATGCGGGATGCAAAACCCGTGAAGACACCATTGGCGAGTCATTTTAGTTTATCCGCCTCGCATTCCCGAGTTCGACCGAAGAGATTCGTAGGATGTCAAAGGTTCCCTATGCAAGCGCAGCTGGGATGTCTCATGTATGCTATGGTTTGCACGAGGCCGCATTTGGGCGCAAGCCATTAGTGTGGTTAGCAAGTATATGGCGAATCCGGCAAACAAGATTGGGAAGCGATTAAGTGGATTCTCGATATTTGAAGGGCACTATGGATTATGGCATCATGTTTGGAGGTAAGAGCGAGGGAGCTTTCGTTGTGGGGTATGTTGATTCGATTATTGCGGGTGACTTGGATCTGAGGAGGTCGACTACGGGTTATGCGTTTACTCGGCGGTGGACCCATATGTTGGAAATCTATGATCCAATCTATCATTGCTTTGTCTCACAACGGAAGCGGAGTATATGGGCGGTTGAAGCCGCAAAGGAGGCCTTATGGCTTCGGGGTTTGGTCAACGAGTTGGGCATCGAGCAAGGTGGAGTGAAGTTGCTTTGTGACGGCCAAAGCGCGATATTTCTAGCAAAGAATCACATTTATCATCAACGGTCGAAGCACATTGATGTTCTGGTTTCACAAGATTCGGGAGTTGATCGATATGGGTGAGGTGGTGCTAGAGAAGGTTCACACTACGGAGAATGCCGCGATATGTTGACGAAGCCAGGTTACTACAGACAAGTTCAAGCATTGCTTGGATTTGTTGCACATCTCGAGTTGTTAGAGATGGGGAGGTTCGAGTCGGTTCCATGTATCTTCCGTTGGTTTGGGTGAACACTGCCAAGGTGGAGATTGTTGGATGTGGCTCGCTGTCTGCTGGGCCGGATCGACCGCAGTGCGAGGCGGGCACCACCTAAAGGTGAGGCGGGCGCTTGAGAGTGCGAAGATGGGGCCAGCGATACCTTGGCTTTGAGGCGCGACGCCTAGCTGCGCTCGCGGGCTCCTCGGAGGTCTCGCAGTATTGGTCTTGGCGAGGCATGCTTGAGGCGGCCCGCATCATGAGGACCGAGGCGAGCGCGCATCGCACGCCGAGGGAGCCAGACAGACACGCGCGGGCGATGATGGGCTTGAGGCGTGCGCCTCAAGCTGGCAGAGGGTTTGGGCCGTGGGTTTCTCTGGTTTTTTATATCTTTGTTGGGCTAGGTTTGTAGGGTAATATAAATACTCCTTGTAACCTAGGAAAAGTGGTACAGAGATTAACAAATAATATACTGAGAAACTGAGGCTTCAAAACCCCAATTAATCTCTTCTCTTTCTTCTTCGATTTCCTGATTAATTGCTTGTGTGTGTTCTTGAGTTTTGTGTTCTTGCTTCCGCTGCGATTGCACAACAGAAAGAGTGTTAAATTCAGAATAGGAATGGAGTTGGCTTACCGAACTCAAGATCCTAATGAATGAGCACCTTACATTGTTCATAGGCTTCTGGGATATCCTCTGGCTTCAATTCTCCTTTTTCAGCTAATTTCTGACATTTATTATGAGACTGCGGGAATATTTATGTTTGGAACAATTATCAGGCACTAAATGCGGCAGCAGCTCTCTTGGTTAGTGGACGCGTGAACAGCTTGGCCGAAGGAGTGGCTCTGGCTCGTGAAACACAATTATCTGGAAAAGCTGGCCACTAAGTTCCATTGACGGAGGGAGTATTATCTTGCCGGAGTGGACCTATAATTTTAAAAATCAACCCCTATAAATTTTAAAAGTTACTAATTGAATTTCAAATGGATGAT
The DNA here is from genome assembly GCA_022495995.1 of Adenophora triphylla var. japonica. Taxonomy (NCBI): domain Eukaryota; kingdom Viridiplantae; phylum Streptophyta; class Magnoliopsida; order Asterales; family Campanulaceae; genus Adenophora; species Adenophora triphylla. The sequence goes on from JAFEMH010001442.1 coordinate 471,942, forward strand.
TGTGATTGGTGGATGATGGAAAGATTGGCCAATGATATTGTGCCACTTGGAGTTTTCTTGGCGCTTGAAAAACTTTTGCTATTATATATAGTAGATTTAACTTTTTCTTTTGATTTTCATTTTTCTAATATTTTTTCTTTTGAGCCAAAATACATCTTAACTCAAATAGAAATTCTATTTGAAATTCTTTACATTTCTTTCGTCTTTTTATTAGATTCTTTTTCATATTTCTTTTTAATTGTTTTATTTTTTTCATTGGTTTTAGATTTTGTTTACATTTTTAGTAAGTTTTTATATTTATTTTGAATTTATAATTGCTCTTTGGTCCATTTTTTTGCAGTTTTGTGAAAAACTACTGTTTTTTTTCTCACTTATTTTTGTATATTTAAAAGTAAGTTTTCATATATTTTCTATTCTATTTGTAGGTTTTGCTTATTTTGGTTACAATTTTGAATAACTATATTTATTTCTTTGGTTTTAATTTTAATTTTACTATATTTTGAATATATATTTTCTTTTATTTATAATTTTGTTTTAATTTTAATTAAATTTTTATATTTATCTTGATTCTATTTGTTGGCTCTATCTATTTTTATTAAGATTAGTTAAATTTATTTTATTTTTCTTTTTAATTTTTTTATTGAAATTTTGTGTAGATCTATATTTCTTACTTTTTGTTTAGTCATTCATTTAAATTTTTTGTATTTAATAGAAATTTTTCATATATATTTTTATTCTGTTTATTGGTTTTACTTATTTTGATCATAAATTGTTAAGAACTCTTAATTTTTTTATTAGATTTTAATTTTACTCGTTTGTTATTTCCTTTAACAAGATTTTTTCACAAATTTTCATATTTTTGTTTTTTTTTTTTTGTTGTCTTTTATTTATTTTTATATCCAATTTGTGAAAAATGTATTTTTTCTTTAGTTTTCCTCTTTCTTAAATTTAGTAATATTTATATTTATTTTTCATGAAGAAATGTTTATTTTTTAATTTCTTTTAGTTTTTGTATTGTTAGAAAGGTTTTTGTATTTATTTAATTTTATTTATTGTTTTATATTTTATTTTATTAAGCGATTTGTGAAAAACTATACTTTTTAACTTTTCTATAATTTTTTTTTTATTTACTTAGTTTATTTATTTAATTGTAAGTTGCCTTCATATTTGTTTTGATATTCTTGTTTCCTTTTTTACTTGATTTATGATTTGTGATTTAGTTTTTCTTTTTGTTTGTTTGTTTTAGTATTGTTATTTCTTTTAGTTTCTCTTTAGATGACTACTTTCAATGACTCTTCCCAATATTTGTTTTGATATAATTGTTCCTTTTTACTCTATTTAATTTTAAGTGTTCATATTTGTTAATTTATTTAATTGTAAGTAGTTCTCATAGTTGTTTTTATCTTATCCATTTTTATTGGAAATTTTGAAGAAAATAAATTATTTTTTTTCTTTTTGTAAGTGTTAACTATAGCTTGGTTTTTATCTTATCATATTTTCTTTTTTGTTTGAAGGAAATAATAATTTTC